>JBBBDQ010000889.1:112500-675000 GCA_037127315.1 Ascarosepion bandense | reverse complement strand
TTCAGTCTGTTCATATCTATCTATCTATCTAACCATTTCAGTCTGTTCATATCTATCTATCTATCTAACCATTTCAGTCTGTTCATATCTATCTATCTAACCATTTCAGTCTGTTCATATCTATCTATCTATCTAACCATTTCAGTCTGTTCATATCTATCTATCTATCTATCTATCTATCTAACCATTTCAGTCTGTTCATATCTATTTATCTATCTATCTATCTATCTAACCATTTCAGTCTGTTCATATCTATCTATCTCTCTATCTATCTATCTATCTAACCATTTCAATCTGTTCATATCTATCTATCTCTCTATCTATCTATTTAACCATTTCAGTCTGTTCATATCTATCTATCTCTCTATCTATCTATTTAACCATTTCAGTCTGTTCATATCTATCTATCTCTCTATCTATCTATTTAACCATTTCAGTCTGTTCATATCTATCTATCTCTCTATCTATCTATTGAACCATTTCAGTCTGTTCATATCTATCTATCTCTCTATCTATCTATTGAACCATTTCAGTCTGTTCATATCTATCTATCTCTCTATCTATCTATTTAACCATTTCAGTCTGTTCATATCTATCTATCTCTCTATCTATCTATTTAACCATTTCAGTCTGTTCATATCTATCTATCTCTCTATTTAACCATTTCAGTCTGTTCATATCTATCTATCTCTCTATCTATCTATTTAACCATTTCAGTCTGTTCATATCTATCTATCTCTCTATCTATCTATTTAACCATTTCAGTCTGTTCATATCTATCTATCTCTCTATCTATCTATTTAACCATTCAGTCTGTTCACTTATCTATCTATCTCTCTATCTATCTATCTATCTATCTATCTAACCATTTCAGTCTGTTCATATCTATCTATCTATCTATCTATCTATCTATCTATCTAACCATTTCAGTCTGTTCATATCTATCTATCTATCTATCTATCTATCTATCTATCTAACCATTTCAGTCTGTTCATATCTATCTATCTATCTATCTATCTATCTAACCATTTCAGTCTGTTCATATCTATCTATCTATCTATCTATCTAACCATTTCAGTCTGTTCATATCTATCTATCTATCTATCTATCTAACCATTTCAGTCTGTTCATATCTATCTATCTATCTATCTATCTATCTATCTAACCATTTCAGTCTGTTCATATCTATCTATCTATCTATCTATCTATCTAACCATTTCAGTATCTGTTCATATCTATCTATCTATCTATCTATCTATCTATCTATCTATCTAACCATTTCAGTCTGTTCATATCTATCTATCTATCTATCTATCTAACCATTCCAGTCTGTTCATATCTATCTATCTAACCATTTCAGTCATTCATATCTATCTATCTATCTAACCATTTCAGTCTGTTCATATCTATCTATCTATCTCACCATTTCAGTCATTCATATCTATCTATCTATCTAACCATTTCAGTCTGTTCATATCTATCTATCTATCTAACCATTTCAGTCTGTTCATATCTATCTATCTATCTAACCATTTCAGTCTGTTCATATCTATCTATCTATCTATCTATCTAACCATTTCAGTCTGTTCATATCTATCTATCTATCTATCTATCTATCTATCTATCTAACCATTTCCGTCTGTTCATATCTATCTATCTCTCTATCTATCTATCTAACCATTTCAGTCTGTTCATATCTATCTATCTATCTAACCATTCCAGTCTGTTCATATCTATCTATCTATCTAACCATTTCAGTCTGTTCATATCTATCTATCTATCTAACCATTTCAGTCTGTTCATATCTATCTATCTATCTAACCATTTCAGTCTGTTCTTATCTATCTATCTATCTATCTATCTATCTAACCATTTCAGTCTGTTCACTTATCTATCTATCTATCTATCTATCTATCTAACCATTTCAGTCTGATCATATCTATTTATCTATCTATCTATCTATCTATCTAACCATTTCAGTCTGTTCATATCTATCTATCTCTCTATCTATCTATCTATCTAACCATTTCAGTCTGTTCATATCTATCTATCTCTCTATCTATCTATTTAACCATTTCAGTCTGTTCATATCTATCTATCTCTCTATCTATCTATTTAACCATTTCAGTCTGTTCATATCTATCTATCTCTCTATCTATCTATTTAACCATTTCAGTCTGTTCATATCTATCTATCTCTCTATCTATCTATTTAACCATTTCAGTCTGTTCATATCTATCTATCTCTCTATCTATCTATTTAACCATTTCAGTCTGTTCATATCTATCTATCTCTCTATCTATCTATCTATCTATCTACGTCTTTTATCTTTCTATCTATCTATCCATTTCAGTCTGTTCATATCTATCTATCTATCTATCTATCTAACCATTTTCAGTTTGTTCATATCTATCTATCTATCTAACCATTTCAGTCTGTTCATATCTATCTATCTATCTAACCATTTTCAGTTTGTTCATATCTATCTATCTATCTATCTAACCATTTCAGTCTGTTCATATCTATCTATCTAACCATTTCAGTCTGTTCATATCTATCTATCTAACCATTTCAGTCTGTTCATATCTATCTATCTAACCATTTCAGTCTGTTCATATCTATCTATCTATCTAACCATTTCAGTCTGTTCATATCTATCTATCTATCTAACCATTTCAGTCTGTTCATATCTATCTATCTATCTAACCATTTCAGTCTGTTCATATCTATCTATCTATCTATCTATCTATCTAACCATTTCAGTCTGTTCATATCTATCTATCTATCTATCTAACCATTTCAGTCTGTTCATATCTATCTATCTATCTATCTATCTATCTAACCATTTCAGTCTGTTCACATATCTATCTATCTATCTAACCATTTCAGTCTGTTCATATCTATCTATCTATCTAACCATTTCAGTCTGTTCATATCTATCTATCTAACCATTTCAGTCTGTTCATATCTATCTAACCATTTCAGTCTGTTCATATCTATCTATCTATCTAACCATTTCAGTCTGTTCATATCTATCTATCTATCTATCTATCTAACCATTTCAGTCTGTTCATATCTATCTATCTATCTATCTATCTATCTATCTATCTAACCATTTCAGTCTGTTCATATCTATCTATCTCTCTATCTATCTATCTAACCATTTCAGCTGTTCATATCTATCTATCTAACCATTTCAGTCTGTTCATATCTATCTATCTATCTAACCATTTCAGTCTGTTCATATCTATCTATCTCTCTATCTATCTATCTAACCATTTCAGTCTGTTCATATCTATCTATCTATCTATCTATCTAACCATTTCAGTCTGTTCATATCTATCTATCTATCTATCTATCTAACCATTTCAGTCTGTTCATATCTATCTATCTATCTATCTATCTAACCATTTCAGTCTGTTCATATCTATCTATCTATCTATCTATCTAACCATTTCAGTCTGTTCATATCTATTTATCTATCTATCTATCTATCTAACCATTTCAGTCTGTTCATATCTATCTATCTCTCTATCTATCTATCTATCTGACCATTTCAGTCTGTTCATATCTATCTATCTCTCTATCTATCTATTTAACCATTTCAGTCTGTTCATATCTATCTATCTCTCTATCTATCTATTTAACCATTTCAGTCTGTTCATATCTATCTATCTCTCTATCTATCTATTTAACCATTTCAGTCTGTTCATATCTATCTATCTCTCTATCTATCTATTTAACCATTTCAGTCTGTTCATATCTATCTATCTCTCTATCTATCTATTTAACCATTTCAGTCTGTTCATATCTATCTATCTCTCTATCTATCTATTTAACCATTTCAGTCTGTTCATATCTATCTATCTCTCTATCTATCTATTTAACCATTTCAGTCTGTTCATATCTATCTATCTATCTATCTATCTATCTATCTATCTATCTACATCTAACCATTTCAGACTGTTCATATCTATCTATCTATCTATCTATCTATCTAACCATTTCAGTCTGTTCATATCTATCTATCTATCTATCTATCTATCTAACCATTTCAGTCTGTTCATATCTATCTATCTATCTATCTATCTATCTAACCATTTCAGTCTGTTCATATCTATCTATCTATCTATCTAACCATTTCAGTCTGTTCATATCTATCTATCTATCTATCTATCTATCTATCTATCTATCTATCTATCTATCTACCATTTCTAACCATTTCAGTCTGTTCATATCTATCTATCTATCTATCTATCTATCTAACCATTTCAGTCTGTTCATATCTATCTATCTATCTATCTATCTAACCATTTCAGTCTGTTCATATCTATCTATCTATCTATCTATCTAACCATTTCAGTCTGTTCATATCTATCTATCTATCTATCTATCTAACCATTTCAGTCTGTTCATATCTATCTATCTATCTATCTATCTAACCATTTCAGTCTGTTCATATCTATCTATCTATCTATCTATCTATCTATCTAACCATTTCAGTCTGTTCATATCTATCTATCTATCTATCTATCTATCTATCTATCTATCTAACCATTTCAGTCTGTTCATATCTATCTATCTATCTATCTATCTATCTATCTAACCATTTCAGTCTGTTCATATCTATCTATCTATCTATCTATCTATCTAACCATTTCAGTCTGTTCATATCTATCTATCTATCTATCTATCTATCTATCTATCTATCTAACCATTTCAGTCTGTTCATATCTATCTATCTATCTATCTATCTATCTATCTATTTAACCATTTCAGTCTGTTCATATCTATCTATCTCAGTGTCACCCTATGTATCCATCGATTGAACTATATCTATGACTGTTCATATCTGTATGTTTGTCTATCTCGATCTGTTTTTATATATATATATATATATATATATATATATATATATATATATATATATATATATAATTCTCTTCATATATAGATATTCCTATGTATCAATTCATTTATCTCAGTCTGTTCATATCTGTCTATATATGTGTATGTCTTAGACAGTCTCTTCATATTTATCTCTCTACCTATGTCAGTTTCTTTATATCTATCTATCTATCTATCTATCTATCTATCTATTTTCAAGGGCCTAATTACGGTCGACACTAGCGCCTTCTACCGATCACCCTTGTCACGACTGCTACAGCAAAGAAGATGAGTCACGAAGCCTAAAACCTTACGAACTATCTCCACCCAACCACACCCCAGAGTCACTCCCGCCGACCCACTCCCCTAGTTAATTCCCGACCCTGGTTTCAGTCTTTTACCCTCCCTTTCACCCTCTCTCCCATTCCAGAACTTTCATCGCACCCGCCACCTTCCAAAGTTTAGCTAGCGCAACACAAGACACAACACATCCAGAACAATTTGTCAAGAAAACAAAATTTCGTGAACTTTGTTTTTTGTTTGTCATTTGTTTCTTTATTCATTTTTCCTTCATTTGTTTCTTTATTCATTTTTCTTTCATTTGTTTCTTTATTCATTTTCCTTCTTTTGTTTCTTTATTCATTTCCCTTCTTCATTTTTCTCTTCTTTATATATATATTAATTCACGATCGTGAATTTCCTTCCTTTCGTTTTCTTTCTTCTTTTGATATTCTTCATTCTCCCCTTTAGATATTGTTTCCCTTTTAAATATCATTCTTTCTTTTTTTCTTCCTTTCATTCTTCATTATTTCTTTTTTCTAGTTGTTCATCATCTTCATTCCTTATTTTTATCATTCTACCCGTCTTCCTTCTATTGAAGTTTTTGTCACCATGATTATTATTGTTACATTTTCCTTCTTTTTCTCATTCTTCCATTTCTCTTTTCTTCTTCTCGTTCCTCATTATCTTTCATTCTCAAAATTCTTTCTTCTTCTTCATCTTCAGTATTTTTCTCTTCCTTTTTTTTCATCATTTCCTCCTTCCTAGAAGTTTTTTTAATCGCCATCATCATCACATTTTCTTTATTTTCCCTATTGTTTTTTTTTCTTTTTATTTCACTCTTCATTATTTCTTTCTATAAATTCTTTCTTCCTCATCATCACAATCATCATTATATTGTTCTTCATTTTTCTTATACATTTTTCTTTTCTTCATACTTTATTATTTCTTTCTTTTTCCACACAATTGGAGTAGATAGACTAAACTATCACCCGGTTCACACTCTACCCACGTCTATTGAACAGGTGAAGAGGCTCATCCCTTGTTCCCTGCTTAGAATGTGGTTTCCGCCTTTCTCTTTTCCAATCTTTTCACTTTTTCTTATTTATTTTTTTTTCAATTGGAGTAGATAGACTAAACTATCGCCCGGCTCACACTCCACCCTCATCTATTGAACAGGTGAAGAGGCTCATCCCTTGTTCCCTGTTTAAGATGTGGTTTCTGGCTTTCTCTTTTCCAATCTTTTCACTCCTATGTAGCCCCCTGCACATCAGTGGCGTTACCCCCTTGCTCGGGGTGATATGATTAAAAAAAAATATATCATCATTATCATATTCTCCTCATTTTCTCATTCATGCATTTCTTTTTTTCTTCTTTTTTAATTATTTTCCTAACTCGAAGTTCTTTCTTCGAAATTATCATCACCGTTGCGATGATGATAACTTCAAAGAAAAACTTCGAGAAAGAAAACTAGTAATTTCCCTCCTTTTTTTTCATTCTTCTCTTTCTTTTTTCGTTATTTTCTCCTTCTTTTCTTTCCATTAGTTTTTTTTTCTTTCCGTAACTACACCAGCATCGTCATATTTTCGTTCTTTTTATCATTCTTCACATTCTGTTTTGTTTTTCTCATTCATCCACAAAATTCTTATTCCACCTCTCTGACCACCATCATCAGAAATTTTTCTAAATTTTCTTTCATTTAATTTCTTTATCTTTTTATTCTTTCATTTCTGTGTTTATTTTTTAAACTATCATTCTCGGATTTCCTTTTTCAATACTTTTCATTTACTTAAGGCAGATGATACAGTGCTGATTGCAGACACGAAAAGGAAACTACAAGACCTCCTACAGAAGGTAGCGGTGGAGAGTGACAAAAAAGGTCTACAAATAAATTTTTTAAAAACTGAATGCATGGTCATCAGCAAAAGGTGCAACCCAAAATGTCAAATACAGGCGGGGGATACCAGAATAAAGCAGGTGCAAAAATTTAAATACCTAGGAAGTGTTTTAACAGGTGATGGAAAGTGCGACACAGAGATCCGAAGATGAATTGGCATGGCAAAGGACGCGTTCCAGAAGCTGAGTAAAGTATTATGACACAGGGAAATTTCACTAGAAACAAAGAAAAGCAGGATTGCTATGTGATGTCAGTTCTTCAATACGGCAGTGAATACTGGACAATATCATTCAAAATGAGGACAAAAATGGAAGCAGCGGAAATGTGGTTCTACAGAAGGATGCTGCGGATATCGTGGACCGAGCATTCAAGCAACGATGAGGTATTGGAAAGAATGGCAACGAAAAGGGAATTGATACTGAGTATCAGGAAGAGACAACTGAAGTTCCTGGGACATGCAATGAGGAAGGAGAGCTTGGAGAACCTGATACTGACTGGCCAGATAGAAGGAAAAAGAGACAGAGGAAGGCAGCGGATAACATATTTGCAGGACCTGATCAGGTGGATGACGGAACGGGGGTTGCCAGGAGTAACAGGAGCAAACATACTAAGAGCCACAAGGGATAGGGAGACGTGGAGAACCATGATCGCCTACGTTCTGAAAGGACAGGGCACATAGAAGAAGAAGAAGGTCATTTATACAATTCTTTGATTTTCTATTGATTATTTTTTTCATTTTAATTGTAATCAGTTGACATTTTGTCTTTCTTCTCTGGCCCCATCTTTCTCTTCCGTTTTCATCGCCAAAATAGTTTTTTATTCTTTTATATTTTCTTCTCCTTCGCCTTCATTTTCTCTTCTTCATTAACTTTTATTCCCTTTTATTTATTCTCACATTCATTCACTTTCAGTGTTTCTTCTAACCGTTAATTTTAACTAACCAGTCTCCTCTTCTCTCTTCTTTTTCTACTACTTATTCATTGTATTTCTTCTTCTTCTTCTTTTTCTTCATCTCTCTCTCTCTCTCTCTCTCTCTCTCTTTCTTTCTTTCTTTCTCTCTCTCTCCTTTTCCTGTTCTTTAAACTTCCGTTTTCATTCACTTTCTCATTATGACGCTTTTCCAATATGGAACCAATATGATCGTCTGCATCGCTCTTCTTGCACCGAACCTCATCTTGCTATGCACAGTTGAAACACTAATTTCTTCTTCTTCTTCTTCTTCTTTATCGTTCTTTTCTCTTTCATTCCCTGTATCATTGCAATACTTTCCTTCACTTTCCAATATGGTCGTCTGCATCTCTCTTCTTGCACAGAACGTCATCTTGCTATGCACAGTTGAAGCACATTTCTCCTTCTTCTTCCATTTTCCTTCCTATACATTATCGTTTTTTTCTTTTCGTTCCTTGTATCATTACAATACTTTCCTTCATTTTCCAATATAGTCGTCTGCATCTTCCGTTTTGTCTCTTACACCAAATTTCAGCTGTAATCGCTATTAACGAGACGGCATTCATCATTGTCATAATCATCTTCTTTGAAATCTTTGTTATTATCTTTCTATAAAGACATAACTTCTCTTTCTTTGCTATCATTGCTAATATCGTCATTATAATCATCATCTAATCGCTTTTCAACTTTTTAATCATTGCCTTTGTGAACGTCTGTAAAATCCATACTACCATTACAGTCCTTGTAATTTTCAACTTTCTCAACGTCAGTATTTCTAGCTACGTCATTTCTTGAAACTGTAATCTTCAGTTTTCCTAGAATTTTCTTTGCTTCGTTGTTGTCGGGGTCATCATTATGATTCTTCTGGTCATTTATTTCTACCAAATGCATCAATGACTTGTTCAACACTCTTTCGTTGTATATCTTAACAGTCTCATCAATGTCTTTTCCTCCAGGCTATTACGAAACTTTTTTTCGTTCTCGCAAGTATTTGCTTTTTCTGTTTCGTTTTTGTTTTTCTTTTACACTAAATTCTTCTTCTTCTTCAAGTTCATCGTCTTTCTTTCTTTTCTTTTTCTTTTTCTTCTTGTTTAACACCATTTTTATTCTCTTCTTTTCATTCTTTCTATCGTTCTCTTCTTCTATAAAACTTACTTCATTTCTTTTCTTTTTTTCCTCCTGCTTTTGTCTTTCCCTTTTTCTCTCTTCCTCTTCTTTTTGAAAAATACCTTTCTTTGTTTTTCTTTTCTTTCTATCTTTCTTTTCTCTGTTTTTTTTCTTTATCTACAGTTTATCCACCATTTGCAGGTTATTTAAAGACAAATATTTTTAGATTGTAATATTTTTCGATAATGATAATTTAGTGATACAAGTCTTATTAATTAAACCCATAGTTGGGGAAAAGAAGATCTGGATTCATATCTTTCATAATATTTGCACGTACAAAGAATCGAATAGGAATTAGAAATCGACTATCCAATTAAAGATTCCGAGCCATTATCAATTACACCACCCTCACCTCAAAGCATACAGCACCTGGTAATCCCAAGTGGTCACCCATCTAGGTACTGACTAAGCTCGACGTTTCTTAACTTCAGTGGAACTAGTGTTATATATATATATATATATATAACTAAGTATAGGGTACGTATTGATGGAATAATATTCCGTATCCAAAGAAACACTATTCTTAAAAAAGTGCTCAATATATATATATATATATATATATATATATATATATATATATATATATATATGTATGTATGGACGCTTGTGGCCTAGGGGTAGAATTGCCGATTCAATCCTGGGTTAGGAAGCGACCGGAGTCTAAGCTGTACTGATGAGCTGTAATACAGCGAAACAGATCTGTCTGCGGATGACTATAGTATTTACGCTCTCACACCCTGAGTGAGCACTCTGAATGAGTGGTAGACTTTGTAAACAGTAGCTACTCCGGCATTTACGCATCGCTCATTCGATAATGAATTGGATCACTCTAGCTATTGGGGGTGTTTATACGCGCTAAAAAGCCTGCCTTCTTCTACTGGACGCTTGTGGCCTAGGGGTAGAATCGCCGACTGACGCCAATGCGGTCGGGTTTCAATCCTGGGTTAGGAAACGACCGGAGTCTAAGCCGTACTGATGAGCTGTAATACAGCGAAACAGATCTGTCTGCGGATGACTATATATATATATATATATACATCGCTCCGTTAATAATGCGTCCTATTTTATGATGTTGCTTCACAATGTCAGAGTTGGACATTGGTGTTATGGT
The DNA here is from genome assembly GCA_037127315.1 of Ascarosepion bandense. Lineage (NCBI taxonomy): Eukaryota > Metazoa > Mollusca > Cephalopoda > Sepiida > Sepiidae > Ascarosepion > Ascarosepion bandense. The sequence goes on along the minus strand of JBBBDQ010000889.1, from coordinate 664,711 downwards.
AGTAGAGGTTGAACCTTCTTAACCAATAACCTATGGTTTTCTTTACTTTGTTACAGCTGTGCGACAATCTGTCAAAATGGCGTCTGAAATTAAAATGCGTACGAATAGGAAATGATCAATGGAATTTCTTCATGCGGAAAAATACATCGATCTAACTTCATTAAAGAATGTTTATAGAGACCAAATAATGTGTGTAAGCACAAACGGCTTCTGTATAAAGAGATGCACATTGCTAGCGAAAATGCATAGCCAATGGTAGGGACGATGGATAAAGATTTTTGCATTCAAAACCCTTGGCTAATTCGCACAATAGTCATTTTTATATAATCAGTTTACCCCAAGCAATGCGATAATGTTACTAAAACACTAGGAGTTACTGGGAGTAAAAGAGATTGAAAACGGAAACTCAATATTAAACAGGAAACAAGTATTAACCTTCTACTCCGGCTCAAAAATCTAGGGAGGAGTGTGAACAGGGTGATTTGATTTCAAGCAAATGTTCTCATGTTTGCAGCGGGTTCTTAGTTTTACGACATCTGCCATTGTTTGTGATGCTCTTGAAATGTCTTCTATGCTGGCGCCTTCTTCGCTGATAATGGATCCAAGATATTTGAATAGGACTTTAAGTTCCTGACCCCAGGTCTTATCTTGTTTAAAATCCTTTCCCATTTTTCATCACGAGTTTGGTTGCTTTTTAATTTTTGTTTTTGTTTTATTTTTGTTTTTGTTTTTTTGTTTTTGTTTTTGTTTTTTTGTTTGTTTTTTTTTTCGGTATTAATCTCCATGCAAAATCTGGTGGACGTTTCACCCGAGTTCTACCTCTTTGCCAGCTAGACCATCTGTGTCGTCTGCAAAGTGAAGATTTATGATTTTGCAATCTCCGATGCTGATTGTGCCCAGATGTTTCTGAAAGGTTTCAATCGTGGTGCGTCTTCTTCTTCTTCTTCTTCTTCTTCTTTATGTGCCTTATCCTTTCAGGACGTAGGCGATCATGGATTTTCACTTACCCTTATCCCTTGTCGTTCTTAATATATTTCTACTTGGTATCTCTCCCAAACCATCCGCTATCTACCTGCTCAAGTCAATCAAGTAGGTCTCGCGCTGCTTCTACTGTCTCTCTTTCTCCATATCCGTCCTGTGAGTATTAGGTTCTCCAAACCCTCCTTCCTTACATGTTCCAAAAACCTGTTATCTTTTCCTGATGCCAAGTATAGGTTTCCTTTCCGCTTGCATTCTCTCCAAAACCTCGTCGTTGCTCACCTGTTCAATCCATGGCATCCTCAGCATCCTTCTGTAGAACCACATTTCTACTGTTTCGAGTATCGTCTTCATCTTTGAGGAGATCGTCCAGCATTCGCTGCCATAGAGGAGGACAGATATCACATAACACTCTTTTCTTTGTCATTTGTCTATACTTCTGAAATGAAGTAGTATTTACACTACTTATATCGTTCGGACTATTGCCTCATCTTTATTGCCATGTTTACGACGTTTCGGCCGTTGTAGGCTTCGTCCTTTTTCAGGAGATGGAAATTTCGAATCTTTACTACGATCATTCGGGTATATCATTTTCATTCCATGCCACTTCTGATAGCCATGTAGTTATCTCCCTTTAACTTAACTCTCTAAGTTATTTGTTCACTTTGTTTAAACTGACTCCCCTCTAATTACTACTTAATTATATAGTACATCTCACCATCCCCTCTACCTATGAGTCAAATAATAGGACAGATTGGGTTTTATAGCCTTGGCTGGCAACCAGTCTACCGCAGAAAGCAATGGAAATCTACTGCGGGATAATCTTCTGTCCAGTCAGTCATGTCTCCTTCGAGACATGATCGCCCAAAGCGTGTATCACGTATGGCACTTAACTGACTGATTTCCTGTACATGTGATAGGATAAAGAAACAAATAGGAAAATTTTATCAATCTAATATGTTTCCAAATTAACATCGGGCCAATAACCAAACATAAACGATGTCTACTACACACGAGAGCACACGCATGAGTATACATGATTATACATTATCATCTGAATGCCACATAGACAAACGAATAAATGAAAAATAATAAAAGCAATATTTACGGGTTTTTTTGAGTTTTTTTTTCATAATCGTGTCGCCCCAAGCAAGGCATTTTACTGCCACTGTTGTTCAGGGGGGTACATAGAAGAAATGTTGAGGAGTGAGAGGTTGCAGTGGGTGTCAGAAAGAGAGTAAGAGAGGGAAGAGAGTACTGATGAGCGTGGGGTGAACGAAGTGGAATGTTATGAGGAGTGAGAGGTTGCAGGGGGTGTCAGGAAGAGAGTAGGAGAGGGAAGAGAGTACTGATGAGAGTGGGGTGGATGTAGAAAAGCATGAGAGAGAGGATGTCAGTTAGTGAGACAGTAGATGACTATTGACTTTACATTTAAATTCTTGGAGATTGTAACTGTCAGGAAAGCAAGTATGCGGAAGAGAATTCCATAGGCGGGAAGTGCGAGAAAAGAAGCTGATGGAGTAGAATTTGCGTTTACAATTTTTCTCGGAGCTTCAAAAAGGACGCATCGCCTCTCCTCGAATTCTGAATGTCATAAATTATACTAACTTCGGTTTAACGAGTCAAATCTCGTCTTGAAACAACCCCATACGATCTCATCAAGGATGAAGGAGAAGTTTGAGGCAGCAGAAATGTGGTTTTACTGAAGGATGCTGAGGATATCATGAACAGAGCACGTGAGCAATGATGAGGTGTTGGAGAGGATGCAAACGAGAAAAAAGTCATACTTAACATCAGGAGGGGATAGATGAAGTTCCTGGTACACGTAATGAGGAAAGAGGGCCTGGAAAATTTAATGCTCACAGGACGGATAGAAGGAAAGAGAAAGGGGAAAGAAGGGCGTGACATACTTGATAGGCTTGAGCAAATGGATGGCGGAACGGGGTTTGGGAGATATACCAAGTGTGAAAATATTGAGATCGACAATAGACAGAGCCAAGTGGAAGGCCATGACCGCCTACGTCCTGAAGGGACACGGCACATGAAGATGATGATGATAGTTATCGAAGCGATATATATATATATATATATATATATATATATATATATATATATAGTGATGATATATATATATAGGTAAAGAGGACACAAGGTTTTAAGATTTTGGGTTCCCTGGCATTTACTTTTTTATAAAAAGTGCTCAATACAATAAATATTGTAGAGCATGATATATAATCATATAATTATGAATTAAAAGTGCATTGCGACACGGAAATTTCTATGTTTCGAGAATTCTATCTCGTCATCAAGCAATGTTGGTTGTTGGTTGTGAAAATGATTTACATTTAAATAAAAAACAACATCGGTTTGCTATTTATGTATGTGGAAAGATATAAAATTTATGCGTGTGTTCCTTTTAACCAATCAGAATAAAGACTCACTTTGAAATTTGGCCAGTAGTTTCTATTTTTAGAGAATATATAAACGACCTCAGTAGATACACAAAGATAGAAAAAGGCGTAAGACAAGGATGTGTCTTTTAACCGGATTTGTTCAACCTATACAGCGAGAATATTTTGAGGACCCTAGATGACACGCCAGGATTTGTTATTGGAGGCCACAACCTGAACAACATAAGGTATGCGGACGATACAGTGCTGATTGCGGACACGGAAAGGAAACTACAAGACCTCATACAGAAAGTAGCAGTGGAGAGTGACAAGAAGGGACTACAAATAAACTTTAAGAAAACTGAGTGCATGGTCATCAGCAAAAGATACAACCCAAAATGCCAAATACAGGTGGGGGATAACAGAATCAAACAAGTACAAGAATTTAAGTACCTAGGAAGTGTTCTAACAGATGGAAAGTGCGACACGGAGATCCGAAGGCGAATTGGCATGGCAAAGGACGCGTTCCAGAAGATGAGCAAAATACTAACACACAGGAAAATCTCAATAGAAACGAAGAAAAGAGTGCTAGACTGCTACGTGATGTCAGTTATTCAATACGGCAGTGAATGCTGGATAATATCATCGAAAATGAGGACAAAACTGAAAGCGGCCGAAATGTGGTTCTACAGAAGGATGCTACGGATATCGTGGACTGAGCATACAAGCAACGACGAGGTTTTAGAAAGAATGGCAACAAAAAGGAAATTGATGCTGAGCATCAGGAAGAGACAACTGAAGTTCCTGGGACATGCAATGAGGAAGGAGAGCCTGGAGAACCTGATACTGACTGGTCAGATAGAAGGAAGGAGAGACAGAGGAAGGCAGCGGATAACATATTTGCAGGACCTGATCAGGTGGATGACGGAACGGGGGTTGCCAGGAGCAACAGGAGCAAACATACTAAGAGCCACAAGGGATAGGGAGACGCGGAGAGCCACGATCGCCTACGTCCTGAAGTGACAGGGCACATAGAAGAAGAAGAATGTGGATATAAAATTGGGGATCAATTCTATATTATAATTAATATATAAACTGATCCCTCATTTTGTGGCCATGCACGTTTCTATACATATATATTCTAAATTTATGAGCTTGAGAGAGTGGATGGCAGAGCGGAATTCAGGTGGTGTAACAGGAGAAAGCGTGCTAAGAGCCACCAGAAATAGGGAGACGTGGAGAGCCATGATCGCCTACGTCCTGAAGGGACAGGGCACATAGAAGAAGAAGAAGAATGTGGATATAAAATTGGGGATCAATTCTATATTATAATTAATATATAAACTGATCCCTCATTTTGTGGCCATGCTCGTTTCTATACATATATATTCTAAATTTATGAGCTTGAGAGAGTGGATGGCAGAGCGGAATTTAGGTGGTGTAACAGGAGAAAGCGTGCTAAGAGCCACTAGGGATAGAGAGACGTGGAGAGCCATGATCGCCTACGTCCTGAAGGTACAGGGCACATAGAAGAAGAAGAAGAAGAAGAAGAAGAAGAAGAAGAAGAAGATACTTTTCTTTCTTTTTTGCTTTATTCCTAACGGTCAAAGTGTCAACCTATTTTTAACCTAATTTTATTTTTATTTCTTCTCACTAGATGCTATTACTTTTGATTAAAATGTCGTCTAAGTAAGCAGTAGCAAAGTTCTGTCTCATGAGCATGATATCGATAATCTGCGAGAATATTGACGGTGCTACTTTTATCCCAAATGGCAATCTGTTAAATTTGTAAAGTCCTTTGTGAGTATTGATACATAAAATTTTTATACTTTCTCCTTCTACTGATATCTGAGGATAAGCTTCGCTTGAATCCATCTTAGAAAATACCTTAAGCTTGGTAAATATTTCCTCCGGGCATGGCAATGAGTAGTGATAATCCTTGATAGCATTGTTTAACCCAGTCGAGAAATCAGCACAAACACGGGTTTCTCCGGATTTTTTCTTTACGTAGACTACTGGTGCTGCCCATTCACTGGATTCGATTTGTGAAAGGATTCCAGTTTGTAACAATCTATCTAACTCTTTGTGATTTTTTTTAATGGTTGCGAAAGGCACGTTTCGCTTCTTTTTTTTTTTTTTTTTTTCTAATACTGGCTGAAAATTTTGCTGTAGTTCAATTTTAGCTGCAAACGTATTAAATTGTTCCAAACCGCTCGAGAATACTTCGGGGAATTGACTGTATAGTTCTTTTAATTTTGTAGCTTCTGACGGCTCGCACTATTTTCTTACAAAATGAGCTAATGGGTAAATCTCATACGTCAAACTTTTGCATCCAGTCTGTGCCCACTAAATTTTCTGTGTCTTTCATTACAAATATTTTCAATTTTTTTCTTTTTCCATGGAATTTTACGTTTAGAATTATTCTCCTTCAAAATTGATACGCTTCCCTGTAACAAATTTGGCGATTTTCATCATGGTCGGTTTATCTAGCTTCCTCCACGTTTGTAGATTATAGTTAGATCCGATCCTGAATCTAACTGTAATTTTACCTTCTTATTTAAAATCTCGAGTTCTACGTATTTTCTTGTGTTTCGTTTGTTTTTGTAGTCCATTCTAGTAGTTCTTAACGTACTAGTGCGTCTGTTATTCCTGCATTGAGATACCTTATGTCCCATTTTTCCACAAGCTAAACAGTTCTTGTATTTAAAACGACAGTCTTTATTCCAGTGGAATCCACCACATATGGAACATGCAAATGGGGAGGGGCTTATTTTTTATTTTATCTCTGTCATTAATCGCCTTATATCTTGTAATATTTTTTATATCTTGTAATTTTTTCTTTATCATTAAATTTTTGTTTTTCTTTCCGGGAGGGTAAAAATCGTAAATTTTTGTTTAACTTACGTATGTGTGCTACTTCCGATTCCTCGATATCCTTAGAGTCCTTTTTGATGCTCAAGCATTTTTGACATTCTTCTGACAATTTTTGTAGCGTTAATCCAGGCTCGTTTTAAAGCTTCGTGAGCGTTCTTCTGCGCATTTCGATGTCCTTGTCTGAGACTAATCCCTGCACGAAAATAAGACACTTAAAGTTGTCCGGAATCAATTCTGCCAATTTAAAATCATCACAACGTTTGTTAACTATTGCGGCGAACGTTGAGTAGTCCTCATTTTCGCTTTTTACGAGTTTGAGGCATTTCCACCTTTTGTGAAAGAGTAAAGTCTTTGGACTGAAGAGCTCCCTAAGGCATGTAAATGTCTCGTCAAATGTCAAATTGTTTGTTTTTTTTGGTTAAATATAGTCCACAAATTTTGTGTACTACTCTGTTCCCAATTTCCTGAGTAATAAACGTAGTTTTTTTGGCTTCCATCCAATTTTGACAATCTGTGTTGAAAATGTCTTCATGGCGTCTGAAATAGTCCCCGAATTTTTTTTTCGTTTTCTAGACAGTAATTAAATGTTTCTATTGTGTTCCAAACTGCGTCTGGGGAAAAAGTCCCCTCTTTTTTTTATATTCTTTGCTTTTGAGTTAACTGTCACTTTTAATAATAATTCCTGGAGTTGTATTTGTCTCTCTTCATTTATTCTTTGTGCTTCCATCTGTTTTTCCTCTAATTTTAATTGTCTCTCTTCATTTTCTCTCTGTGCTTCAATTAAATTTTCCTCCAATTTTAGCTGTCTCTCATTTCTTATAAACTCAAGTATTGCTTTTTGAAAGTCTTCCATTTTTTGCTTTGTTTCAGTGAGGGTTTCACTTTTTACCGCTGATTTTTGTATTAAATCTTGTAAAAGATTTTTCTGTTTTGATTGTTGTGTAATAATTTTTGTTTTATTTAGTCGCCAATTAATTATGGTGACTTGCTCGAGGAGAAAAACAATATTGACTTTCAAATACCTTTTGTTGGGAGTGACGAATTTTTCTTTCTATCTCTTATGTAATTTTTTTTCTTTTATGTTCGTCGTTAATTGTTGTGACGCGTAGTTCTTTATTAATTCCTGAGTCGTCGCTTAATTCTTGTACGACGTGGTTTGCCAATTTCTATGGGATGAGGAATTTCTTTTGGCTTCTTACGTCCTTGCGAGTCTTATGCGACCAGATCTTCCTTTTAATTTCTGCAAGAGTTCTTTCGAATTGTTGTGGCGACTCGTATGGTAATATGGGCTTTTTGTTGTTCTCTGTGTGAATTTTTCGAGTCTTGTCGCCAAATTGTTGTGGTCGACATGACTCTCGAATTCTCGTCGCCAAGTTGTTGCGGACCCTGGGAATGGGGTCTGCACAAATAAATGAACAACGGCCAGTAAACTAGATAGAAAATAAGTGTATTAACGTATGGATACAGACTTGAATGAAAGTTAGTAGCCCAGGAAAACGGGTTAGTAAAAAGTATATGTACAAATCTCTGGAGGTGAAGCCGTAGTATATTGAGTAGGTCCGCGTCGAAAGCTGACGGGTACTGCGTAATAGTCTTCTCGATTAATAGAGCACAGATCTACTGTGTGTGTGTGTGTGTGTGTGTGTGTGCGTGCGTGCGTGCGTGCGTGCGTGCGTGCGTGCGTGCGTGCGTGTGTGTGTGTGTGAAAACGCGTTATTCGGTATTTATTTACTCTCCTACTAGAGCAAAATATGGTGAAAGTCCATTTTAACGTGGGTTCTCCAGTCATATAGCCCAGCCAAAAATATCTGCCTAATTTTGCCCATAGTAACTCTACCCCTCGGCGGAGCCACGACTGGGTTAATGCTCTCCGCCCGAGGGCAGAGAGCTGACGGTGTCAATGGAATAACCGCGAGAAAACGCAGTATTCTCCTGTCTCACTTCTGTAGCAGTAGTATAAGTATACTCTGGACGAGTCCATCTTTATGAAAAGAGAGAATCCCACAACACTTACCCTTATACCTAATTTTTTGCCCAGAAAGAGAACGGGCATACTTAAAACATACTTTGTTTCACTCGCCAGCATAAAAAGAATAAACGTCAGTAGAAGAAACTCAAGTTTTCAATCTTCAGTGTTTTACATATTGAACACACACCGTCACCTAAAATAAGCATAAGCACGCAACCTTTAACCTCCATAAACGCAACAGACTAAACTAAAATTTGAACTTGGCTCGCTGATTTTATTTTTCCTGCCGATAAAATTTACAATAGAACTTTCTCTATCATTATATATGTAACCATCAGAGTGAATGTATCTTTTAGAACATTTCTTTAATCAGACCTGTCCATAATATTACGGTTTAAATAAACAGGTAACACAGATATAATTGCACTGGAATACAGGCAGATAATTTGCTTACGTAGGAAATTCATCACGTCTGCGATCGCAACGAAGCACTAGTACAGACGGAAATCAGAAAACAAGACAGGTAGTCGAGTAAACGATAAACAGGAGTAAGCGCACGGTGTTCAGGTGGCTTATTATTACAGTATAGGCGTTAACAGACGATGAATCAAGCGGTATTTTTCCTCTGTTTGCAAGCCGACAGAACCATTCTTGCCGAGTGAACTTCCGGTTCATTTAAGAATGAAGGCAAGCCTCCTGCACCGAACACTGCTGCAACTTCCGGTCTGGTCTTTTCATAACGCGGTTCACAGTTGGAGTTCGGGAAGGCGGGAATCTGTATGTCTTGCGAAGAACTAAAAACTCTCTCTCTCTCTCTCTCTCTCTCTCTCTCTCTCTCTCTCTCTCTCTCTATCTATCTATCTATCTATCTATCTATCTCACTTTAAATGTCTATCTCTATCCATCTATTTATTTCACTATGTCGACCAGGGACTTACGCACACACATTTTCTCCTTTTTTTTTTTTTCAATTTTTTGCTTGCCATATAATCTTTCCTCGCTGTCATTGCTGCTTACGGCCTATCACGTTGAATACACCGGTTCTCGCTCGATCACCGAAGTTAAGCAACGTTGAGCCTGGTCAGTACTTAGATGGGTGACCACTTAGGCATACCAGGTGCTGTAAGCGCTTAGTGACGGATGTGCGTGCTTATAGCCATATCACGTTGAATACACCGGTTCTCGCTCGATCACCGAAGTTAAGCAACGTTGAGCCTGGTCAGTACTTAGATGGGTGACCACTTGGGAATACCAGGTGCTGTAAGCGTTTAGTGACGGATGTGTGTCGTGGTGCAGTGAATATCCGCTCGGGAAGAGAAATCGGTGAGCCGAGTTCGAATTCCAGTTGAATACCCTGCATTCACTTTCGCGCTAGTACCCTTGGGAAATGTATTAATCCGTCACTTCCCTCCAGTTACGGGTTAAATAACAAGGGTAGGACTTGGGGACCCTGCTCTTAAAAACAACTCCCAATGAATCTTGATACTCGAAAAGAAAAATGATGTAAAAATAAAAATAACCTTACCCAAAAATCATGACCTTAAATGATCCCATAAGGATTAATAGGTCGTTAAACCTCGAAACAAACAAACTCTGTCATTGCATATTTTTCCCTGTCTGTCTGTCTGTCTCTCTCTCTCTCTCTCTCTATATATATATATATATGTGTGTGTGTGCGTGTGTGTCGCCACCCCTAAGAATTTTGAAACATGGAGATCTCTAACTTAAGAAAAACAGGGAAATTCTTACAATATTTTAAAAAGGTGTGTGGAAGAATAACAGTTTCAAATCTCTAAAACACCTCGAATTCACAACATACATGCGTTGTGATGCAGTGGATATAGGCTCGGAACGACAAATCAGGGAGTTGAGTTCCTTGCATTCACTTAAAAACAAATACTCTTGGGAAATGTATTAATCCGGCTCTTCCCTCCAGTTATGGGTTAAATAATAGGACAGATTGGGTTCTTTAGCCTTGGCTGGAAACCAATCTACCGCAGGAAGCAATGGCAACTGACTGCGGGATAATCTTTCACCCAGTTAGTCATGTCTCGAAAGAGACATGATCGCCCAAAGCGTGTATCACATATGGCAGTTAACTGACTGATATATATCTATTGCGATCAGGTACACACACATTTTTTTCATCTTTTGCCTGTCGTCTATTTTTCTCTCAATGTATATTTTGCGGAAGCCTCTCTCTCTCTCTCTCTCTCTCTCTCTCTCTCTCTCTCATTTTTTATTTATCTATCTTTCCCTCTTACCGTTTTTGTTTCTTTCTTTTTCTGTCCCACTCCCCCTTTCTCTTTCTCTCTCTCTCTCCCTCTCTCTCTCTCTCTCTCTCTCTCACTCTCTCTCTCGGATTGTCTATCATTATATTTTTCTCAGTCTATTTTGCTTTCTATCTCTCCCTCTTTACATAAATGAAAATCCCTCGAAGATTAAACCTTTTTTTATCAATGCCTCCTCGGCACAAAGGAAACATTTGTTTTCGCACAAGCGATTTTGTTTCATCATCAGTTTAATCATTTGTTTTCGATTTTTCACGTGAGGGCTTCCAACAGCAACAAATTAAACTGGGTAACACATGTAAGTAGAAGAGAAAATACCGACATAATCAAGAGGTTCGCTTTCCACACCCAGGGAAAAAAGAAGCCCTCCCCATCAATACTGCAAAAACCATAACAGTAAGTGCATTTAAGAAACTTATTTTACTGAACGAAAAGAAAATTAATACTGAGCATCAGGAAAAGACAGCTGAAGTTCCGAAAACATGCAGTGAGGAAGTAGGGCTTGGAGAACCTGATACTAACAGGCCAGATAGAAGGAAAGAGAGACAGGGGAAATCAACGGATAATATATTTGAAGGGCCTGAGCAGGTGGATGACAGAACGGCGTTTGCGTGGTGTAACAGCAGAAAGCGTGCTAAGAGCCACCAGGAAGACGTGGAAGTCCATGATCGCCTACGACCTGAAAGGACAAGACACATAGAAGAAGAATATTGATGTCAACTGTTTATAAGAAATTATAATGTGGATATAAAATGGGGGTCAGTTATATATTATAGTCGATATATAAACTGATCCCTCATTTTGTGGCCATGCTAGTTTCTATACATTTATATTCTAGATTTATGGACTTGAGCTAGTGGATGGTAGAACGGGGTTGTGCTGTGCAACAGGAGAAAGGGTGCTAAGAGCCACCAGGGATAGGGAGACGTGGAAGGCCATGATCGCCTACGACCTGAAAGGACAAGGCACATAGAAGAAGAAGAAGAAGAAGAAGAAGAAGAAGAAGAATGGTGATGATGAGGCTTCGGAATGATGGAAACGAAAAGGAAATTAATACTGAGCATCAGGAAGAGACAGCTGAAGTTCCGAAGACATGCAGTGAGAAAGGAGGGCTTGGAGAACCTGTTACTAACAGGCCAGATAGAGGGAAAAAGAGACAGAAGGACCTGATCAGGTGGATGACGGAACGAGGGTTGCGTGGAGTAACAGAAGAAAGCGTGCTAAGAGCCACCAGGGATAGGGAGACGTGGGAAGCCATGATCGCCTACGTCCTGAAAGGACACGGTACATAGAAAAAGATTTTCCTGAAAAAGTTTTGAAAATATTTTTTATGAATTTCAATCGACACTGACGCTCGCACGCACACACACACAAACTCTCTCTCTCTCTCTCTCTCTCTCTCTCTCTCTCTCTCTCTCTCTCTCTCTCTCTCTCTCTCTGGAACTTTGTATGTCTGTATCCGTTACCTATAGACTCCGAAACGGCTGAACCGATTTTCTTGAAAACTTACACAGTTGTACTATAAGCGTCTGCGAGTGTTCTTAGGTAGGTTTTGCGTCGAGGTACCCCCGATAAATATCGAAAATCGATAATCGAAAAAATCAGGTTATAGAAGAAGTGGTTCAATTTTAACCAAATTTGATACACTCATAGACAAAGGTATAAGAAACGATATTCAGAAGTTTCAAGGTTACAGTTCTTACAATAGTGCAGAAAATCGATAATACATATATATATATATATATATATATATAAGGCAAAATGTTAGTGTGTGTGTGTGTCTGTTTATCTACCTGTATGTCTGTATTTTTTTCAGCCCTTTTATTTTAGTTTTTGCTTCGGGTTTGGCTCTAAGTAGGTATAATTGTAGTTCTTAGTCTCAGCCATGATACCATTTACTCAGATGACTTATTTAGCCTTCAAAATTCAGTTTACGAGGAAAAAAACTTATTTGATATCGATACCAGGAAATCAAAATTTGACTTACATCCATTCATTTTTCTTTCAGTCTACGGTTTCGCTTTAACTAGAAACAACTATTGCTTTTTAGTCTTTCGTGCCAACGTCCAAAGAGTCTGAGCTCCAGGACGATGGATTAGTTTTAAAGCTTTCATTACACCCGTGCAACGCCGGACTATACTGCTAGCACATGCATAAACACAAATACATACACAATACACGTACTGAAACATCTTGATATCAGCTTCTTAGGCTTTGTTTCCATAGTTTATTCTCTTCGCATTTAAGCGTCCCTTCCTTTCTTGTACTTTGTGCAAGATGCTTATTACTTGTATGTGTAGCGTGATATAATAAATAACGGCTCTAGATTAGGAATTGAAGAGCTGAGCTTGAATTTCAATCGGATTCATTAAAATCACTTGCGCGCAAATACCTTAGAAAAGGCATGCATCCATCTCTTCCACCACCCCAGCTATGAATAGCAGGACAGGTTGGGTACTATAGTCTTAGTTGGTAATATGTCAATCGCAGGAGAAAATGACAGTCATGAATCGAAAGAGACTGAAGATCGCCCGAGGATGTATGGCACTTGTCTGACTGAATGATGATTCCTCCCTAAATACAATGTAATATGTATTTTAACTTTTAATAACAAAATGCCCCGACAGCATTTATAATAGGATTATGGCCATATCGATCACTTAATGAAGTTAAGCAATGTCCAGCCGGGTCAGTGCCTTTAGAGCTCTAGAGAAGAGCAAGTGCTGTAAGTGTAGATGTACTTGAGGTATAATGAATAAGGGCGGAGTTCCAGTTCCAATCGGGTTTATTTATATAAGCCGCATTCACCCTAGTCGGGTTGAGCCGGCTTCCTCCCCGACAGAGAAAATCTCATTGGGATTTATTTAAGGGGTAGGGTCCAAAGTCCTACCCTGTTATTTAACCCATAACTGGAGAGAAGGGACGGATTAATACCTTTCCCAAGGGTAACAGTGCGTAAATGAATGCAGGGCATTCAACTTGAATTCGAACTCGGCTCACCGATTTCTCTTTTCGAGCCAACATCCATCCGTCAATAAACGCTTACAGCACCTGGTATTCCCAAGCGGTCACCCATTTAAGTACTGACCAGGCTCGACGTTGCTTAACTTCGATGATCGAACGGGAACCGGTGCATTCAACGTGATATGACAGGATTTGTCATAATCACCTTCGCGTAAATACTTTTTGGAAAAGCTATGAATTTCGATCTTCAAAAATTTAAATGTAATGTCAATCGTTATCTTCTGTTTTCTTAATACCTGTTCTTTTATTGTTCTCTTGCCTTAATAATTTTTTTTTTTTTCATATTCTCTAACCGCAGTTACACCTTTCACTCTTAGTGGCTTTATTACGTTGCTTGGGTTAATTTTTTTAATAGTTAATAGTTTTGATATTTTCACGACAACTGCTCTGACGAGAGTTCATCCCTGCTGCTGCGACTACGTAAATATAACTGTGCTACTAGATTGGCATATAGGTCCCACTCGTTTACTGCTGAAATAGTTAAATGTAACCGCTATTTCTACTCCAACAGATTTTTCGCTCGCACCTACCACTTGTGGATCATCCTTCCGTTTACTTGCTTCCCTGACAACTCAGTCAGTCAGTTAAGTGCCATACGTGATACACGCTTAGACGATCATGTCTCGAGACATGACAGAAGATTATTCCGCAGTGGGTTGCCATTGCTTTCTGCGGTAGACTGGTTGCCAGCCAAGAAACCCAATCTGCCCTACTATTTAACCCATAATTGGAGGGAATAGACGGATTAATACCTTTCCCAAGGTATTTGTGCATAAGTGAAAGCAAGGAATTCAACTGGAATTCGAACTCGGTACCCCGATTTGTCGTTCCGAGTCGATATCCACTGCACCACAACGCACATCTCCCTGACAACTACAAGGTAACCGAAAAATCTCTGTCCGTTTTTAAAGGAAAAAAAACGCTTCACAGTATGTGTAATTTATATTTAGTCTTCGAAGTAATCGCCATCGGCATCCAGCACCTTCTGCCAACGTGTCTTCAGCTGTTCAATGACCTTACGGTAGAACTCGGGGGTTTTTGACGCAAAGAACCCGTGAGGGCTTTGCGCAAGTCTGCTTCATTGGTGAAGGATTTTCCACGAAGATGATTATCCAGGAAGTGAAAGAGGTGGTAATCGGATGGCGCAAGGTCCGGTGATAAGGTGGATGGCACAAAGTCTCCTACCCAAGTTGATGTATGGTATCTCTGACCACTCGCACGACATGCGGCCTGGCGTTGTCATGGAGGAAAAACACACCTCTGCGATTCACCAGTGCTGGCTCCTTCTGGCGCAATGCCTGTTGCACATGTTTCAATTGCTGCGAGTATAGATCTCCAGTGACTGTTTGGCCCGTTGGTAGCAGTTCATAATGAACCACTTGACGACCTGTCCACCAGACACAAAGCATAATCTTGCGTGGGTGCATAGGCGGTCTTGCGGTGTGAGGGGCAACATCCTGAGAAGACAACCAATGTCTGAAACGCTTGGGAATTTCGTACAGAACCCACTTTTCATCACTGGTAAGCACTCAATTGAATAAGGATGCGGTACGGTGGCGAGAAAGCAGCGATACGCAGGCTGCCACTCGTTGCCCCTTGTGGACCTCCAACAGCGTTTCTGGAACTCCGTCATTCAAGACCTCTGATCGCCCACTGCGAGGCTCATCATGGAGAGACAAATCTCCCGACTTGAATTTTCGAAACCAACGCCTTGCAGTACGTTCATCCACAGCACTATCTCCAAACGTTTGACATATGCGGTGACTTGATGCAGCTGCTGATAAGCTCACTTTGAAGTCGTAAAGCAAACATACCCAAACGAGATCTTTAGACACTTCCATACTTCTCACAGCTGTCCGGCTTATAACTGGTGGCCGGGCATGGTGCGCGTGTTTTTTATAACGTTTGATATTCCTACTTCGGGCTGTCCGAATTTGAAAAAAATTGCTACACGTATTTCTACAAAAAAACCCGACAAAACTATTTTGGTTACCTTGTACAATCTTCAAAATTTAACTGCAACATCAATCGTCATTTTTTTATCTTTTGGGGTTCATATTTTATCTTTCCATCGACCCTCCCTATACGAAGTCTTTTCTCGTTTTCACACTCTGTAGCCTACTTACTTGATAAAAAACAAAACAATACGAAGGGGTGCTTCAAACATATCTGTCGGAAAAAAAAATGTTATTCAAAAATCAAATCAAATGTTTAGGTCATTTTGGTCAGATTCCGTGAAGTGCGTCGGGCTATTAACTTTTCAGCATACCCCCGCAGGTCGGTTGATAGATACGCTCGTGGGTGGTTGAAAAGAGGATCCCCCACCAAAAAAAAAATAAATTAATAAATGAGAGAAAAGGAAAGGCGAAAGTGAAATAATCTCTTGTCCCTTCCTTCCTCTCATAAATTAAAAGCGTTCTTCGACGAAAAGAGATTAATGGCCCTTCTCCAACTTCCGAAAGATTTAAGGCCCGCAATTGACGACACGGAAACTGAAAAAAAAAAAACTGGTCGCCAGGTGTCGGTCTACACTCGAAGTAGATTTATGTATGACATACACACACACACACCTACAAACACTCCCACACACACACACACACACACACATATATATATATATATATATATATATATATATATATATATATATATATACCATTTCATTGATTCACGAGCCAAATTGGCAATGGTCAAATTAATATAGAACGAGTGGAAATTGTTACGCAATTTTTTTTTCAACAGCAACGTTTAATATTTAACAGCCATTCTAAATGGGAATAATATAATGTAAGAGCAGAAAAAGTTTATTCATTCTATTCTTTGAAAGAAAGCAATGAATGAAATGAAGGAAGTTTTATGAGAAAGCAAATTTAGTAGAAAGAAAGAAAGAAAGAAAGAAAGAAAGAAAGAAAGAAAGAAAGAAAATGAAGGAAGTTTAATGAAAAAAGAAGGAAAGCAATTTCAAAAGAAATAAAGAATAAAAGAAAGAAAATTGAAGAAGTTTTATAGAAAAGGAAGGAGAGTGACCTTAAGAGAAAGAAAGAATTGAAGGAGCTTTTATGAAAAATTAGAGGAAAGCAGGTTAGCGAGTTTAACAGAAGGGAACAAAACTTAAAGAAAGAAAAAAATGAAATTATATAAACAAGGTAGAAATGCATGCTTAATAGACGGAAACAGTTTTATAGAATAAAAGCGAAAGAGAAATAAATGAAGGAAGTTTTATGGAAAAAGAGAGAAAACAAATTTTAACGAAAGAAAGAAAATGAAGGGAGATTCATGAAAAGAAAAAGAAAATCAAGTTTTATAGAAAGAATGACAGGAAAAGAAAAATGTTTTATAGAAAATTGAGGAAAACATTTTTAATGAAAGAAAGAAAGAAAATGAAGCGAGTTTAATGAAAAGAGGATGGAAATCAAGCTTGAAAGAAAGAAAGAAAGAAAGAATATTTTATAGAAAATTGAGGAAAACAATTTTAAAAGGAAGAAAGAAAATTTTCTTGGAAAATTGAGGATAACAATTTTTAAAAAAAGAAAGAAAGAAAGAAAATTTTGGGGGAAACTGAGGAAAACAATTTTTAAAAAAAGAAAGAAAGAGAGAAAGAAAGAAAGATAGAAAGTTTTATGGAAAATTGAGAAAAACAAATTTGAAAGCAAGAAAGAAAGAAAGAAAGTTTTATGGAACAGAGGGAAAGCAATATTAATAGAAAGAAAGAAAGAAAGAAAGAAAGAAAGAAAGAATGTTTTATGGAAAAAGAGAAGAAAGCAATTTTAAAAGAAAGAAAGAAAGAAAATGAAGGATGCTATATAGAAAAGAGAGGAAAGCAATTTTAATAGATATAAACAAAGTTTTTAAGCGTTTTTGAAGTTTTCGAATGCAATTTTCACAAATGCCAAAGTTTTTTCTAAAATTTTCGAATGTCAGCTTTATAAACGACAACATTTCTGATAGTTAAGAATTCTCTCTTTATAAACGCCAACACTTACGATGTTTTCGAATGACTTCATGATAAACACCAAGATTTCAGAAGTTTTCGAACGCGATCTTGATAGTAGTAGGCCTCCGTCGCTCAGGGTTGACCATGGACGGCATCCTAGTTGTCTGCTTGGCTGGAGCATCGGCGTCTGTGACTGTAGAAACCGATGCGGGAGGGACAGTCTTTGTTGCAGAGGCTGCATTTATGTTTTTCTGGTCTGTAGGAACTGTCATTTTGCTTCCTGCGAACCCGCCTCTCCATGGCGACTTGTGTTACTTGCTCCTCCTTGATTTAAGTTGTTGGGCCTGAGTTCCTCTTCGTTTGAAGCGGTTAAATGCTACGCTCTCCCATGAATCAATGTTAATTCCCACAGCTTTCATATTGTGTTTTACGATGTCACGATACCGCAGTTGTAGCCGCCCAGTATGTCTTCTTCCAGAGGCCAGCTCTCTAGACAGGAGGTCTTTTGGAATGCGACCGTCTGGCATGCGATGGATATGGCCTAGCCAGCGGAGTCTGCACTGTTTAAGGAGTGTGAACATGGTAGGCAGACCGACTCGAGACAGGACCTCAGTGTTGGGCACCTTATCTTGCCATTAGATTCCCAATATACGTCGGATACTTCTCACGTGGAAGATGTTCAGACGCTTCTCTTGCCTGACGTACGTGGCCCATGTCTCACTACCATATAGCAATGTACTGATGACAGGCGTTGTACACTGCCATCTTTGCCTTCACTGTCAACTTAGAGTTCGTCCAAACACGTGTTGTGAGACGCGCAAGGATTGTAGTTGCCTTCCCAATTCTCTTGTTGAGCACTCTGTCCAAGGAGAGGTTGTCAGTGATGGTAGAGCCAAGGTTTTCGAAAGCATCTCGACAAGCGTCAAAGTTTCTGAAGTTTTCAATGCAATCTTTATAAACGCCAGACTTTCTGAAGTATTTAATTCCATCTTAATAAAGACCAGAGTTTCTGAAGTTTTCCAAACCAATCTTTATAAACGCCAGACTTTCTGAAATGTTGAATTCCATCTTAATAAAGACCAGAGTTTCTGAAGTTTTCCAATGCAATCTTTATAAACACCAGACTTTCTAGGAAATGTTAAATTCCCATCTTAATAAAGACCAAGTTTCCTGAAGTTTTCCAATGCAATCTTTATAAACGCCAGACTTTCTGAAGTATTTTGAATTCCATCTTAATAAAGATAAGTTCTGAAGTTTTTAATGCAATCTTTATAAACGCCAGACTTTCTAAAATGTTGAATTCCATCTTAATAAGAGACCCAGAGTTTCTGAAGTTTTCCAATGCAATCTTTATAAACGCAGACTTTCTGAAGTATTTGAATTCCATCTTAATAAAGACCCAGAGTTTCTGAAGTTTTCCAATGCAATCTTTATAAACGCCAGACTTTCTGAAATATTTGAATTCCATCTTAATAAAGACCAGGATTTCTGAAGTTTTCCAATGCAATCTTTATAAACGCCAGACTTTCTGAAGTATTTGAATTCAATCTAGAAAATAAAAACGAGTTTCTGAAGTTTTCAATGCGACTCTTTATAAACATAGACTTTCTGATATTTGAATTCCATCTTAATAAGACCAGAGTTTCTGAAGTTTTCCAATGCAATCTTTATAAACATGAAGCTGCAGTATTTGAATTCCATCTTAATAGAAAGACCAGAGTTTCTGAAGTTTCCAATGCAATCCTTTATAAACGCCAGACTTTCTGAAGTATTTGAATTCATCTTAATAAAGACCAGAGTTTCTGAAGTTTTCCAATGCAATCTTTATAAACGCCAGACTTTCTGAAGTATTTAGATTCCATCTTAATAAAGACCAGAGTTTCTGAAGTTTTCCAATGCGAAATCTTTATAAACGCCAGACTTTCTGAAGTATTTGAATTCCTCTTAATAAGACGAGTTTCTGAAGTTTTCCAATTTCCAGCCTTTATAAACGCCAGACTTTCTGAAGTATTTGAATTCCGTCTTAATAAAGACAGAGTTTCTGAAGATTTCAATGCAATCTTTATAAACGCCAGACTTTCTGAAGTATTTGAATTCCATCTAAATAAAGACCAGAGATTCTGAAGTTTTTCAATGCAATCTTTATAAACGCCAGACTTTCTGAAGTATTTTGAATTCCATCTAAATAAAGACCAGAGTTTCTGAAGTTTTCCAATGCAATCTTTATAAACGCCAGACTTTCTGAAGTATTTGAATTCCATCTTAATAAAGACCAGAGTTTCTGAAGTTTTCCAATGCAATCTTTATAAACGCCAGACTTTCTGAAGTATTTGAATTCCATCTTAATAAAGACCAGAGTTTCTGAAAGTTTTCCAATGAAATCTTTATAAACGCCAGACTTTCCTGAAGTAATTTGAATTCCATCTTAATAACGACCAAGAGTTTCTGAAGTTTCAATACAATCTTATCGCGCCAGACTTTCTGGCTCTTTGAATTCCACATCTTAATAAAGACCAGAGTTTCTAAGTTTTCCAATGCAATCTTTATAAACGCCAGACTTTCTGAAGTATTTGAATTCCATCTTAATAAAGACCAAGAGTTTCTGAAGTTTTCCAATGCAATCTTTATAAACGCCAGACTTTCTAGCAAATTATTTTGAATTCATCAATAAGACCAGAGTTTCTGAAGTTTCAGTAATCTTTATAAACGCCAGACTTTCTGAAGTGACTGAATTCTATGTAATAAAGACCAAGTTTCTGAAACACCAATGCAATCTTTATAAACCAGACTTTCTGATATTTGAATTCCATCACCATCCAAGACCAGAGTTTCTGGTTTTAATGCAATCTTTATAAACGCCAGACTTTCTAGTATTTGAATTCCATCTTAATAAAGACTGAGAGTTTCTGAAGTTTTCCAATGCAATCTTTATAAACGCCAGACTTTCTGAAGTATTTGAATTCCATCTTAATAAAGACCAGAGTTTCTGAAGTTTTCCAATGCAATCTTTATAAACGCCAGACTTTCTGAAATGTTGAATTCCCATCCTTTAATAAAGACCAGAGTTCTGAAGTTTTCAATGCAGCAACTTTATAAGCGCCAGACTTTCTGAAGTATTTGAATTCCGTCTTAATAAAGACCAGAGTTTCTGAAGATTTCCAATGCAATCTTTATAAATGCCAGACTTTCTCAAGTACCTGAATTCCATCTTAATAAAGGTAAAAATTTCTGAAGATTTCAACTGCCATCTTGATAAACTCCAATCTTACAGGTAACTTCGAATGCCATCTTGATAAACACACACAACTCTGAAGATTCTGAATTCCGTCTTGAGAAATGCAAACGTTCCTTAACGATTTCGAAAGTCTTAATAACGTCAGAATTTCTGGAGTTGTCGAATTACATCTTTATAAACACCAATGCTTCTCAAGTTTTCGAACGACAAAGCTTCTGAAGATTTTTCATGTTTCTTATTAAACTTCAATTTATTTTCTTGATAGACATCAAAGTTGGTGCCGAATGCCATTGTTATAAAGGCCAATATACAGGGATTTTTTATGCTATCTTTATGAACCCAAATTTCACTGAAGTTATAGAATTCCATCTTGATGAACGCCAACTTTGCGAAAGTTTCCGAATTTAAACTTGCTAAACGCAAAGGGTTCTGAAGTTTTCTAATTCGCTCTTGATAAACTCCAAAGTTACTGAAGATTTTGAATACCATCATAATAAGCGCCAATGTTTCTGAAATTTTCTGATGCCATCTTGAAAAACGCCGACATTGGTGAAGCTTTTCAATGCTATGTTGATAAACGCCGATGTTTTTTAAGAATTTGGATGACATATGTGTAAAGATTTCTAAAGTTTTCTTAGGCAATCTTGTTAAATTTCAAAGTTTCTGAAGATTTCAAGTTTCATCTTGATAAACGCAAATGTATCTGAGGTTTCTAAATACGATCTTGATAAGCATAAACATTTCTGAATTTTTTTAATTCCATGCTGATAAATGCCAACTTTTATAAACGTTTCGAATGTCATCTTGATAAACTCCAACTTTTCTTGTGTTTTCGAATTCCATCTTGATAAAATAGTTTGGCATAATAAAGCTGTCAATAAAATTTTAGATATTGAAGATATTAAATTATTAAGTAAACAAAGAATTCTGTATTGATCAAAACTAATGTTAATCTGATGATGCCATGATTGGAGAATGTGCAGCATTAGCAACTGAATGTCCATTTTCAACATCGTTTCTTGGATCATAAATCAATATATGGACCATCATTGTTATACAACGCTATCAATATTCATCTTCATAGTTATTTAAAGGAATTTTTTTCTTCAAGAAACTTGTAAGAGTGGCCGAAAGCGCTTGGGACAATAGAAATTATATTCCTTATCTCATACAAAACGGAAAAAAAATTATTTAAAAATTAATTAAATCCTCTATTTAACGAAATATATATATTGCAGTTGAATTCCTTCCATTCAGTTACGCACAAATACCCTTGAGAAAGGTATTGATCTGTCTCTTTCCTCCAGTTATGGGTTAAATAATAGGACAGATTGTGTTCTATAGCTTTGGCTGGCAACCAGTCTACAGCAGAAAATAACGACAAACTACTGCGGGATAATCTCCTGCCCATGTCTCTTTCGATCGCCCAAAGCTGTATCACGTATGGCACTTAACTAGTATATATACACTACCGGCCAAAATTATTAGGCTACCCCAGTGTTTAAAAAAAAATGATGTATTTCATACTGTTTTTTAGTATTTGTTGCCAAGTGAATAATTGTAAATGAAAATAGAATGGGTCTTTTATTAATACTGCACAATAACATGTGAATCAAATGAATTTATAAATATTTATATATACTGCAGTTCCATCAATGAAAGAATGAAGAAAATTTAGGGTGATTCGGACGAGTTCATTTTTGCTTCCTCGCCTTGTAAAATTTTCATCATCACCATCATTTATCCATCACAGCCAGATAGTGCATAGGGCAGTAACCTTTTGTTGCTGTTTCTGTAACAAACTGTTTTTTTACGGGGCAGGCTTGTTAGCCCTACACCCAACCCCCAAACTTGGAGGACCGGTGGACCATTCTTGGTCCTGACGTTTACAGGACCTGGTTGTAAAATTTTGCAAAGTAGTAATAACAAAAGAATCATTCTATTTTCATTTAGAATTATCCACTTGGCAATAAATACTAAAAAATAGTATGGAATACATCGTTTCTTTTTAAAAAAAAAAACTGGAGTGGCCTAATAATTATGGCTGGTAGTGTATATATATATATATATATATATATATATATATATAACAAATCTACAGGGTGCGATGGGTAAATTGTCGCTATTTTCTGTTGTAAGTTGTCGCTATTGCAAAGTAATAATAACAAAAGAACCATTCTATTTTCATTTAGAATTATCCACTTGGTAATAAATACTAAAAATAGTATGGAATACATCGTTTCTTTTAATAAAAAAAACTGGAGTGGCCTAATAATTATGCTCGGTAGTGTATATATATATATATATATAATTGGGCTCTGAGATCAACATTGTGTGGTGACAGTTTGTCTCATGCTTGAACGCCATCTTTGGGCCATTCAGATGGCGTTCAAGCATGAAACAGACTGTCGCGTCTGGGTTTTGACTCTAATGTCCACTCTTATATGTCCACCTCTATCTCTGATATTGAGCACTTTCATCCATAAATATACGATACCTTAAAACTATATTTTTATCATATGCATATGTGTGGGCCTTTTTCCTATTCTCTGTCTTTATCTTTGCCAATTTCCAAATATGTGTGTGTGTGTGTGTGTGTGTGTGTGTGTGTGTGTGTTCATATCTGACTGTATAGTCAAAGGAGTAGCATTTATATAAAGACCAAAAGATAGTAAATTGGCCACGTGATGTTACGCCATCTCCGCCGATAATTTGTCGACGATTGTGAACATTGAAGAAAAAAAAAAAGAAAAACGTGAAAAAAAGTGAACGCCAAATGATGAAAAGCTTTTATAAGTTGTTAATTGGAAAAAGCAGACGAACAATTTACAGTCAATGGATGGCGTTGCCATGCGACGCACAAATCATGGCGACCGGTTTTCAACAACATCAACAACATGAAAAAGAAATAAAAAACGATTTCAAAGTATGCTGATGTCTGCAGTCGCCATTATTGATTTTGACGGGTTCCATTTTTTTCCAAGCACATGGACCGGCAAGTTTTAGTTATTTTGGGAAGTTATTATATTGACGCTTTCGTTATTTTATTTTTTTCGTTTTTTTATCTTTTATTTTTTTATTTCTGCTGTTAGTTTAATTGTCGTTCACTAGTGATTCGCATATATCTATCAATGACAGGCATAGATAGATAGATAGATAGATAGATAGATAGATAGATAGATAGATAGATAGATAGATATGAACAGACTGAGATAGATAGATAGATAGATAGATAGATAGATAGATAGATAGATAGATAGATAGATGATGAACAGACTGGGATAGATAGATAGATAGATAGATAGATAGATAGATAGATAGATAGATAGATATGAAGAACTGGGATGATAGATAGATAGATAGATAGATAGATAGATAGATAGATAGATAGATAGATAGATAGATAGACAGACTGAGATAGATAGATAGATAGATAGATAGATAGATAGATAGATAGATAGATAGTAGAACAGACTGAGATAGATAGATAGATAGATAGATAGATAGATAGATAGATAGATAGATAGACAGACTGAGATAGATAGATAGATAGATAGATAGATAGATAGATAGATAGATAGATAGATAGATAGAACAGACTGAGATAGATAGATAGATAGATAGATAGATAGATAGATAGATATGATAGATAGACAGACTGAGATAGATAGATAGATAGATAGATAGATAGATAGATAGATAGATAGATAGATAGATAGATAGATAGAATATGGCAGTTGACATTGCATTTAAACTTTTGGTTGTAGCTATCAGGAAAACATGTAAAGGGTAGGTGTGTTCCACCGCTGTGAGTTGCGAGGAAAGAAACTGTTTGAGGAGAAGAGGTAGCTACATTTAACTGTTTCAACGGTAAAAGGGTGGAAACTAGATGCCAATCAAGTCTTCTTGTATGTGCTCTGTCCCTTCAAGACGTAAGCGATCATGGCTTTTCGCGTCTCCCTATTCCTCGTGGCTCTTAGAACGCCTTCTCCTGTTACACCATGCAACCCTCGTTCCATCATCCACCTGATTAGGCCCTTCAAATATGTTATCCGTTGCTTTCCCCTGTTTCTTTTTCCCTCTATCTGGCCTGTTATTATCAGGTTCTTCAAGCCATTCCTCCTCATTTCATGACCCAGTAACTTTAACTGTCTCTTCCTGATGCTCAGTATTAATTTCCTTTTCGTTTCCATCTTTTCCAAAACCTCAACATTGCTCACATGCTCGATCCATGATATTCACAGCATCCTTCTGTAGAACCACATTTCAGATGCTTCAAGTTTTTCCTTCGTCTTTGATGATATTGTCCAGCATTCACTGCCATATTGAAGAACTGACAACACATAGCAATCCAGTACTCTCTTCCTTGTTTTGAGCGAAATTATCCTGTTTCTTAATACCATTTCTCAATTTCTGGAATGCTTCCTTCGCCATGCCAATTCGCCTTCGGATCTTTGTGTCGCACTTTCCGTCTTCTGTTATAACACTTTCCAGGTATTTAAATTTTTGTACCTGCTTAATTCTAGTATCTCCGACCTGTATTTGGCATATTGGGCTGTCCTTTTTACTGATGACCATGCATTCGGTTTTCTTGCAGTTTATTTGTAGTACTTTCTTGTCACTCTCTTCAGCTACCTACTGTAGGGGGTCTTATCGTTTCCTTGCCAATCAAGTATGAAGAGCTCTTTTCCA
This sequence comes from Ascarosepion bandense, assembly GCA_037127315.1. Taxonomy (NCBI): domain Eukaryota; kingdom Metazoa; phylum Mollusca; class Cephalopoda; order Sepiida; family Sepiidae; genus Ascarosepion; species Ascarosepion bandense. Next base: position 639,324 of record JBBBDQ010000889.1, on the reverse strand, counting down.
ATTATATAATTTTACGCCAATCAAGTAGAACGCATACAATATATAATCGCAAAAGAGCTATGTTGCTATGGAAATATTTGTAAAAAAAGTCAAAGAGATAGATAGGAAACAAACTGCAATAGATAGATGGATAGATGAATCGTCGTCTTGCGGCCTTGGCTGAGATAGAACCCACTACACCCCTCCAATATTCCCTGTGCATTTGGAACCCTGGCGCAATTTGTAGCGAAATTCATAATCTTGTCAAATAGCTGAATAGTTGACGCTTCGCCAGGGCTACCAAGGGTGTTTTTATTGTGACACCAACACTAGATGGGTTGCTTCCAGGCCCCATCCCGTTATTTAACCCATAACTGGAGGGAAGTGACGGATTAATACCTTTCCCAAGGGGTACTAGTGCTTAAGTGAATGCAAAGTGTTCAACTGGAATTCGAACTCGGCTCACCGATTTCTCTTTCCAAGTCGACATCCACTGCACCACAACGCACATCCGTCACTGAACGCTTACAGCGCCTGGTATTCTAAAGTAGTCACCTGTCTAAGTACTGACCAGGTTCAACGTTGCTTAACTTCGGTGATCGAACGAGAACCGGTGTATTCAACGTGATCTGCCGTAAGTATAAATAGATGAATAGATAGATGGACTGAGATTGTTATGTAGATAGATATTAAAAGAATTATATTTCTTTACTAAAGTTCACCCAGTGCAAAGGTCAAGAGCCACTCAAGCTAGAGAGTTACTGAATGAGGCGTGTTATATGAATGCAAAAGTAGACAGTAGGAAGTAAAGATTATGAGGACATAGAGAATATTTAAAGATTGACCTTTAAAATGAAAATGTTAAGATTGTAGCGTTCAAGAAAGCATTCATGCGGGTGTCTGTTCAACAAAACAGCGCTTCTTGAGGAACAGTTGCTTGAGTTGAACGTCCTTCTCATAAATGGAATACGGGAGAAATGAGGGTGATTCAATTCTGTGGACGTAGAATGGTAGATCTTGTCTGGACTGGTGGCACGAAGATCGCCCGAAGATCTTCCATGTATAACGAGAGGCTAGCAATGTATCTGTGGGAAATATGTTGGATGGTAGAAAACTATTCATCGCCTACAAGGCCGCTCAAAAGCTTCTAAACTCTGTCGACCATGAAAAGAGCGGATCGGACAGCTCCAATCCAGATATGGCAGCAATAATCTATTTTCGCTCTGATCTGACTCTTGTTCGGAATTTTAGTAATGAGCAAAGAATATGTGTTATTTCCATTTCTATTGTAGAGATTGTTGGGGAGCACCTCTTTTTGCACATGAGAATGGACTCGCCTGATGTGTACATATAATCCTGCCTATACAGAGAACGTTAATGGTTGTCAAAGCGTTTTCTCGCTGCGACGGCATTTCTCACTGTCGGCTCTCTGCCTTCGGGTAGAGGGCGCTCTCTGCTTCCGAGCAGAGAGCAATTACCCAGTCGTGGTTCCACCGAAGGGTAGAAGCACGACTGGGCAAAAATAGACAGGTATTTTTTGGCCGGGCCATATAGCCTGGAAATTCCCACTCATAACTGACCATGTGTCACATGTTGCCCTTAGTGAGAGGGACAACTAAATATAATGGTTGTCAAAGCGTTTTTCGCTGCTACGGCATTTTTCACTGTCAGCTCTCTGCCTTCGGGCAGAGGGCGCTCTCTGCTTCCGAGCAGAGAGCAATTACCCAGTCGTGGTTCCGCTGAAGGGTAGAAGCACGACTGGGCAAAAATAGACAGGTATTTTTCGGCCAGGCCATATAACCCGGAAATTCCAACTCATAACTGACCATGTGTCACATGTTGCCCTTAGTGAGAGGGATAACTAAATATAATGGTTGTCAAAGAGAGTTAATAAAGAGTCAGTTGGCCCGTAAGTTGGTGCATAGTAAGTTGGAGTGTTTTAGATATAGACTCATTACCCGGACATACTATTTCACTGCAATACTGTATATATTGATTTCTACTAATAGTATTCCTAGTATTCCTTAATTGACTAACCCGTGTTCCAGTTTGTATATATTTTTTCAATATAACTTACATTTTCTATCTCCATATCTGCTTTTGTTATTTATTGTTTTTGTGTGGTTTCTCAACCAGAATCCACAACAGAGATGATTCTAAAATCATCCGGAATTCGTTCACCCATCTAAGTACTGATTATTTTCTCAACGCGACTTAGTTGTAACGCAAGACTGAAAGTATGAGGCGCCTAGTGAGGATCGAACTCACTACTAAGTTGTAATAGTTCTAGTAAGGCAAGCTTGCTAACCATTACAATACGTTGAGTTGACCCACCCATCTAAGCATTGATCATTTCTTAATATCTGCGAGAAACTTCTGCCGTAAAACACAGATAGATAAATAGATATATATATATACCAGGTAATCCCATAAGTTTTGTCCGATTTTTGGATAAAGAAAACAAGTGACCAAAACTTTGTATTTAATCAAAATTTAATCATCAATGCAAATTCCCTGATTTTCTATGAATTCCTTCCATCTATTTTTAAGCTGATTAATCCCATTAGTGTGCGTTGTGGTGCAGTAGATATTGACCCGGAACGAGAGATCGGGGTGCCGAGTTCGAATTCCAGTTGAATTCCTTGCATTCACTTACGCACAAATACCTTCGGGAAAGGTATTAATCCGTCTCTTTCCTCCAGTTATGGGTTAAATAATAGGACAGATTGGGCTCTATAGCTTTGGCTGGCAACCAGTCTACTGCAGAAAACAATGGCAACCTACTGCGGGATAATCTTCTGCCCAGTCAGTCATGTCTCTTTCGAGACATGATCGCCCAAAGCGTGTATCACGTATGGCACTGAACTGACTGAATCCCATTAAAGTAAAACTGTTTTGGTTTTGAGGCGAAGAACTCTGCAATGTCAGTTTCGATCTCCTCCTGTCTTGTGAAAGTTATTTCCTGCAAATGATTTTGTAAACTACGAAACAGATGTTAGTCTGAAGGAGCAAGGACGGGGAGAGTAAGGTGGATAAGGAACTTTTCCCAACCAAGCTCTTCGATCTTCCGCTATGTGATTTTTGCAGTGTGAGGTCGTCATCACTCCTCTTCGATTCACTAAAGTGTTTTTTTTTTGGGGGGGGGGTCAAATTTTGGTTCAAACGCTCTAATTGCTGACAAACTTGAGCATTGATTGTTGCATTAGGTGGTAACAATTCAAAGTGAATTACTTCGCAATCCCACCAGACAGAGAGAAGAGCCTTTTTCTCATAAAGTTCCTTTCTCGGTTGTGGTTGGGCCTTTTCCCCTTTACCAAGCCACTGTTTACGACGTTTAACATTACGATAGACGATCCATTTTTCATCACCAGTTACAAATCTATGAGTCTGCGTGAATGGAGCGAAGAGCAGTTGTCAACTCGGGATTTGCGGCTGCTTTCAGGCAATTCATGAGGTACCCATTTTCCAAGTTGAAAAGCCTTTCCAAGTTGCTGAAGATGACGATGAACAGTTATATAGTTTGAACTAAGCGTTATTGCCAATTCTTCAACTGATAATGCAGGATTTTCTTCAAGTGCTGCCTCAAGAAGCTTATCATCGGACTCAACTTGATGACCTGTCCGATCTCCATCTTCAAGGCTGAAATCTCCACTTCTGAATTTTGCGAACCAACGTCTGCAAGTTCTTTCATTCAAGCACTCATTTCCATAAACTGAGTGAAGGTTTCGAGCCCCTTCTATTGCAGAGTTTCCTTTTCTGTATTCATAAAGAATTATGTAACTTAAATGCTCCTTGGATATCACCATGTTAAAAGGGTTTTAACTAAGTATTTCTTATTTCTATTAATCTGTAAAATAAAATTTAGTTAGTTTAAATGTATCCAAATACATAAAAATACTTTTAAATTTCATTTGTGTTATGGGAAACACACCTATTCCTCAGATAATGAACTCTCCCTCCTATATTAATAAGAGCTAACAGGAAGTTCTTGAGAAGTTCTTAGGGGTTCTTTAGAGTTCTACTGGAATTCAGGAAGGAGACAGCTTTCAGTGGAAGATTACCAAGTTCCTAACATTTTGGGTGCGTTAGGTCGATTAGCAACCGATATATCACGATTATAACCTTCAGTGCAAAAACTACTCCACAACAATTTAACATTCTAAAATACTATTAAATTTTATTCAAATTTAATGAAGTTAAATTCGGATAGAACTTATGGAATGACCTGATAGATAGAATCTTTTAATACAATAATATGAGTTTTACTTTATGTTCTGGGTGTACATTAATCCAAAAGATGCTCAAAGCAAGAAGTCACTTTGAGAGTGAAACTATTCATCGTGAACTGGTTGAGATGAATTGTTGCACTCTCAAACATGCCGCATGCTTTGAGCATCTATTAGCCATACAACCACTACTTATTAAAACATCGATTCTCGTTTGATCACTGAAGTTAAGCAACTTCGAGCCTGGTCATTACTTAAATGGGTGACCACTTAGGTATACCAGGGGTTAGAAACTTGGATATAGTGGTTGTTAATGCACACCAGCTCGTAATTGGAAAACGGATAGCAGAGTTCCAATTTCAGTCGGGTTCATTATATTCATTTAAGTGCAAATACCAGTTGGAAAGGTATAAATCTATTTCTTCTCCCCGTCCCCAGCAGCTATGGGTTAATTAGTAGTAAATTATTATTAACACTTTTTTCACAGACCGAAACATCACAAGCCTCTTACTGCTCTATCGCTATTTCCATGGAAAGTACTAAGACGAACTACCTTCTTTAGTTCCACAAGTTCAGACCTTCACGGCTAAGTCCCACCATCCCACGCACATTGTAGCGAATTAACCCCATTCTCTTCGTATTCCATTGGTGAGCATTTAAGTTCTACTCGTGAAGTTTCTTGCCAACCATTGCTCTCTGGAACCAACTCTTAAGCTGCTTTCCCGATCACTACAAATTTAGTCTGTTCAAGTTAACAGTTATCTTCACCACATATGCGCATAAATTGTGTCTCTTAGTCGGTAACCCTTGACCTCGAGTGGCTACCAGGCCTTGTACAGGGTGAAAAAAAATTTTAAATTCAATAAAAAAAATCGGAAATTTTCGTTTTAATTCCCGTCGCTGTTCCCCTTCAAACTTATCCAAAATAGCATTATTTCCGTGCAAATGTATATGCTGAACTGAAATCAAGTGTCAATTAGAGAAGAAACTAACTTTTTCTTATCGAAATGTCCATAAAAAAACGAACTATATCTTGCACGTTTTCTCCCGTAACACTCATGTAGGCATGTAATTAACTGCAGAATGGCGGACTGCGTAAGGGAACGAAATTGGGTGCCTGTTTACATCCGCCTGTTTACTTCCGGTTAGGGAAGTAATTCGCTTGTTGTTTTCGGTACACAATTTCAACAGAAAGTTGCGTGTTTTTTGGAAAAAAGCGTATTATTTCCCTAACCGGAAGTAAACAGGCAGATGTAAACGGGCCAGATTTCGTTACCTTATGCAGTCCACCATTCTGCAGTCAATTACATGACTTCATGAGAGTTACGGGAGAGAAAACGAGCGAGATATAGTTCGTTTTCTTAATGGACATTCAAAGCAAAAACGGTAAGTTTCTTCACTAACGAACACTTGATTTGAGTTCAGCATATACATTTGCACAGAGATAATGCTATTTTGGATAAATTTGAAGGGGAAAAGCGACGGGAATTAAAACGAAAATTTACCAAAAAATCCTCTTACAATCTAAATATATTTCTGTCTTCAAATAACCATTAAATAGCTGACAAATTATAAAAAATCTACAGCCACCATAATAACCCAAAATCTCTATGTTGTCCTAAATAGTCCTCATTCCAGTAGCTTCTTCTCTCGCACTTCCCGCCTGTGGAACTCACTCCCGTATTCTTGCTTTCCTGACGGCTACAACCTCCAGAAATTTAAATGCAAAGTCAATACTCATCTATTAACCACTGGACTCTAGCTCTGTCCCCACCCTCGTATATCCTTCCCTTTCTCTCCACCTATGTATCTGTCATCGCACCTGCTTTCTCAGCTTTCTATTGCTCCTTTCTAACTAGATTGTAGTCCTCACTCTCTTCTAATTAATCTTTTTACAGTTATGTAGCCCCCTGCACATCAGTGGCATTTCTGCCTTGCTCGGGGTGAAATGATTAAAAAAAAATATGTATAATTTCTTTGTAGGCGTGGGGAATAAAAACAACAACAAAACCCCAGTGGAAATTTACAGTGAATATAATTCATATACAAAAAAACTAAACAAAATAATGTTAGTAATAAACGAAACTACAATTCTTAATTGTAGCTGAAATATTAGTTAACTGGACGAAATTAATATGGGACGAGATAATTAAGAACCATCATTCGCCTAAGCACTTACTCAAACGCACCCTCGTCCAGACACAAAAACAAATACGAAATAGACATTCGAAAAACGAAAAGTTCCCCGCATCTACCAGAGAACTGACATCTTTGTCGACTAACGTGAGAGGCTAGATTAAACTAAAGAAAGTGGGGGTAGAAATTAAAACAAAGACCAATTAGCATACATCCCTAGCTAAGTTAACTTGGTGAAAGAAACTATAAAATTAACCAAAACAGTCTTATTTTGGTTTCCTGTTTTTAACCAATATCCTACTGCATAACCAGCCTCAAAATGCCACTCCAAGATAGTTACTTTTACTCGACATACACGCGCAAGGCTCGCCCAGCTTTTGCCAAATTCTGATTGAGGGAGTAGCTGCCTTTTCGTCTTAATATTGACTTTAAACTGGTGCTTAACTTTCAAGATCAGTTGGGAATAGATAAACTTCTCGTGCCCATAGCTTTTTTTCTGTCACTTCGTCCATATCTCAACTTTTATAACGGTTAGTAAGCAAAAGAACAAATAGTGCTTAGGCTTAGTTAACGGTGGTATCACATTGCTACAAACAAAACTGGCCTCAGAGACAAAGAATTTCCTACGCAGTATGAGAATCGTAATATCTTCAATAAACTTGCACAATGGGACTACTACCCTGCAGTGGAAAAAGTGTAACCCAAAGGTATCCACCACCTCACCACAGCGAATGCAGTCTGGAGATTTTTCCAAGCCTGCTGAACTAAGTCTTTTACCGACCCAGAGGGCGTTTTGTGTCACTAGCAGTGTGATGCCTCATCATTAGTGAGGCAACCTGGGCGCATAAGGCCATATGGAGTGTGCCTCCTGCTTCTTAAAACCGAGTTCGCCAATCAGATCATTTTGTGATATGATGGCCTACGATGCAACGCCTTGACGTCGGTGAGGACAATCATCTTCCGTAAGAGTTGAGTGAGAGCAAGTCGACATTCACGATAGAAGGAGCACTTGCCTCGTGGTAAACTGTCGGCCTCCTCCTTACACGACTTTACACTTTTCAGGCATGGACATGCTTACGGGTGTTTTTTCATTCTAGATTTCGCCCTAACAACCTAATTGCGAACACAATAATGACACGTTCAATATCCAGCAGCCAGCCCTCTTAACCTTATAAATTATATAACTCTTTAACCTTATCACCTTATTACTTATCTAAGTTTACCCGAACCCGGACGAGCCTACAATCCGTGTAAACTATCGAATGAAAACTTGGACAACCTAAGAACCCTAATCTCCTAAGACTCGGTCGAGGTAAGTAAAAAGTACTACCGAAGTCCTGCTGCTCCTATTAGTCCGAGTCCGTACTACCTTCCGGGGTGCTTATTACGATACTGTTGTGGAGTTATTTTCGCAGTGGAGGCAAATATTTGTGCTAAAGTCGGTCCTAATAGGTCCGACGTACAAAACGTTAGGACTTTGATATATGTATTACGCAGTGTAATCTTGCCAGGTCGCTGACTACTTTTGTATTCGACTAACTGTCGACTACTATCGTCCAACATCGACTGACCCTCATTCCTGTTACTACTCCTACTTAAATTAGGTGGGAGAGTCTATTCACTATAGAATAGGTGTGTTTCACCATAACAGGCAGGCAACCAGTCTACCTACTGCGGGATAATCTTCTGCCCAGTCAGTCATGTCTTTTTGCCCAAAGCGTGTATCACGTATGGGACTTAACTGACTGACTGAATATAATAGTTAAAAACATGATTAAGGCTTCTACTGGGCATCAAGTGGGGGATCAGTTTTCTATTGTTTTGAAGTAATAAACTGATTCCCCACTAATTACTACTTCACAATATAATACATCTCTCCTCCCTCTACCTATGAGTCAAATAATAGGCCAGATTGCGTTCCATAGCCTTGGATGTTGTGGAGTTATTTTCGCAGTGGAGGCTAGTATTTGTGCTAAAGTCGGTCCTAATAGGTTAGACGTACAAAACGTTAGGAATTTGATATAATATGTATTACGCAGTGTAATCTTGCCAGGTCGCTGACTACTTTCGTATTCGACTAACTGTCGACTACTCACGTCCAACATCGACTGACTCTCGTTTCTCTTACTACTCCAACTTAAATTAGGTGGGAGAGTCTATTCACTATAGAATAGGTGTGCTTCACCATAACAGGTACATATCGACAAGATCAAACTTGTCGTTAAAATCCTGAAATGGCTTCACATCCAAGTTGTTAGTACACGATGTTACCCCTATACGCTGTATGTCGGAGTCAAGGACGGCATTCCGATTCTCCGCTAAAACTACCCAGACATTGGTCGCATAAACCTTGATGAGATGAAGGGACTTGTACTTTATGATAACATTCAGAATGAATCTGCAAAGACCAGAGCACACGCCCCATCCAAAGACTTTCTCACTAATCAAGAAACACCTCTCGAGCGTCCATCAAAACATGCAAAATAGAGGACAAAACCGGATCTTCTGTACACAACATACATTCACCCCGAGACACTGAAGATTGCGAGCCTTGTCCTGCGAGACATCAGGGTTCGGGCATTTAAACTAGCCAGCCAGAGAGATATGATCAGTACGAGGCTTGTTTTCTTGAGCCTGCGCACATCTCCAACAGACAGACAACCAATGAGAACGTTAATTTTAAAGCTCTATAAAGGGAAGGGTGTACAAAAAGTGAGAGCCTCACTGAACCAATTTTTTTTTTTTTTTTTTTTTTTTTTGTTTGACATTATCTTCGTCAAAAAGCCTAAGGTGAAAAAGTGGAAAAAACATCATTTTGCAAAATTACCCACATTTTTTGTAACCCTCATCCAGATCTTATAACTGTTAATATCCTTTTCGCTTTGGGAAAGTTTCTGGATTCTTCCACATCTTTCCCATTTTTTTTTTATATGTAAAGGATTTTTAAGTCTTTAATCTTCATAGATATGATCGCTTTTTCGACTGGTTCTAGGGTCACACGGAACCACGTCTTCCAAGGTATTGTGAATTGGTTTTGATTTTATCTTTATATTTTCAGATTTATTTGATTCGGTTGATGGGCTGCGTTGTCGTTTTTGTTTTTTGTTGTGGATTCTGGTTGAGAAACCGCACGAAATAATAAATAACAAAAGCAGATATGGAGATTAAAAAATGTAAGTTATATTGAAAAAATATATACAAACTGGAACACGGGTTAGTCAATTCAGGAATACTAGGAATACTATTAGTAGAAATCAATATATACAGTCTTGCAGTGAAATATTATGTCCGGGTAAATGAGTCTATATCCAGAACAACTCCAACTTACTATGCACCAACTTACTGATCAACTAAGTGACTCTATAACACTACAATTACTCTTTACAACAGTATTTAGTTGGCCTTTCTACTTAAGGCAACATGTGACACAAGGCCATTTTTATGTGGGTCTTCCGGGCCCTATATCCCGGCCAAAAATATCTGTCTGTTATTCCTCAGTAGTGACTCTACCCTTCGGGCAGTGAGCGTTCTCCGCCCGAAGGCAGAGAGCTGACAGTCACAATGGCAGTTGCAACTCTTTACAACTACATTATTTAGTTGTCCCTCCCAGTAAGGGCAACATGTGACACATGGTCAGTTTATGACTGGGATTTCCGGGCTATATGGCCCCGCCAAAAAATGTCTGTCTATTTTTGCCCAGTCGTGCTTCTACCCTTCGGCGGAACCACGACTGGGTTATTGCTCTCTGCTCGGAAGCAGAGAGCGCCCTCCGCCCGAAGGCAGAGAGCTGACAGTGACAATGGCAGTTGCAACTCTTTACAACTACTGCCGTTCTCTGTATAGGCAGGATTATATGTACACATCAGGCGAGTCCATTCTTATGTGCAAAACGAGGTGCTCCCCAACATTTTTCCAATTTCTTGGATGAGTTCATGGGTGTATGTGAGGGTGATGAGTTGAGAGTGAATACAGGTGTGATCATTATTTGTGGGTGATCTTATAGTGAGAATTATTTTTAACGTGATAATTTTTGTTGGGGGTGGAAGTTAATGATTTGATCATGAGGAATGGGGCCATAGTCTGCTTTTAGAGTGATGGGGGAGACGGCGTCAAGGGAAAAGGGTCAGTCTTTCTCACTGACGTTTCTTGTGATCTTTTTGCTTTTATAAATTCCTTCAATGGCTCGAAATTTTCAAATTTCTCAAAACTAGACTCGTATTTGAGTTGTTTTCTAATTCTTTCGGCATAGCTATCCGGAACATCGCCCTTGGAACTGGTAGAGGGAGTGATATTGTTTGTGCCTTTACCCGTGAGGGATTCCGGAGACAGACGTCTTGTTGTCTTGTGCTTCCCTTTGGTCATACCAACGACCTACCTTTCCCTCTTTCATTCTTCGAATCCACACAAGCGGCAGGCAAATGCTTTTCGAGGAATGGGGGCTACAAAATGGAATCAACCGGGAGTTTCATCACACCGGCCCTAGTCGCTGGCAAGCCCATAATAGGCAAGACAGAAATAACAAACTCGGCGCCAATGAAGGATTTGAACCAACGGGGCTAGAAATCCCAAAGCCTTTTATCTCTGGGCAGGAAAAGGAGAGATGACCAGGCTCCTCACACTTCCAGCAGGTTGGTTTACGCCTGGTCACAATGACCGGCATTTTCTGACCCTCTACATCCAAACAGTAACAGGCATGAAGGTTTTGCGATCTAACATTTATTCAAAGCTCCATACCCCGTACTGGTCGTCGGAAGAAGCACTGAAATTAAGCCAAAAAAAGAGTCAAATGCCCCTCTAGGATAAGCAGAGGGACCTTGAATACTGAATTGTTGGTTCTTTTCCTGTCCTCAAATTCGGTTCTTAATAAGAGTTCTTTCGTTATCAGATCTGACTCGACACTTCCACACAGTCGGCGGGGAAAAGCCACAGTACATCCCACTTAAAGTAACCCTTGCTTCTTATAACTCTTTAGAGCTTAACTTCCAAGGACGACTTTATAAAGTTGTCTTTTGTGGAGCTACAAATTTTACGCGACGCTTGTCAACCACAAACACTAACATAATTTGTTTTTCAACTCCCTATTTTATTTTTTAAGATCTTCCAAATACTTATCTTCTTTGATAAGATCTGAGTAGCATTTGGCTCTGTGGAAGAATACCGTCATGTTGATGATATACTTTGGTGGAGATTTCCAGCAAGTGGGGGACCACCCGTTTACTACAGTGTCGTCTTTGTTGCTGTTACTATTGTTGTCTGTAGATTAGGTTGCAATCTTTTTATTTTTCGGCCACCATACTTTTTTCCGGTTCCTTAACATGGTCATTCAACATTGTCGTTGGATTCAGTTTTTTGTTAATTCATATATGTTGGATTTTTTTTTAAGATCCAAAATGTCGTTTTTGACCAACCTACTTTTGTCGACCATTTTGACATTTAAACAAACTTTTCTTCTACATATATATTTTTTCTTTCAAAATAAAAAGATTTTTCTCTTTCTTAAAATAATATAGCAAACGGTAAAAAAACAAAAATTAGCGATACAAATTAAACAATTCTTTCTCCAAAGAGAAGGAAAAAGTAATAAAAATGCAATCGAGAACAGAAAGGCACAAAAAAGGTTCGTCGGTAAATGAATAAATCCACTTAAACAAAGAAAAAAAAACAAAGAATAAGATTAAAATTTAAAAATACAAATAAAAACAAAATTTCTTCTTCAAAGAGAGGGAGAATTAAACATTAAAAATGAGGACAATAAAATCAGAACGACAGGTTTGACGATTAAAAAATAAATCTACTTAAACAAATAGATCAACGTAGAAAACTTTTTACTTTTTAGATAAAATAAAACAACCTATCAGAACAAAATAGTGTGAAAAATCAGCAAATAAAAAGATCGTAGTAAGTAGGAGAAAATATTAGTTAAATTGCATTAAAAAAAAGTGTTTAGCGGGAGTTTACGAATAAAGGTTTGTGTTATTTAACAAAACAAAATGGAAGAAATAACACGTTAAAGATTAAACCAAAAAATAGACAATAATTAAATGCAAACAAAAACTGAGAAAGCGTAAATAATAAACACGAGTAAAAAATAAAAGTGACGAACAAGACAGACGAAGCAAGACGAAAAATATTAAACAAAAGATGAAGTATAGCAGAAATACAAAAAGAAATATGTCTAAAATAAGAAAGTTAACTTACAGTCAGTGTTATAGGTACCTCAACTAAATCGCATAGTATGAATAAAAAAAAATCCTAAACTTAATAAAACAAACATTTTCCATCAAAATGCTTATATTATTATTATTAAGAGGAAAGATCAAAGTAATTTTTAATTATTTTTTAAATTTTTTTAATCCCTTCTAAATTGTTCGAAATTTTATCAGAAAATCTTGTTTTGGTTTGAGTTAGCGGGTAACCAAAACGTTACGACTGTTTACAATAGAAAACGTAATGATAACACTTTTTTTTCCGGTAACAAACACATTAATTTGGAAATTCTCGTAAAAATTAAATAATTGTCAGATTTTAATGAAACTTTCAGTACTCATTTACAAATGAATGAAATTATTTTTGAAATTATTATTTTTTTTAAATCTTTTTTGTTTATTTGAAATTATTTGTATGGTAATTTCTATGTGCAAATTAAAAGATCAGAGTTTCCTTTCTTACTCGAAAAAAAATCTGTACAAATTTTGTCACTTGTGAACGCCATAAACGTTTTATCTTATGTCTAAGCAGCCACGTGTCAACACGTTTGATATAAGAAATAAGGAAAAATCTAAAATTCAAACAATTTGTAAGAAAAAAAAGTTAATAAAAAAATTAGCGATTTTTTTTTTAAATACGCGAGAAAAAAACACCTTATAGTCGAGGAGAGTAAAAATTCATAGGCAAATTGAAAAAAAATCTTTCACAAAATAGTAAAAAATGAAAACATAAGAAAAATGAAAGACAGACTTGACAGTTCTTTGTAAGCAAAAAATAAAAACGTTGATTCTCAGCAGCGCGTCAAAAACACGTCTGGCTCGTGGCGATCCGGTCTATAAAAACAAACGATTCCGTGACAAAATAGCATAAAGCAACGTTCATCAGAACAATTACCCTGAAATTATTAATAAAAAAAAAAGTTAACAGTGAAGCTACGTTACAACAATGGGAAAGTGACTGAAGACGAGATGCCAGGCCAAGACCAATAACATCGCAGACTCTTTGTATTTTATCAAGAACCTCTAAATGGACAGCAGAAGAAACAAACCAGTTGTGGCAACAATATTCAACGCAATGACGAATGATAGACTTATAAATATTCAAGATAGATCTTGTCGAGAAATATTGTCTAGCACGATACAGTGAACCAACTTTCATAGCAGCAGACCTAGCAATGGATTCAATATCATTTTTTTTTATTTCATATTAGTGAAAAACGTTATTCCGTGAAGGCGTAATTGTTGTATACCCATAAAAAACCAAAATGACGATTGTCTTGGCCGACAAACGATGAACAACGGATCTATAAAAAAATATAGTTTTAATTTTTTTTTTTTTTTCCTTCGGTGACGGTTGTGTTTGTGGAGTAGTAGGGAGACACGTACATACGAGGGAGTTTACGGGCTAGATTTGTCTTCCTTTGCGTTCTCTCCGACTTCTCAGCTGTTCTCTCATCTCTCACGGGAAAGCTGATCTCTCAGCTGCAGTCGCTGTCTCACCGGCGTGACGTGGCTTCCCTGTGCCTCTTCTATAAATACTTTCACGGCTTCTGTTCCAATGAACTTAGATCACTAGGTATGAATTTACACGAGCTACTTTTACAGTGAAACCGATAAAATGTAACCGCAATTTCTACTCTAACAGCTTCTTTTCACGCACTTCCCACCTGTGGAATTCCCTTCCATATACTTGCTTCCCCGACAGCTACAATCTCCAGGAATTTAAATGTAAGGTCAATAGACATCTCCTATCAAACTAACTCGCTTCCATTCTCTCAAGCTCCACCCCAATTACACCGGTATTCTCATCCGTCTATTACACTCCTCCTGACATTTCCCATAACTAACCCCTCTTTCTCATCACTGTCTCCTATGTAATCCCCTGCGTAACAGTGGCAGTAGAATGCCTTGCTTGGGGTGAGATGATTAATATATATATTGTCCAAGCGTATTTGTTTATCTTTTTCGCATTATTATTGTTTTGAGGCCATCTGCCGGTAAATTTTTGTTTTGTTCCCCGAAGGCCCTTACCCCATCAAATCTTTCCTAAACTTTCTTGTATATGCTGAACTCAAATCGATAATTGTTTATTGAAGAAACATACCTTTTTCCTGTTATCATCCAGAAAAAAATCGGACTATATCTCACCCCTTACCACCGTTCTCATATCTGATTCACCGCTGAATGACTTGACGCGTAGGATACTTTTTTCGGCCTGTTTACTTCCTTTGAGCAAATACTCCTCGATTTGTTTCGTTTCGGCACACAATTGCCGCGTAGTAATTGCAAAAAGGAAGTAAATTGGTCGAAAAATCGGCAAACTACGCGTGAAGTCATGTTTTTGAACCGTGGTTACGGGGTGAGGTAATCAGCGAAAAGAAGTTCGATATTTTTGTGGTTGTAAACTTGAGAAAAGGTAGGTTTCGTCAATAAACAATTATCGATTTCAGTTCAGCATTTACATTTGCACGGAAATAACGATGTTTTGGAAAGATTTGAAGGGGTAAAGACCTTCGGGGAACAAAACAAAAATTTACTAATCTGCCTTTAATGTCATTACATTCATCTGTCATTGTTTTATAATTTCTGACCTTGAGACAAGCTGTCTTGACGCAAACACATTTTCTTTTGTCTCTGGTCTCTGCATTCCTGATTTTTTTAAAAATAATATTTATTTAATGTAAATATACTTTTGTTTTATATTTCCTGACCTTGAAATCGCTACCTTTGACTAAAATAATATTTCTTCAATGCAAACCTACACTGTGTTTGCCAGTCTGCATTCCTGCTGTTTACATTAAAAAATATTTATTCAATGCAAATACATATTTGTTTGTCAGCCTGCATTCCTGCTATTAAATAATATTTGTTTCATGTAAATACAGAATATAATTTCAATCAGAAGTGTGAGTCACAGAATATATGACATAATGAGTCACTTTCCTAGAGGTTAGCATCAATCTTGTTGTTGGAAAGCAAAAATAGTTATCTCAGACGATTAAAAGTGAGTAGTTTTATTTTGGAGACGTTTAAACTAATAAGACTTTCCTTGTCCCATTTAATAACAGGCTGGAGGGGATATTTAAAATCAGCTACTAATTTGACCAAATGGAACCGACTAGACAATATTACAACAGGATTAAATCGTTGTGTCGTAAGCATAGATATCGATTTAAGAACTGAGGCATTGATAAAAAATTGGTCATTCGCACTAGCAAAATGTTATATTCGTCTGGTAAGAAGAGACTAGATTTTTCATGCATAAAGTCATAGTTTATTCACTGCTGAATTCCGTCAAATTAACGTCGGCCGTTCAGGATATGTGGTTTTGGGAGATTGATTTCTCCAATTCAAATTCTTGTGTATTCTCACGAAGTCCTATCAGGGCCCAAATGTGTGTGGCACATGGAGATAGTGACCCAATACTAATGACAGAATCATCATTTAGACAGAATATGCTTTAATAAATAATAAGGGCACCAATGTATTGTTGTACCAATATACGTATCTTTTTTAAAATATCTTGAAAATAATTGTGTCAGATACAGAAGATGATATTAATACGATATTAAATTTTCCATACGAAAAATAATAATACTATTCACTACAAGAAAAAAAGCACAGAAAAACGTTTTCAGAAACAAAGAAAAGAGTACTGAACTGTTACATAATATCAGTCCTGCTATATGTTGGACATTCTCCTCGCAAATTAAGAGACTTGAAGCAACAGAAATGTGGTTCTACAGGAAGATGTTGAAAATAAAATAAAGTGAACATGAGAGCAACGAAGAAGTTTTTTATTTTAGAAAACTGAAAATGTCTTCTCGTTTTGTATTCAAAAATGTTTTGCTGAAAATAATTTTTCCTTCAAAAATATGTTATGGTAATAACTTTTTCTTTAAAAATGTATTGTTGGTAATATTTTTCATTCAAAAATTTATATTTTTCTATAAAAGATTATTTCTATATATATATTTCTATAAAAGTGTATTTTTATACTTTCATAGTGTTTTGACCCCAGTTTAAGAGTTAACTATTTGCTCATAGCTAGAACTCTAACAGGTGCTACCACTCCGGGTCAGAGTGGGCCTGGGAACAACAGCAATTAAGGTGGTTCTATGCTCCTCACAACCTCCCAAACAGAGGCCTTGCTGCCGGATGCAGTTTACCGTCATACCCAGAACTATGTGCTTTCATCTTTCATTATTACACTCTGTTGGCAATCTCTTTTTTCTTTATCACTCCCCTTTTTTTCAAAACTGCATTATATTCGACCCAATCCATGACAGTATATAAACGGCACTTTCTCTCTACCCTTCTGTGAACATCTTTAACTTCGTTGGTTTTGATGCGCACCAAGACATGTGGTTTAAGAATTTTAATGTTACTGATGTCACTGACATTTAGACATTAAATTTTTCTCAACCCCTTACTCAAATCGTGGGTTCACTTACACGTTCCCCTATCGATAGTACCCTCTATTTGATTTATATCTTACCCCTTTTACTCGCATTTGCCGAACTTCTCAACACTGTCACGTTGACTACACCGGTTCTCGCAGAATTACCGAAGTTAAGCAACGTTGAGCCTGGTCAGTACTTAGATGAGTGACCGCTTGGGAATACCAGGCGCTTTAAGCGTATAGTGACGGATGTGCGTGCTTACGGCCATATCACGTTGAATACACCGGTTCTCGCTCGATCACCGAAGTTAAGCAACGTTGAGCCTGATCAGTACTTAGATGGGTGACCGCTTGGGAATACCAGGTGCTCTAAGCGTCTAGTGATGGATGTGCGTTGTGGTGCAGTGGATATCGACTCGGAAAGAAAGAGAAATCGGTGAGCCGAGTTCGAATTCCAGTTAAATACCCTGCATTCACTTAAGTACTGCTACCCTTGGGAAAGGTATTAACCCGTACCTTCCCTCCAGTTATGGGTTAAATAACATGGGTAGGACTTGGGGACCCTGCCCTTAAAAACAAATCCCAATAAATCTTGATACTCGAAAAGAAAAAAGTATTATTTGTATAAAAACAACAATTTATTGTTGAAAGAAAAAAGGTATTACCAGCAATAAATAAATAAAATTTAGTTGGCAATAAATGACCCGCCGAGGTTGATATGCCATAAAACAAAACAAACAATCATCTGTTAAACAAGAGCCTCCTATTCATAAGACCTCTTTCCGTTACCAGCATGCTAATTGGCGTCACTCACTTCATCTGAGACGCCTCTTGAACGTTCATTTCCAACCTTCGAATTGAGAATTGCGCCAAGGACGTTTCCTCTTCGGTCAAAAGACGACATGGATGTTTTTAATCCTTCTCTGAAATATTAAGTGATATCTCAATATTCTCCATGGTTCACGCCAGTATGCTACATCGCTCTAGCTCACAGGTACTATTTTAGGCTATACCAACGTGACAGCTTCCGTCGCAACAGACGCTTAAGCATTGCTACTCGTAATAAATATAAACGACTACTAAAACGAACTAAGTCTCTGTTTGCTGAGAGAATGAGACACCGTCTTGGATCTAACTGAAAGTAATGTTGGTAACGTTCATGGATATAGAGTATCCTCTTGGCATCTGTTGACCATGTCTGTCATAGTTTATGGATATAGAGTATCCTCGCAGCACGTAGTCTGTTCCATGAAACAACGTCAAAGATTAACACTCCCGAATCAGACACTCCTGAACCGGACTAAATCTCCAATACTCGGAAAAATATGGCCGACTTTTATACACGTCGCATTAAATATTTTGAGCTTCCTGATTGGTTGAGCCTTCTATTGGTGAATTATAAAATGGGTTAGCCCATGGCTGTCTTCCCAGTATACCTGTATCCAAGGTCCTAAGAAAAAAAAAGCAGAACGGACGAAGAGAAGGCAAAAATAAGAGCATCATCAGTACCAGTGTCGCCAGAAAGGCCCTCAAGAGACAGCTATGCCGCTAAGGTCCCTTCCCCACAATGGTCCCTTCGAGACCAGCTTTTGAGCTTATCCCACTTACCTCTCCTCAGTCTACACCGACACCTACACCTATTCCCTCTCCTTTGCAGCACAAGAAAAAGAAGCCCCTCCCCCCAGGGAGATGCACTTTGTCGTATTGACAAAAAAGAAATAACTAAAGATTGGACGGCACAAAAAAGAAGCCTCCTTAAGCCTCTGTTGAAAATGACTTCCGTCGATGAGAAATCCACGGAAGACCCAAATAATTTTCCTCAAGCTCCGTGGGTGACTACCTTAATAAGGATTTCGGGCGGAAATCTCCGGGTCTGCGACCATTTGGCTGAAATTAAAAAATATTATGACAAGAGTTAAGAAAAATGTCCAAATTATGTGCAGGGAGGGTCCCCGTGTTGCTCCATCCCTGTGTTTATAGGACATTAAAACTAACTTACCCCACGGACGTTGGCGGTATTGTCTTAGACGGACGGATTACGTCCGATGTAGGAACTGGTTCCCTAGGACAGTCCGTCGGGGCCCCTGCCCCCAGAGATTTTTATCCCGTATGAGACTAAGAGTAATTGTCTTCTTTCTCGTTTCAGATCTAATAGATGGCAATTAAGTTAGCCAGCTTGCATGCGAGAGGCCTGAAGGATCGGAGTAAGGCTGCTCGCCTGCTTCGGGACCTCTTGTCATTCGACGTGGATGTCGCCGCGATTCAAGAGACTCACTTTGTTTGCAAGGCCGATGCTTGTGTGCTCGTCTTAGTGGGGGACTGGAATGCCATCCTAGACCCCAAGTTGGATAGAGGGTGGGGAGCTAGAGGGAAGGTACGTGGTCGTAGCTTGGTCGATCTCATCGAGGACTTCGGTCTAGTCGATAGATACCGGGCCGATCACAAGGGCGGGAGAATGTGGACGTGGGCTAATAGTTGGCCTTCTACCAAGGTGGTTAGCT
This sequence comes from Ascarosepion bandense, assembly GCA_037127315.1. NCBI lineage: Eukaryota > Metazoa > Mollusca > Cephalopoda > Sepiida > Sepiidae > Ascarosepion > Ascarosepion bandense. Next base: position 619,874 of record JBBBDQ010000889.1, on the reverse strand, counting down.
ACCTTGATAGAATGTTAGTTCGTGAAGCCGAGCTAGATTTCTTAGATTGTCCCACGTTCCACTGGCTAGGTTACTCGGACCACAAACTCGTTTGTGCCCGGGTAGAGTTAGAAAATAGGCCTAGAATGGCTGGTTACTGGAAGTTCAACGTGTCCATACTGGACAGGCGGGACTTTCGGCGCCAGCTAATTAACGTAGTGCAGCGGGCGTTAACTGGGCGAGTCATTGGGAATAAGTGGTGGGAGAATCTTAAGAATAGGATTAGGTCTTTCACCACCGAATTCAGCCAACGGCTTAAACTAGATAAAGCTGCCAAGGTGAAGACGCTTAGAGCTAATTACGCCCGGGCGGAGGCTGGTGGGGATCCCCTAGAGATAGCCTTAGCTAAGGAGGCCCTGGAGCGTTCGACTAGCGAGCGTTACATGGGTCAGGTAATTAGACATAGGTTAAGCAAAATGTCTTCCGAAGCTGTGAACATGGGCGCAGAACTGAGCAAGGAAAAGATTCGCCGAGGCGGTGACCGGTGCATTCGAGAGGTTTGCAACCCGGAGGAACATACTCTTCGGTCGTCTGACGACATGTGCGAGGTGTTTCGGCGGCATTTCGAGATCCTATTTACCAAGGAGTTTCGAAGCTATTTGGCTGACTTCCCCCGGCTTTTGCCGGCTGATGCAGCTAGCTGCGAGTGAGAGAGATTACGTAAGGCGAAGTCAACGCGGCTTTGAAGAAGGTCGGCAGAGGCAAATCGCCAGGTCTCGATGGTTTGCCCTATTAATTGTACTTGAGGCTGTCGCACATCTTTGTCCCGATTTTGACTGTCGTGTTCAACAACTGGTTCCGGCAGGGGTCCATCCCCAATCGGTTCACCAGGGGTGTGATCACGCTGTTGAGAAATGGCAAGGATGTTGGGAAGGTGTTAGAGGGTTACCGGCCCATAACTCTGCTGAACTCAGAGTTAAAGATTTTGGCCAAGATCTTGCAAAATCGTTTGCAATTAGTTGCCAAGTCTCTGTTGGGACCTGAGCAGACTTGCTTTGTGAAGGGCCGAACAATTCAGAGCAACCTGCATCTGATACGCACGATCATAGAGAGGATAAAAGACGACAAACAAGCCGCGCTGATCAATTTGGATCAGTCCAAGGTATTTGATAGTGTTGACCATCGTTACCTGGCGGCTGTCTTGCAGGCCGCTGGATTCGAAACCAACTTCCGCCGCTGGATTAGCCTCCTGTATCAATCTCCCACGGCTGTGGTACAGGTGAACGGAAAGTTGTCGGGCGTTCTGGCGCTGTCTAGATCGGTCCGACAGGGTTGTTCACTGTTGCCCCTACTTTATGCTTTGGCGTTGGAGCCCCTCCTTCGCCGGCTGAGGGACAGGGCGTGCAGTTCGGCCCTACGTGGAATCGCTGTCCCTGGTGGGGCTCGAGCCAGGGTTTCCGCGTACGCCGATGACGTCAATACTTTGGTGACCTCCCGGAGTGACATCGAGGTGGTACAGACGGCGCTTGAACGGTAACAACATGTGACAGGGGCCAAGATTAACCGCAACAAGTCGTCCGGCTTGCGGTTAGGTGCCTGGAAGGGTGTTGTCCTCCCAGAGCCCTTCGACTAGACGGACCGTCCTGTCCACATTCTTGGAGTGTGGTTTGGGCCCGACCTTAAGTTGGAGAAAGAATGGTCAGAAGTACTGGTAAAGGTCGACGCGTCGGTCGAGATTTGGCGTCGAAGGAGGTTGTCCTTAAAGGGTTTGGCCGAGGCGTGTGTTACATACGTCTTTCCCATTATCCTCTACCGCTTGTCAGTATTTCCACTTTGTAAATGGCGTAGGAAGGCGATCGAGCGTTTCTATTATCCCTTCTGTGGAGAGGACGCAAACATTACGTCGACAAACGTGTCTGTTACCAACGTCCGTGTCATGGGGGTCTGGGAATGCCGTACCTGCTGGGCCACAAGGTTGCGTCAAGGTTGGTTTTTCTCATTTTCTCAAGCGAGCGATTTTGGAAGACTCATTGCTGAGGGGGATAGTGAGGGACATGTTCACTGGCCTTACTATCACTCCCCACATTTCGAGGCGCTGCCGTAAGTCTCGAGGGCGATCGAGTTTTCTCTGCGAATGTCTGGCGGCCTTGCGGGCCGTTCAACGGTCCAGTGACCTTTCACAGCCTAGGAAAGTTTTCTATCGTGGGTTAGTGGAGGGCGTTGCCAAGGATCCATTACGTGATGTGCTCCGCTTGTCGGAGGATGAGTATCGCTCGTTCTGATCTTGGGAGCCAGGTACCAATTATCTCAGCAACTCAGTTTTTGCTCACCTGACGATTGGTTCGGAATCGGTTGTCTCTCAATAACAAGGCCTTCATATGGGGCCTGGCGGATTTGCCAGATTGTGAACGCTGCAACCTTGGCTTGGAAGAAACGGCTTCGCACGCCTTCTACCATTGTTCGCGGGTTCGCCCTCTATGGGACCGGGTCGGCGAGTTGACTGCTCGTATCGCGCCGCGGGAGCTTGTGCTCATTGATTGTGCATTCGCCTGGGACAGTGTGTCGACCCCGTTCTCTGGGAGGAAGTGTATTGTGTTTCTGTCACTGTTAGCCACGGCTCGAATAGTGATTTGGACGAAACGAACAGAGGAAGTCTTGCGAGGTCAGCGTCTTTCACATCAGGATTTAATCCGATATTTTGAGCACCAGCTCAAAATGAAAATTTGAACTGATTGGAAACGTTTGACTTCGAGAGACTTCAGCAAAAGGTGGGTAAATGTGGCAAGTCTGGTCCGCGTGAACGGGGCTAGTCTTGATTTTCTCTTTTAGATCTGCTGGTTACATCGGGGGGGGGGGGGGTTCCTTTGGAACACTCCCTTGATTAAGGTAGTTCTCTTTTGTGTACCTAGTTAATGTGATTGAATGTGTTCCTAGCCTGTTCCTGCGTTTCTCTTTTGTTATGACCCAATCGAGATTCCTAACCTCCCCAGTTTGTTGTGGTTCCTTTTTATCTCGGCTGTGCCAGACTTTGTTTTTCCTATTCCATAAATGATTTTACCTCCTCCCACTCCCTTAGCGAGTACGCTTCTTGATTTCGCCGGTTGGCGGAATACAGCGGCCACTCTTGTTCTGGAATGGACGGGTCTTACTAACATTTATTTTAGTTTGAAAAATTATGTTATATTTTAGTTTGTTTTGGGGTTCATCCCCCTCTTGTCATTTCATTGTTCATTAAATTGTTCATTAAATATTTTAAATATATTATATCATTGTATATAAAGTAACTTTTATGTCATGGGTTATTTTTCCCCTTTTTAGGTGTCCGTTAAAAAATGTGGTATTGTAGTGTTTGAAGGATTGGGAGGTGACTGATGGGTTCTTGTAGTAAATGTTTAAATTGTAATGTGTGATTGGGACGTGATAGTGTTTAGCTAGGTATAGGATAGATTACAGAAGACCATCCCAAGTTTTTGCCACCCCCACATCCACAATTCGGCCTTGTGCTACAATTTCTGTATAAAAATCAGAAATAAATATTGTATACATATATCCCAAAAAAGTCCAACACTAACAACTTTGGCTCTCATGATTACTAGCAGCACAGTAATCGCGTATTATGTAACTAAGTTTTCTATTCCTTCTCTCTTCAAATTCTCCTTAGACCGGTAATTCCCAATGTGAGGCGTACGCCCCACAGGGGGGAAATTTGATTTTTTTTAGGGGGCAATTCGATTGTTAGGTGTTTTTCTCATAAAAGCCTTTGTTCTTGTGATCTATTAATCCTAACATTCCAATAAATAAAAATTTAGCAATGTTACACATATTTAATTTATCATTTGTCTTGGATTTTTAAATTACTATCGATTGCACTGTCATCCTGGTGAATAACTTCCATTTTAAAATAATTTTAGAACTTCATTTTGCAAAGTTCCCGAATCCATTTTGTTTTTAAGTTTGTTTAATCCATCTTAGCCTTAAACAAACTTTAAATTTTAAGTTTAAAATAAAAGCTTAAATCAAAGTATTGCTGTTTAAAGCATCACCTAAAACAGAGTTCACTTTTTACATAAGAATTATATATCAACATATGGGACGGGGGAGACATCAGGATTCTAGAGGTGATTAAGCGGAGCATGGCCAAATAAGGTTGGGAAACACTGCCTTAGACTCTATTCTTGATCCACCTGGAGTATCCCTGCCTACGTTCCCAATTAGAATTGAGTCTATATTGAGAGATATGCATATAATCCCACTCTATGGTTTCTGCTATTATCTCTAACTTGAATCCCCACAAAGGATGTGGACTTGATTGTATCCCTGTAATGGTAATTAAGAAGTCTGTTCCCAAATTGACTCCTGTTCTTTCCAAATTGTTTAATAAATACCTTTTTTAAAATAAACATTTCACCCCAAGCAAGGCAGTACTGTCACTGGTGCGCAGGGGGGCTACATAAGAGGTGAGTGATGAGAAAGAGGAACATTTTTTTATACTTTCATAGTGTTTTGACCACAGTTTGAGAGTTAACTTTTTGCCAACAGCTGGGATCCTAACAGGTGCTACCACTCCGGGTCAGAGTTGGCCTGGGAACAACAGGAATTAAGAGGTGGTTTCATGCTCCTCACACCCCCCTAATCAAAAGCCTTGCTGTCAGATGCACTTTACCGTCATGCCCAGGACCATGTGCTTTCGTCTTTCATTAAATTGTATAATAAATACCTTTTTTTATAAACATTTCACTCCAAGCAAGGCAGTGCTACCACTGTTGCGCAGGGGGTTACGTAAGAGGTGAGTGATGAGAAAGAGGAACGAGTTGCAGGGGGTGTCAGAGAATGGATAAGAGAAAGATGAAAACTCTAGTGTGAAGAGAGCTGCATGAGAATAGAGCGGAAAGGGAGAAGAACATGCTACAAGGGTCGTCAAGGAAAGAATGCGATTCAAGGAGATAAGAGATGGCAATTGACGTTGCATTTAAATTCTTAGAGATTGTAGCTGTCAGGGAAGCAAGTATACGGAAAGAAATTCCACAGGCGGAAAGTGCGAGAAAAGAATCTGGCCAAGTAGAAGTTGTGGTTAAATTTTATCAGTTTCACTGTAAAAAAAGTGGGACCTAGCCGCTAGTTTCTCGTTTTTCTAGTTGCTAGATTTTCTCATTTGTTGTTCCAGTTTTTAAGATTTTGAGTGAACAGTCCGCCCCTTCCAACTATCAGCCTATTAGCCTTCTGCCTCTTTTTGAAAAACTCCTAGAGGTCTTAATCAATACTGAATTAGTTAAGTATCTCACATCACAGGCATTTTTTTTTTCAGACAAACAATATGGCTTTCGTTTCTCTAACTGCGAAATGTGTCTATTAAGCTCTAGATAACAATGGTGAAGCTTTTGACATCTCGAAATCCTTCGACGGCTTTTAACATACAGGTCTTCTTCACAAGCTGAAAAGTTACGATGTCTCCGGACAAATCTTTGAACTGATCTAGTCTTGCCTATCAAATCGTGAAATAAAAGTTATCCTGAACGGTCACTCTTCTAGATCATTTCATGCTAATGCAGAGGTCCTCCAAAGATGTCCTACTATATTTTTAATTTTCATTAACATGAGAACACTAACCATGGGTATATAGTACCCAGCGCAAATGACGCCATTTTAATTACAATTTCATTAAATTTTCAGTACCTGATTATCTTACCTAAATAATACGTTTTACAGTTCCTATTAATGCTAACTAAAAGTACAAATTTTGAACTGCCTGCATGTAAAATATTTCAAATAAAGATTTATATTTAATATTTTTTTGACATTTTCAAAATCGGGTATGTATACCCATGGTTAGTAGTGATGTAACTTTAAATGATGGTTAGCGTTTCAGGGTTAATATATTTTATAGAGAATATCTAAATGGGGTGGCCCTGGGTATGACAGTAAACTGCATCCGGCAGCAAGGCCTCTGATTAAGAGGTTGTGAGGAGCATGAAACCATCTCTTTATTGCTGTTGTTCTCAGGTCCACCCTGACCCGGAGTGGTAGCACCTGTTAAGGTCCCAACTATAACAAATAGTTAACCCCGAAATTGGGGTCAAAACACTATGAAAATATAAAAATACACTTTTATAGAAATATATACATAAAAATAGAATTTTCTAGAAAAATATACATTTTTTAAGGAAAAATATTACCAACAATACATTTTGGAAGAAAAAATTATTACCATAATACATTTTTAAAGGAAAAAATAATATTCTCAGCAAAACATTTTTGAATACAAAGCTAGAAAACTGTTGTAGAGAAACATCCTATCCTACCCCGTAATGGATATGGTCTAGTCTATAAAAGACTGTGACTAGGGGCATACGTCAGCATACATCACTAGACGGAAGCATACGTCATAGGCAGAGACATTTTCTATTTGATTGTTATTCCTGTTACTCTTCGTTGGTTCTTCTTGTACGTCTATTGGTTTATTGTACTGTTGTATAATAAATCTCTTCTAATCTATCTTCAGTGTTAAGTATTATTCTTACACTATTCTTTTCCCTGATATTCCTTCCTGGTATATATCAAAGACATTTCCAGTTTTCTAAAATAAAAAAGAATAAAAACAAAATTTTTCATTAATTTTTACTAAATCAACCTTTTCACTATAACCGAACATTAAAAAATAATACATTAAAATCCTACCTTTTTGGCATTAAATAACCCACATAGGTGTTGATATGCCATTAAACAAAATTCAAACCCAATCTAAATGGGGACTAGAAAGTTATTGAATAATAATTATGTGAATGCCTGAGCCTTTATGAAACTTTGAGTCACATTCAGTTTAAACATCTTAGAATATTCTTTTATATAGTTCAAGTATCGGTATTATTGTGGATGCTACTGCATAGTCTTTATAACGGTTTAAAACTGAAATGTATATTACTATCTACCCCACTTCCTTTTTGGGGAAGAAGGATGAAATGACTCCGTGGACGACGACAGCGACTTCAAAGATGGTGAAGACATCTGCTGATATCATGGGCCTCCATATCTTCCTGTCTCTTGTAGCTCTTAATAAGCTGCATCTTAATTAGTATCAGAATTTCCAAACCCTCTTTCCTCATTACTTTTTTTTTTATCATATCACCCCGGGCAAGGCGGTAAGGCCACTGGTGTGCAGGGGGCTACGTAAGAGTGAAAAGATTGGAAAAGAGAAAGCCGGAAACCACATCCTAAACAGGGAACAAGGGATGAGCCTCTTCACCTGTTCAATAGACGTGGGTGGAATGTGAACCGGGCGATAGTTCAGTCTATATACTCCAATTGAAAAAAAAATAAGGAAAAGTGAAAAGATTGAAAAAGAGAAAGCTGGAAACCACATCCTAAACAGGAAACAAGGGATGAGCCTCTACACCTGTTCAATAGACGTAAGTATAAGTTTCCTTTTTGTTTAAATTTTCTCAAAAATCTCGTCGTTGCTCACATGTTTGGTCTAGTATTTTCCAGTAGAAACACATTTCTGTTACTTCAAGTCTCTTCTCCATCTTTGAGGAGATTGTCCAACATTCGCTGATATCTAGGAGGGCAGATATCACGTAACAGTTTGTAGTGAACACGAAGTTATCTCCTCAACAACTTAAAACAGCATGACATATTCGAGCATCAGCACATGAGGCTCCGCGCACACCTTCCGAGTGAAAAATAACTTAACATAAATATACATACATTAACCAATCAGAGAACAGAAAAACATATTTGAAAGTGATCTACTTTTATCTTCCAAAAATGCTTATAATCTCGTGATTTTACCTTCAGAGAGTGCCCGTAGCACTCCCCTCAACGCCTGTCAGGTGACCGCATTGGCTACCCTCTGACTCTCTCTTACTGCATTCTGTTTTTCTGTTTCTCCTTCAAAGAACATTTTATAAAGACAGACATACAGAAGACACAGGAAATCAACATTTACAACAGTGTGCGGTCACATCAAAGACATCTCGGCTTCAACTATACCCCATCGGTCCTACATACACCCTTATCGTCAACTCTGTTTTCACTCTTACTTACTTTTTTCTCTTGTAAAGGATTATGATGAAATCTTCTTACCATAAGTTAAATTAATATGATTTTAAACAAATCTAAATCTAAACTTATTTATAAATGGAGTTTTGTCTGTGTGTGTGTGTGTGTGTGTGTGTGTGTGTGTGTGTGTGTGTGTGTCCGTCCGTCACCTATAGACTCCAAAACGGCTGAACCGATTTCCTTGAACATTTACACAGTTGTACTATAAGCGTCTGCGAGTGTTCTTAGCTAGGTTTAGTGTCGAGTTACCCCCGATAAATATCTAAAATCGATAATCGAAAAAATCGGGTTATAGATACACTCATAGACAAAGACATAAGAAACGAGATTCAGAAGTTTCAAGGTTACAGTTCTTACAATAGTGCAGAAAATAGATAACATATATACATATAAAAGGCAAGATGTTTGTGTGTGTGTCTGTTTATCTGCCTGTATGTCTGTATTTTTTTCAGCCCTTTTATTTTAGTTTTTACTTCGGGTTTGGCTCTAAGTAGGTATAATTGTAGTTCTTAGTCTCAGCCATGATACCATTTACTCAGATGACTTATTTAGCCTTCAAAATTCAGTTTACGACGAAAGAAACTTATTTGATATCGATACTAGGAAATCAAAATTTGACTTACATCCATTCATTTTTCTTTCAGTCTACGGTTTCGCTTTAACTGGAAACAACTATTACTTTTTTAATCTTTCGTGCCAACGTCGAAAGAGTCTGAGCTCCAGGACCATGGATTAGTTTTAAAGCTTTCATTACACCCGAGCAACGCCGGACTATGCTGCTAGTATTATTTATTTATGACATTAAATTTAGAATTAAAATATTTCTTAATTAGAAACGTCTGACTCATTGACCTTTCAAGCAACCTTTGAGATTTCATTCGCCCGATCGACTCAGTCGATTAAATCTTAATTAGGCGATTAAAGTTTATTGCTATACTTGCCCACGGTCGATTAAAAATCTTGCAATGAAACGTGTTCCTTCAAATATAGAAAAAAGGAAATCTGATTCCTTTTACAACCCAAAGTATACCATTGAAGATTCACAAGTTACTTAGAATGACCTAAAATGACATTATTGAACTCTCTGATTTCATGCATGACGCCCGGTTTACGTCGAAATGTGTGGTTAAACAAAAGCCAGTGATATCATCAAAGCAAGATCTGACAAGTGGAATTTAGACTCACAAGCTCCTGCCTCACTTTTATCGTCCCGGTCAGTGTAAACATTCGTTTAATTAACGCTTCCAGAGTGGAGCCAAAATGTCTCTGTCACCCATATTAAAGACGCTCACAGATTTTTAGAAACTCATTTGGAAAAATATTATCCTTGACTCAACATCTATATTTCCTTCCCGCGTACGAAAAGTAAAAACGAACATGTGAAAGAAAGAAAAAAATACACATACGTCTTTCAACCAAATTAAAAATTAAAAAACAAATTGAAAAACAAATTATACAAGTAAGTAATTTTTTATAGAAAATCGTTGAGAAAGTCAGATTTGTTGTTTTTATCATCTATATAGATGGAGGTTGTAGTCAAACAGAAAAAAGAAACTACGAATTCAGGCTCCTCCACTCAATTACCAAAAAAAAAGCACATCATGATATCATGATTAAAGAAAGTTTTATCATCAAAATGTTTATGCTATTATTAAGAGGAAAGATCAAATTTTGTTGTTATCATTTTTTTTTTAATTTTAAAGCCTTTCTAACACGTTCGAAATTTTAATTAAAATTTCATTTTTTGTTTTCCGACAGCGATTCAAGCTATGTTTACCAAAGGCGACTATTAAGAAAATAGAGTCGGTCCAGTAAAATGATTTTGGGTAGAATAAATTTTCCCTCGCTCTCGACCGTCGGTCGAGTTATTTCTTTTTCAAATCTCAAAGGCAGCTTTCAAGTAGGCGATGCTAGCCCTATTATAAATCAATTTACCAAAAAATGACATAAACCACGTGAACGTTTTGTAAGGGGAACAACTCTTGAAACATGTGACCTTTTAATGATAAGTGTTTTATAAGTTTTCATAATAAAAAAAATGTGAAGTTTAACATAAAAAATTAATTATTTTACAAATCTTAATTCTAAATTATTTGTATTAAATTCTTCAATTTTCGATCAGTAAATATAGTCTTTACTTAATAAATTAATAACTGAAGACACTAAGAGACTGGAAGACATTTAAAAGATGTTTGAAACTTTGTAAATCATCATAATTAACAAAAAAAAAATGAAATCAATTCTTATAAAAATTTATTATACATTGAAATTTTTATTTCTTCAAAATATGATAACCTTATTATATCTATATTATTTATAAAATCAATTAAAAATTTATCTGAAATAAAAATAGCGTAGTTTAAATGCATATTTTATTTTACTATTCGGAGTAAATTTTCGAAAAGTGGTCTCGTTAAAGAAAAAAATTACTTGATTTACATTCACCAAGTAGTACTGTATTTAACTAATAAAAATAATTGGGAGCAATACTAAATTTCTAGAATTCTCATGCAATTGATTTGAGGGAAGGGTAACAGATGTAAAAAAAAATATTTTTACCAAGATTTACTAAAAATATTAACTGCATAAATAACTTCAATCATGTGTAAATAAGTCCTGAAAGTTTCATTAAAACCAAATAATTAGTTGATTTTTGCAAAAATTTCCAAATTAATGTGTCTTTCAACGCAAAAAAACGACTTGTGTCATTTTGCCATAGTAACTACTAGTAAACATCGGGTGAATCACTGACAAAAAAAAAATTAACTAAAATTTCGAACGTATGAGAAAGGATTAAATTTTTTTTAAATAATAACAAAGTTTTTTATCTTTCCTCTTCTTAATAATAACACAAAAATTTCTCTTCTTAACATTCTGCATCTTAAATAACTAATATTTTGTTAATGAAACAATATGCTCTGATGTTTTTCTTTTTTTTTTTTTGTTTTTGTTTTTTGCGAATGAGTCGAAGTACCTAATTTTGTATAATACTGAATTATTTAATATTTATATAAATAATTATTTTAATCGATCATCTTGATTTTTCTTGATGTCGCACATTTCTTATGGTGGGCTAAACTTAACAAGGCTAAATATCAAATGAACTCACAACCTCTACTATAAACTGGTGACCACAATCTACTATAAATTTGTAACAGTCCACCATAAATTCAATACCCTTTTCTTTGTTTCTAACGAAAGTTTTTCTGTCTCTTAATACTTTCCTTAGCTTTTCGAATGCATGCTCAATTTTTCTGTAAAAGCAAACAAGCAAAGAAAAATGCAGTGTGTGGTTAGTGAGTGACTTAAACTCTACACATTGGTTAGTTTCGAATAGAAATATAATTTCTAAATTGATATTTGGTGTATAGCACTCACCCTTGACTAAAACCAGACAAAAAAAAGCGTATTATACGTGGAAACTTACAGTACAAGTCTTGACTTCTCGTATTTCCTTTCTTAGACCTCTTCAGCTATGAAAGTACATTTTACCTTTTTACAAAGTCAACTTACCAAGGGGAGCAACTCTAAATTACTTTTTGAAAGAGTTATCTTACTTGATTTTTTTTTTTCGTTTTTTTTTTTTTTTCAACGAATCTTGAAGTACACTGATTCGATTACAATTTCGCACACAGTTGGTTACAACATCGATTTGAGATATTTTCTTTCTTTTCCATCAACATTAAGGTTTTGGGATCCTTTGCCGGTATATTATAGATTTTGATGGTGGGGTAAGACCAACGAAAATGCCCCACCCATTCCTACTACTCTTCACTGCGTGTTTTATTGGTTTTAATGTAAGTTCAAACTCCTGTTGAATTCGGAGTATTCACATACGCGGAAATACCCTTGGGAAAGGTATCCGTCGCTTCTCCATCCAGCTATGGGTTAAATAGCAGGACAGATTGGTTTCTGTAGCCTTGGTTGGTAAGCAGTCAAGAGCAGAAAGTAATGGCAAACTACTGTGGGAAAATTTTGTGATCAGTCAGTCATGTCTCTTTTGAGACATGATCGCCAAAGCTGTCAACCAGTTAACTGTCAACCAGTTAACTGTCAACCAGTTAACCGCAGAAAGTAATGGCAAACAACTACGGGAAAATCTTGTGCTCAGTCAGTCATGTCTCTTTCGATACATGATCGCCCAAGCGTGTATCATTGTCACTTAACTGACTGACTGACTGAATGTGCCCTGTGGTGCAATGGTTATCGTCTCGGAAAAAGAAATCGGAGAGGCAAATTCGAATTACAGTTTCACTCATTTATGCACAAATACCATTGGGAAAAGTAGTATTCCAGGTACCTCCATTCATTTTCGATACCTAAGATTTAAATTGAAATTTTAAAAATAAAAAAGTTTTCTTGAAACTTTTACTTTAGTTTTAAATTATTCAATTTACCATTTCCACTAAGCAAAATACTCTAGTTTATTTCAAGCAGAAATTATATTGACTGGAATCTATAACTTTGAGGTTTTATAAAATTTTTCAATTTTTCGGATATTTTTCAGCGATCGACACATTTGTAAACAAAAGTTAATTCTCTGTTTTAAAACCCTTGCAAAAATAAAATATAACTCTGTAACACATTATTTTTAGAACTTTAGCAAATTTAAAGTTAAACTAATCTGATTTACACAAGTATTACTTATTTATAGCATGAAATTTAGAATAAAACTATTTCTTAATCAGGGAGCGTTGATCTTTCTGACCTTTTCCACAAATAATTGACGTGTGATAACAGCCAAATGGCGAGATAAGCAAAATATGGTGAACAGAAGTAACATGATTGTCTAAACTTTTCTGTAAGGGGAAGAAACCGTAAAATACATGTGTTTTTCATATAACACAGAAATTACTATACAAAAAAAAAAATTCAAATGCACAACAAAAATTATTTTAATAATACAATGGCTAGACGATTTGTATTAAACTTTTCAATTTTTGATTAGTAAATATAGTCTTCATTTATTAACTTAACCTAAATCTGACAAAGCTTTATAGAATTTTAAAAACATTTTAAATCATTCTTGAAATTTTATAAATTATTATAATTAACAAAGCAAAAATTAAAACGATTTTTTTAAAGTTTCATTATTCATCGAGTTTTTTTTTCCTTCGGTCTATAATGTCCTTATTATATATTATCTATAAAAGCAATTAAAAGCTTAAATTATGTCATAGTTGTATTGCAAATTTTATTTTACTGTTTTGAGCAGATTTTCGGAAAAAAAAAGCAAAATGTCTCAAAAACTAATAAATGATTTACATTTCCCGATGAGTTCTGTGTTTAACTAATAAAACACATTTGCGCTACAAAATTTAATTTCTTGAAATTTCACAAATTTACATGGAGGTGAGTAACAGATGCAAAAAAAAAATATTTTTACCACGATTTTCTAAAAAACATAATTTCAAAAATAATTTCATTCATTTGTGAATAAGTCCTGAAAGTTTCATTAAAATCCAACAATTATTTGAATTTTGCCAGAATTTTCAAATTAATGTGTTTTTCACCGGAAAAAACGAGTTACGTACTATTACATAATCCGTTGTAAACTCTGGTAACTATTTGGTTATCCACTAACGAAAATCAAAGTAAGATTTTTTTACCAACAGTTCGTACGTGTTAGAAAGGATAAAACTTGTTAGAAAGGATAAAACGTGTTAGAAAGGATAAAATTTTGTTTTAAAATAATTAAAAATTACTTTGATCTTTCCTCTTAGTAATAATATAAACATGTCGATGCTAAAACTTCGTTTTTATTAAGTTTGGAGCCTTTTCTTCACACTATACTAGGTTTTTTGTTTTCCAGCAAATTAGTAGAGGTACCTATATTTATCCATCTTTCCCTTCAAATATGGGTCAAATAGCAGTACGGGTTGGAACCAGTCTACCGCAGAAAGTAATGGCAATCTACTGCGAAAAATCTTCTGCCCAGTCAGTCATGTCTCTTTCGAGACATGATCGCCTCAGCGTATAACACGTATGGCATTAAATGGCTGAAAGAAGTAAGTAGAAGTTACTTTTAAGCAAATATTATTTTTATTTAAGTAGAAGAAAACAGTATACGGCATTTTGCAATGATTAAAAAAATTGAATGAATAAAAAGATTGGGGCACCCAGTTGTCAGTGAGCGACACATATTGGACTAGATTTACTATTTAAGTTACTTGATTTGACCAGAAAATATTTTGATACAAAGGAAAACAAAATGAAAATAAAAACCCGATTTAAATTGAAATAACTGATGAAAAATGCGCGCGAATTAATCAGAATACCATATGCAAAATCGTATTAAATAAAAGAGCCAACCAAAGAGTAGTTCTCTCATTGAGTTTTCAAATTCTAAAAAGTGTTAAATTTTAAAAATAAATATAAAGGAAAACTAAACAAAAAAATAGCAGCAGATTTGAATTGAAATAACTGATGAAAAATGCGTGAAAAATGCGTGAGAATTGCACGAGAACGTGAACAGAATATCGTGCATTATCGTATCAAATAAAAGCAGCAGATTTGAATTGAAATAACTGATGAAAAATGCGTGAAAAATGCGTGAGAATTGCACGAGAACGTGAACAGAATATCGTGCATTATCGTATCAAATAAAAGTACCAACTGAATTCGTTTTTCTTCCATTGAGATTTAAAACTTAAGAGAAAAGACCTGAATATCATATGCAAGGTCGTATCAAATAAAAGTGCCAACTGAATTCGTTTTTCTTCCATTGAGATTTAAAACTTAAGAGAAAAGACCTGAATATCATATGCAAGGTCGTATCAAATAAAAGCGCCAACTGAATTCGTTTTTCTTCCATTGAGATTTAAAACTTAAGAGAAAAGACCTGAATATCATATGCAAGATCGTATCAAATAAAAGCGCCAACCGAAATAGTACTTTCTCTGTATGGAAACAAACAAATATAAAGAAAAACTAAACAAAAAATAGCACCAAATTTAAATTGAAATAATTGATGAAAAACGCGTGAAAAATGCGTGAGAATTGTACGAGAAAGTGAACAGAATATCATACATTATCTTATCAAATAAAAGTGCCAACTGAAGTCGTTGTTCCTCCATTGAGCTTTAAAACTCAAAAACGTATTCCCATTTAGAAATAAACAAATATAGATGAAAGCATAATGAAAATAGGAACACCTCATTTAAATTAACATAACTGATGGAAAAAGCGTGAGAATTGGTAGAGAAAAGACCTGAATATCATATGCAAGATCTTATCAAATAAAAGTGCGCACCGAAATAGTACTTCCTCTGTATGGAACTCGATTATGTTTATCAAATTGGCCTTTTGCAAAGCACAACTGAAGTCCACGATTTAAAATTATCAGAAGGTTGAAAAGAATAAAACTGCCTCGCTTTTATAAATAAATGAAAATTCATTTATCGAACAGCATAACATCAATTTGTATGGATGAAATTATTGAACTGTGAAAATGTTTTTAGAGAAAGAGTAGTAAATAGTCTAAAGAATTAAGACTTCGTTTACTTTAGTGAAATGGGATTTTTGCAGAAAAGGTTAAGTCTATGTGTATCAACAAATAGTAATAAAATCTTTGTTCTTCTCTTTTTGTCGTAAACAGCGTTTATGTAAAGAGGGGGGGGATAAAGAAAACAGCACGAGAGAAAAAGTGAGAGGAGTTAAACAAATAAGATGTAACCGTAAATTCTACTCCAACAGCTTCTTTTCTCGAGCTTCCCGCCTGTGGAACTCCCTTCCACAAGTCTGCTTTCCCGACAGTTACAATCTCCAGGTGTTTAAATGTAGGGTCAATAGACACCTCCTATCACACTAACTCCCAACTATTCTCACAACACTCTCATCTACCCAACCCTCATTCTCAGTATCCTTACCCGCCTATCACCCACCCTCTGACATTTCCTATATTTAATCAGCCTTTCTCCACTCTACGTAGCCCCCTGCGCAGTAGTGGCAGTGACATGCCTTGATCGGGGTGAAACGCTTATAAAAAATAAAAAATAAATAAAAATGTATATACGAGTCGCCTGGAAAAAAAAATTGGGGCAATTTTGTCCATTCCGGTCGCCATACACTTATCTCTCATATGTCTTGCTGTCAGCATATGTCAAAATAAGGGGGAAATGTTAGAAAGATCAACACTGTGTTTAAGAAATAGTTTTATTGTAAACTTCATGCTATAAATAAGTAATACCTGTGTAAATCAGATTAATTTAACATTAAATTTGCTAATTTTCCAAAAATAATGTGTCACAGATGTATATTTTATTTTTTGCAAGATTTTTAAAACCAAGAATTAACTTTTGTTTACAAATGTGTCGATCGTTCAAAACTGGCCGAAAACTTGAAAAAAAATTTTTAAAATCTCAAAATTTCAGATTCCAATCAATATAATTTCTGTTTGAAACACACCTGAGTATTTTGCTTATTGGAAATAGTAAATTTACACATTTAGCTTTTAGTTAAAGCTGTAAGAATTATTTCGGTTAGAAGAGAGATTTATTTCAGGTTGTACTTTCTAAACTCACACCGACCCTTGATTTCATTTGGTCGTTCCCATTTTGGGAAGCAGCAGGCGCTGTGAGCCAATGGTAAAGCCGCTTGCATCGCACTCTCGCTGCTGACCAATCACAGGGCACGTAGCTTGATGAGGGAACAGGAAAATTTCCCCCAAGGGACTTGCACGAGGCCGGCGGAGAACAATGGCAGGACAGCAGAAGCAGCACGAGGCTCAGACAGGAAGGATGTCAAACTCTTCGCTGCGGTGTGGCCACATGATGCGAAGCCTGCTTAGGGTTTTCCCCTACATTTAGAGGGGTCATAATCTGGCACGCATCTTCATATTACCGAAGTGTGTTTTACCCCCTTGATAACGGGATATAATGGTTGAAATATTTTTTGTGGTGTAGAGAACCTACACTAGCCTGGCTAATCGTTGGTTATCACAATAATCGAATCGCCTAATTGTGGCTTTCGGTATCTCTTTTTATCCCCTTAATAACAGGACATAATGGTTGAAGTATTTTTGCGGCGTAGAGAATCTACACTCGCCTGGCTAATCGTTGGTTATCACAATAACCAAATCGAATCGCCTAATTGTGGTTTCCGGAGTTTCAACTTTATATTGAATTGTTGCTACCGTTGAGAAACCCTTCAAGTGCTGGTTGACCAGAGCCGTTACCTTAATGAAGAAGAAGAAGAAGAAGAAGGAATGGAAGCGTCGGCCCAACAAGTCCCTGAAGAAAGAATTTTTCGGTTACGGGAACCTTGTCTTGTCAGCATCCCGCTAATTCGCATGCAAGAGAACGCCATTTGTGCTTCCAACTTCTCGTAAATACCTTGTGTCTGTGTTCGTATAGCACACCTTCCTCTCTCCCTCTTGGCTAATTCGTGACTTGGTCGCAATATTTTAATTGTAGGTTCCACGATCAGTTTGACGCCAAAATCCCTATAATTTTAGCAGTTCTCCTGTCTTTATTGTACATATTTCTAATGTTAATTATTTATTGAACTTTACATGTTAAATCTAAAAATCTTTTTATGCACTTTAATTTTATATGTTGTAATAAATAGTTCTATAATTGAGACGCACGTATTTTTAATCTTATTTTACTATGCCGCGGTGAACACATGGTAATACATTAGCGAGAAGAGTTGCTTCCCTTGAATGCGGGAAAAAAATTTCAGGAGGTTACTTCCTACGAGGATAAATTCTTATTCTACAAGAGTTGAACGTGTTGTTTTTTGGTAAAAGAAATAATTCTTTTATTCTGCTAAAATTATAAGAAATGATCCTTTTAAAGCTAAAATTAAATCTTCAAGAAAACTTTTTTAAAATTCAATTATAAACTTGAGTATCGAAATTGAGTGGAAGTACCTACTTAAATGGTGACTTTGTTACAACATCACAACAGTAAAACTCACCCAAATAGCAATGGAAATGGGTAATTGTTTTTTCGTTGTTTTTTTCTTTTTTTGTTGTTTGATTGTTTGTGTGTTTGTTTGTTTTCTTTTGTTTAGTTTTTTTTTTTTTGGTTTTGTTTTTGTTTTGTTTTTTTATCCCACCCCAGTTAATGTTTATAATTTTAAAGTAAATTTGCCTAAAAAGTAGCTTTTAGTGATAACAGACGAAAATAACTAAAATTGACTGTCTCGATACCGAATCAGTGCACTTCGAAAATTAAAAGTTCGTATTTAATTGAAGGAATCAAGTAAAATAACTCTTTTAGAATGTAATTTAGAGTTGCTTCCCCTGGCAATTTCACTTTTTTTTTTTTTGCTAAATGTTAACAGAGTTTCATAGTTGAAAGATCTGATAAAACATTTTAAGCTAAACCTGCAGTTTTTATGTTGTTTTGCTTAAAAAGGCCGGGGGGATGATTTTTTAAATTTATTTTTCATTATATATGGATATTTTTTTTATTTGAGCTTTACAATCGTCCCGCCTTTATTAAGTAAACGGTGTAAGATATCCTTGTTAAAATGTTCCGGAAGATACAAAAACTGAATGTTGTTTATTTTCAATGAAAATGAAAATTATACCGTCTAAATTGTTGAAGATATTTTGAGTGTTTCTGTAATTTTAGTTTTAGTTTTAAAATACTTACTTAACGAAGAAAAATAAACCTATTTAATTCTTGTTTCTCTTATTACCCAGTCTTATATTTGTGGGTGTGGACGTCATCTCGCAGTCCGTTACCATGTAAGCAACAAGTCAAAACATGGCGAAGAGAAGGAAAAGTCGTCCATAAATTTTTTTATTTACGTTCAATAATTGCGACTTCCCTGTTAAAGTGATAACTGGGGACTTTTCTTTGTATCGTCGATATTAATCACAAAAAGTTCATTAATCGTCTGCCATTGAGAGGAAACAGTACAAAAGCAAAAAAAAAAAAAGAAGAACCATGTCAATGTTTAAAGTGAAATTGTTGGTGCTCGGACCAATGGGGGTAAAATAAAACTTTTATTCAAAAATTAAATTTAATGTTTTATTCCATTTTTAAATAAATTACAGTTATTTATTTCTGTTTATATATATAATCATTAGAAAGCAATTAATTCAGGAATTTGCCATCCAGACTAGTTATTAATTTATTTTTTATCAAAATCCTTTTTTTTACGCATTGTGCATTGTATTTCAGTTTATTGTTCTTGCTTTTTATCATGGTACTTGTTAGTATTTTATCATTTTCAATTTTATTACAGTTTTTTGTCCCATCTTTTATGTACATTCCTTTAAAAAAAAAAAGGCGATAACAAAATGTTTTTAAAAATGAAAACTCTTTCTTTAAGATTTTTTACAAGTTTTAATTTCAAGCTAATAAATTATATTTAATCATTTCCAAGAAGCAATACATTTTTCATTTTATTTTTGTTGTATTTCAAACTGGTGCCATTCCATTGTATCATTGTAAAAAAAAAAACTCTGGTACCAATTTTTAGTTAACGGTTGAAAAACAAGATTTTTTACCAAATTTTCGAACGTGTTAGAATTAAAATTTAAAAAATAATGAAAAAATACTTTGATCTTTCCTCTTTATTTTGATGCAAAAAAAACTGTTTTTATTAAGTTTTGGGGGGCTTTTTTTTCTTCATGATATGTTTTTCAGCGAATTTAGTGGAAAGTGGATGTACCTAAACCTCCACCAAATCACGAAAAAATCTGCATAAGTTAATTTTAAACTGAATTTTTAAAATTGAAAAAGTTTTCTTGAAACTTTTATTTTAGTTTTAATTGAAAGCTGAATGATAAAATTTATTTCCAGTAAACAAAATACTCTTTATTTTACGCAACTCAGTTTTTTGTTTTTGTTTTTTTCCGGTGAAAATCACATATGAAATTCTTGCAAAAATCAAATTATTTCATTAAAATCCGACAATTATTGAATAATTGAATTTCATTGTAAGTTTCAGGACTTCTTCATAAAAATGAATTGTTTTTTTTTTGTTTTTTTTTAATTACTATTTCTAGAAAATCTTGGTAAAATAATTTCAGTGGATATCGGCTCGGAACGAAAAACCGGGGAGCCGAGTTCGAATTCCAGTTGAATCCATTGCATTCACTTACGCGCAAATACCCTTGGGAAAGGTATTAATCCGTCTCTTCCTTCCAGTTATGGGTTAAATAACAGGACAGATTGGGTTCTATAGCCTTGGTCGGCAACCAGTCTACCGCAGAAAGCAATGGCAACCTACTGCGGGATAATCTTCTGCCCAGTCAGTCATGTCTCTTTCGAGACATGATCGCCCAAGCGTGTATCACGTATGGCACCTAAACTGACTGACCCCCCTCCACGTAAATTCATAAAATTTTAAGAAATTAAATTTTGTTTTGAAAATTGTTATAAAACGCGGGACTCCTTAGATAATGTAAATCATCTATTACTTTTTTTTTCTTTTTTTTTTTTTTCAAACAGTTGCCCTTTTTCCTTTTTTTTCTTTTTCGAAAACCTGCTCGAAATAGCAAAATAAGAACTGCAATAAAACTAGGACATTATTTAATTTGATAAGCTAATTTCTTTAATAAATAATATATACTGAGGACATAAACAAACAGAATTGGTATACTCATTTGAGGGTGTGTCGTAGTTATTTGAGCCGTCGTTCGCGTGAGAATAGCGTTTCAGAGATTAAGACAAGACTTGTGAATTTGGTTTGCCTGTTTGGAAAACTTGGCCTGTAAACCACCTTCCTACCAACACACATTTTTTTTTTCTTTTTACAACACATTCCTATCAAACAAACGCTCATACATACATACTTACGCAAACTCATTCCAACAAATGAACATTCTTCATCTCTTGATATCCTTAACTCATTATTTGTTTCTTATTGAACTTTTTACTACCACCTGTTCTTGTTCTTCAATTTCTAAAGTGTCTCAATATAAATTAGCATTCTTTAGCTCAACTCTCCATTTTTTATTCTTTTTTTTTTTAACAAACATCTCTTCAACTCTTGATACCCTAAACTCATTACTTGTTTCTCATTAATTTCTACCATAATTCATGTTATCCTTTTCATTAATAAATTTCCATTTTAACATGAAAAATGTATATTTTTTACACTCTTCCACAAATATACACATTCCAACCTGCCAACAACCAACCTTCTGTTGAAGATAATGAAGAAAACCTTCTGATAATTCTGGATAAAACTTGTAAGCTGTAGGGAGTTTGGTTATGTATCACACAAGTTTACGTGTTAAGTGTAAAAAAAGAAAAAAAAAAATGATTGACCAAAACTCAGAGATAAATCAGACAAATATTTAGTTTACAAAACACACCAAATAAAATATTTACAAATATACAATTTTTGTTGCATTCAAAACAAGAAACATAGTTTACTACTGGCAAGTGTTACAAGGAGAGAAGGGGAAGGTAAGGTGTCAAATATCTTTACCCAGTTAAAATAGCGAAGAAGTTTAAGGTGGGTAAATGTGGCAAGCCTGGTTCGCGCGAACAGGGCTAGTCTTGATTTTCTCTTTTAGATCTGCTGGTTACATTTGGGTAGATTCCTTTGGAACCTTCCCCTGGTTATGGTAGCTTTCTTTTGTGTACCTAGTTAATGTGAATGAATGTGTTCCTAGCCTGAACCCACTTGAGACACCTATTTTCCTGAAAAATCGTTTTAAGAAAAAGGATTTTATAAATTTCAACCGAAAACAGTATTGTCTGATTGGTCAGTGAATGTCAGATGTTTCCTTATAAGGAAATAGCTAATATCTAATCTAAACTTATTTATAAATAGAACTTTGTGTGTGTCTCCGTTACCTATAGACTCCGAAACAGCTGAACCGATTTTCTTGAAAATTTACACAGTTGTACTATAAGTGTCTGCGAGTGTTCTTAGCTAGGCTTTGCATCGAGGTACCCCTGATAAATATCGATAATCGAAAAAAATTGGGTTATAGAAGGAGTGGTCCGATTTTAATCAAATTTGATACACTCATAGACATAGAAATGATATTCAGAAGTTTCAAGGTTGCAGTTCTTACAATAGTGCAGAAAATCGATTTTTATATATATATATATATATGTATATATATATATATATATATATATATAAAAGGCAAGATGTTTGTGTGTGTGTCTGTTTATCTGCCTGTATGTCTGTATTTTTTTTCAGCCCTTTTATTTTAATTTTTGCTTCGGGTTTGGCTCTAAGTAGGTATAATTGTAGTTCTCAGTCTCAGCCATGATACCATTTACTCAGAGAACTTATTTAGCCTTCAAAATTCAGTTTACAATAAAAAAAACTTATTTGATATCAATGCCAGGAAATCAAAATTTGACTTACATATGTACTGTTGTTTCCCAACAAAAATCACTCCGGAATGTCAAAAAGACAGTTTTTCCTATTACTTTTATTTTAGCTACTTTCACACTTTGGCAATGTTTATTTTTTTTCAAAAAAGTGATGATTAGAACTGGAATAAAACCTAAACATATGAAAAGAAATTCATACATTATTTTTTTCTTGATAATTTACAGCAAAAATATTAAACATGATCCAATTATTAGATCGTTTATTTACATGAATTATTTTATACTTACAAAATTTTTAAAAATAATACAATTTAATGTGATGCAATATTTATCATTTACCAATTTATAAATAAACTAGCAGTATAGCCCGGCATTGCTCAGGTGTAATGAAAGCTTTAAAACTAATCCATGGTCCTGGAGCTCAGACTCAGCCTAAAGAATATTTGTGTGAAGTTTGGTGAGAATCGGATAAAAATCGATTTTCTGTACTATTGTAAGAACTGCAGCCTTGAAACTTCTGAATATCATTTCTTATGCTTTGTCTCTTAGTGTATCAAATTTGATTAAAATCAGACCACTCCTTCTAGAACCCAATATTTTTGATTTTTGATATTTATCGGGGGTACCTCGACACAAAACCTAGCTAAGAACAGTTGAAGATGCTTATAGTACAACTGTATAAATTTTCAAGAAAATCGGTTCAGCCGTTTCGGAGTCTATAGGTAACACACACACACACACACACACACACACACAGAAAAAGTTCCATTTATAAATAAGTTTAGATAAATGTAAAAACTTTGTATTCATAAATTTATAAACATTTACTAAATTATTAAGATATATGAACCAGCTACAAGGAAATCCTTATTTACTATTTCATAATGTTTGAATCAATTGGCAATTAGCCTATGCTTTGCCAACCATTTCAATAAACAGTCTAATAGTGTTTATTATTTTTGTTGAGTTTTCAAGAACAAAGAAAATGTATAAATTCACGTTCATATGTTTAGGTTTTATTACAATTCAAATCATTGCTTTTTAAAACAATAAACATTGCGAAGAAGTGACAGTAGTTAAAATAATAGTGGTTTCAAGGGAAAAACTGTCTTTTTGACACTTGTTTTTGTTTTTTTGCAGGCATGAAGGTTTATGTTTGCCAAATACATTTAGTATATGAAATGTCCATGCAAAGGTAGTACTTTGTCATCACACTGTAGGGACAAAAGTAGTACTTTGTCATCACTGTTAAAAAAACAAACAATGTGTACATAAAAACAATTTATATTTCAACCTGTTGTTTTATATTAAAATATATAAAATTAAATTACAATTTATGATAACAAGAAAATGTTTTTTTTTTCTTTCAGTGTGGAAAAACAGTATTGTCAAACTTTCTGTCACGTGCTACAGAAATGTCAAATATTTCCCCAACAGTTGGTGTCAGGTATCTACAGTTTACACTTTTTAAATTCTTGCCAAAATTCTAAAATAAATTAGTGACAAAAACATCCATTTCACCCCAAGCAAGGCAAAACTGCCACTGGTGTGCAGAGGGATTACAGTGAAGGAAAAGGTACAAGGGATGTCGAAGAAAGAATAAACAATAAATAGGATTCCAGGTGATGGAAGTGTAATATAACAATCTGGCCCCACCCGAGGAAGGCTGATGCAAGCGAGGGTGTTTCCGGTCGTTGAAAGGAACGGATGTCGTTTGACCTTATTTCCGGCAGCAGCAGAAATAACTACAGAGGCAAACAGAACAGGTGTCTCTGAGAATTACGTGGGCGTGCGTGGGCGAGGCAAAACCGGAAGAAAAAGTCCCGGTTCTGGAAGATTATAAAAAGACCTCGGCACACGGATTCGCCAGTAGAGGAGCAACAGAGATCGGCCGGTGAAGAGAGAGACACAACAGATAAGACTACACTCCCGTCAACCCATTAGAAGCGCGCTCTCTCAATTCTC
Source organism: Ascarosepion bandense (assembly GCA_037127315.1). NCBI lineage: Eukaryota > Metazoa > Mollusca > Cephalopoda > Sepiida > Sepiidae > Ascarosepion > Ascarosepion bandense. Next base: position 595,614 of record JBBBDQ010000889.1, on the reverse strand, counting down.
TGTTCCCTATGCTACACGGTTCATCGTCATTAATAAAAATATAACTTTATATTTTTATATATATGCGTGTTTGTTGTTTGTCGATATATAACAGAAGATGGCAATTGACACTGCATTTTAACTTTTGGAGATTGTAGCTATCAGGAAAGTAAGTAAATGAAGTTCCACAGACAGGAAGTGCAAGAAAAGAAACTGTTAGAGTAGAAGAGGAAGTTACATTTAACTATTCCGATGGTAAAAGAGTGGGACCTTAATACCAATGTAGTCATCATCATCATCATTTATCCATCACACCCAGATGGTGCATAGAGCAGCAACATTTTGTTGCTGTTTCTGTAACAAACTGTTTTTTACAGGGCAGGGTTGTTAGCCCTGCACCCAACCCCAAACCTAGAGGACCGGCGGACCATTCTTGGTCCTTACGTTTACAGCACCTGATATTCCTAAATGGTCACCCATTTAAGTACTGACCATGATCGATGTTGCCTAACTTCAGTGATCGGACAGGAACCGGTGTATTCAACACAATATAGCCATAGACAATACCAATATAGTAGCACACATAAATTCTTGTGGTCGAAGGCACCCGGGAAAGAAGCTAGTCACAGTAGTTGCCATGAAAATATTTGTAGAAAAGACAAAGGGAAGCTACCTCGTAGACTGTTTTCATTTCATTCCATTGCTCATGTTTCAGTATATCATCAGTATCCCCTTGCATCTTAATAGCATTATTGCCTTGCTTGGGGTGAATTTGTTAAAAATTACATATATATATATATATATAACTTTAGACATTATTTTAGTGGATACCAATATTTAAGTAGACACTCCATTTATTTAAACAAACACTATATTTATTTCTGTCCATTAGCCTGAATATTCAGGAAATCTTATTAAAAAAAAAAAAGCATTACTCCTTCAGAAAATATATATATATATATGAAGGTTTAATTAAATTAATGACAGACAAAGTGTGATAGTTAAGTTTTTTTTATGTAATTTTTCATGTGATCTTATGATTTTTTTCTTTTGAGGACATAAATTATATAAAAATTGTCCCAATGTTTTGTTTGTCTGAGCGCTTTCGGCTATACTTTTAACCATTTTCAAGGAGAGAAAATGGCAATTGACATCGGCTTCAACAAAAAAATGAAATTAATCATCTATTATACAAAATTTTAAATGACTAATCTCATCATTAAAAACAACAATTCACCTGTAACTATAACGAACCAATATTTACAAATTCACATGTCGCTTTGAAGAACTGCATTCTTGATCCTAATTTCGTAAACAGTTATATCGGCCATACAACTATGAAACTGATTTAAAGACTCATGCTGCTTCTCTCTAAACGCAGCTCAATTCGATCTCGTTTAAACACATACAGAGACCTACCAAAACCCTATCTGGAATATACTCGTTGACAACACAAATATCATAGAATCATCCACATGCAAAAAAGACTAAAAATAATAGAGGCTTTAGTAATAAAAAAGAAAAGCCCAACACTCAATAATATCTACTATGAACAGCACGCTAGCAACATGCTTACTGTGTTTAGTACATAATACATACGATTACTCTACATCATACATAACACCACATACATTCCGTTACACGTAAAATGATATTCATCCTCAAAAATGGCTAAAAGTATAGCTGCAAATGCTTGAATAAACAAAACATTTGGACAATTTTTATATAATTTATGTCCTCAAAAAAAAAATCATAAGACAACATGAATAATTACATGGAAAACTAAATCATCACACCTTGTCTGTCATTTCTAATGAAACTTGCAAGAAAGAGAGATTGCTGCCCTTATATATATATATATATATATATATATATATATATTACAGAAAACTGAAAGAAAGCGTAGATTAAAAACCCGCTGTTCAAGCATTTACTTTTATAAAGAGTGCTCAATACATAGTAGAGCTTAACATTGTAATTTTGTTATTACAATGGTTTATAAAAGCATAATATCACTACACTTTTTTTGTGTAGTGATATGCTTTTATAAACCATTGTAATAAAAAAAATTACATATATAACTTTAGACTCAAAACACATGTAGCGCCACAAATACCATTATGGACACTTAAAGTATCATAACATGTATAATAACAACAACAATAAATATACACTTTAAACAAAACGTTCACAGCCTCTCACATTTTTTTTTCTATACCAATTTCTCTCGTTGGAACAACCCTATTTCTTTTTCTAATATATATATATATATATATATATATATGAGTTGGGTTAAATGTAGATCAAACATGGATCAGATTCAAACAGAATAATATAAAAAACAAGTCAGAAATGTTTATCAATCTAACATGTTTCACTTTTGTTAAAGTTTCATCAGAGAATAAAATATGGAGAAAAAAAATGGGAGAAATTCTAATATTTTCACTTTTGTGTTTGATTTTCACTTATACTAACGTTCACTTATACTAACGTTCACTTATACAAGCCGAATGCATGTGAAACATTAATCAGTGAAAATTTCACTGATGAAGCTTTAATAAAAGTGAAAGATGTTAGATTGGTAAACGTTTCCTTGTTCATTCATTGTTATATATGTGTATGTATGGTTTTTTTTTTTTTTCTTAACAGGATTTTGGAATTTGAACAATCTGTAGATGTTGAAGGCCGCAATACTAATGTGGATGTGGAGTTGTGGGACTGCAGTGGAAACCATGTGTAAGTAAAACAAAAATAAATATATCCTTTTTTTCTTGTGTATAAAGCATGGATATCGACTCTGAACGAGAAATCGGGGAGCCGAGTTCAAATTCCAGTTGAATTCCTCGCATTCACTTACGCGCAAATACCCTTGGGAAAGGTATTAATCTGTCTATTCTCTCCAGTTATGGGTTAAATAACAAGACAGATTGGGTTCTATAGCCTTGATCAGCAACCAGTCTATCGCAGAAAGCAATGGCAACCTACTACAGGATAATATTCTGCCCAGTCAGTCATGTCTCTTTCGAGACATGATCGCCCAAGTGTGTATCACGTATGGCACTTCACTGACTGACTGAGTATAGTACAATCTCATATTTCGGAAACTAAATACAGAATAAATTACATCCTTGAGTAAAATGCAACCCCATAGTCCAGCCATCCTGATGCAAATTTTATTTTGGTCCATACTATCCAATTAAATCTCCTTGTCATGCTTAACTTTCACAAAAGTATTTAATTTTTCATGATGTTAATGAATCAGATATTTAGCCATGTGGAACTTTGTGTGTTTGTGTGTGTCTCTGTTACCTATAGACTCTGAAACAGCTGAACCAATTTTCTTGAAAATTTACACAGTTGTACTATAAGCGTCTACAAGTGTTCTTAGCTAGTTTTTGTGTTGAGGTACCCCTGATAAATATCGATAATCGAAAAAATCGGGTCATAGAAGGAGTGGTCCGATTTTAATCAAATTTGATACACTCATAGACAAAGACATAAGAAACGATATTCAGAAGTTTCAAGGTTGCAGTTCTTACAATAGTGCAGAAAATCGATAATATATATATATATAAAAGGCAAGATGTTTGTGTGCGTGTCTGTTTATCTGCCTGTATGTCTGTATTTTTTTCAGCCCTTTTATTTTAGGTTTTGCTCTAAGTAGGTATAATTATAGTTCTTAGTCTCAGCCATGAAACCATTTACTAAGAGGACTTATTTAGCCTTCAAAATTCAGTTTATGATGAAAAAAACTTATTTGATATCGATACCAGGAAATCAAAATTTTACTTACATCCATTCATTTTTCTTTCAGTCTACAGTTTTGCTTTAACTGGAAGCAACTATTGCTTTTTAGTCTTTCGTCCCAACATCCAAAGAGTTTGAGCTCCAGGATCATGGATTAGTATTAAAGTTTTCAATACACCGGAGCAACACCAGGCTATACTGCTAGTATAATACTGTTTATACAGTGATAGAATTATGTTGGGGTTGTTTACCTGTCTATTTTGTATTTTATTTTTCTCTAATCTTTTGAAGTTGTTATAAACAGACATATGGTTGCAAGAAAAATTATGACAAAGGCAGATGTAAATTTATCTCGTCTATTGGATAAATACAGGCTAGTAGTTTACGAATTTGGTGATCCTTAATTCTTAGCCAGTTGGCATTAGATGTTGGTATGAATTTGTTTTAGACTGGCCATCTGTAATTGTATGAAATGTTGACGAGGATATGTGTGGTTTCCAAAAGTAATTGTCCTTAGTGAGAAGGGGATGGGAGGTTGAGAGAAGGGGAAAGTGAACAAATGTGTGTCGCCTGAAGAGTGGAGTAGGTAATTGGTAGCTCTGTCATGTTCTCTCCTTCCTTCCATAGTCGTAATGGTGACGTTGAAGGATTGTTCTTTCTTTCTTCCTTGTCAACAATGTGTGAGTATTACGAGTATGCATTTATATATAAAAAATAATATTAATAATTTCTAAAAAAGGTTAAAAATTATAGTAAGGGATACTATTGAGTCCTACTTGTTATTACAAAAAAGTTTTAATTCATGAAGTAGTTGTTAAGTCAGTCAGTCAGTTAAGTAACATACATGATACACGCTTGGGCGATCATGTCTCGAAAGAGACATGACTGACTGGGCAGAAGATTATCCCGCAGTAGGTTGCCATTGCTTTCTGCAGTAGACTGGTTGCTGACCAAGGCTATAGAACCCAATCTGTCCTGTTATTTAACCCATAACTGGAAGGAATAAATGGATTAATACCTTTCCCAAGGGTATTTGCGCATAAGTGAATGCAAGGAATTCAACTGGAATTTGAACTCGGCTCTCCGATTTCTCATTCCGAGCCGATGTCCACTGCGCCACAACACACATCCGCAGTTGTTAAGTAGAGAAATTAAAAATAGTGAAGTGTAAGGAGCTGGTTAATTTTTCTTTTGTTCGGCCTTGTGTCTTTCTTGAACTCCCTACTGCTTACAGGATTTATGTTGAGTAATATTCATCAGAAGGGTTTTCATCAGAAGGTTGGTTGTCGGCAGGTTGGAATATGTAGAATGATTGCTGAAGAGTGGAATAATAAAATATACACTTTAAATGTAAAATAGAAATTTATTAAAAGAAGGAATAACAAGAGTTGTAGAAATTAATGTTCATTTATAAACCTTAGTAAGAAGTTATGAGTAGAGTTCATATTCAATGATGAGGTTGAAGAATTAAGAGTTTGTACAAACTCTTTGTAGCAGTAATTGTTGAGATAGATAAGGAGAAAGAGAGAGAGGGAGGACAATGTCTGGGTCACTTGAAGTTGAGAGTTACATCTTTGATGTATGTCAGCAATCTGCCTCCTCTGAAATGACCGTTGTGACCGGTTAGAGACCATCCTTAAATATTGAATAGTCACATGGGGTGGCTCAAAGAAACAATTTTTTTCTTTAGCTATGGAAAAACCGTTTCTCTGACGTATTTGGAATTTTGCGATTTGATGACCAATCAGGATCCAGAGTTCCACTACAGGTCCGTAAAAGGAATTTGATATTTATTTATTTTTGGTTTACCACCAGAACTTCTGCGTGGAGCCCAGATGCACAAAGACCAGTTTTGGTCAGTTGCTTTCTGGACCTCTGAGGGCAAACATCTGGTCCCTTGCTTGCTCAGTATCACCACAATAGAACATTTGGAAGATGCTAGAATGTTCCAGTAAAACCGAGAGAATTCGAAAGGCTTCTGGAAATATGCAAATTAGGTGTTAGCCCCTATAAAAATAGGTTTTGGGAAGAGAGTAGTTAGTTGTTAAAAAGATTTACTGACATTATCAACTCCGGTCCGATTCAGGATTTGTATATCCAGCAAAAAAAAATCTCCGCTAAAAGTTGCCGACTAACTAAAACCTGAAAGAGAACCTCATGGAACTAAATGGGTAAATAGATTTTTTGACTCTTTCATTGATCATACTGAAAATTATTCTTTATATACACATTTGAAGATTTCCAAAATGTATGGCATTTAGACTACTTTGCTAGCTTAACTGGGTAATGATACTTGATACCTTACTTCCCCTTCATAACACTTACCTGTAGTAAACTCTATGTTTCTTCTTTTAAATGCAAAATACTATATATTTGTAAGTATTTTTATTTTATGTTTTGTAAATATCTGTCTATGATTTAGCTCTGTGTTTTGGTCAATCATTTTTTTTTTCTCTTGTTACAACGTATAACACATAACAGTGAGGAAGAGGAGTAAGGGTGTTGGTTGGTTGTTTTGTTTTTATGGCATATCAACCTCAGCACGTCATTTATTGTCAACTAAATTTTATTTATTTATTGCTGGTAATACCTTTTTCTTTCAACAATTTATTGTTGTTTTTATATAAGTTTTGTGTCTAGTAATACTTTTTTTTTTTTTTTTCAAGTATCAAGATTCATTGGGATTTGTTTTTAAGGGCATGGTCCCCAAGTCCTACCCTTGTTATTTAACCCATAACTGGAGGGAAGGGACGGATTAATACCTTTTCCAAGGGTACCAGTGCTTAAGTGAATGGAGGGTATTCAACTGGAATTCGAACTCAGCTCACCAATTTCTCTTTCCACTGCACCACAAGGCACATCCATCACTAAACGCTTACAGCACCTGATATTCCCAAGTGGTCACCCATCTAAGTACTGACCAGGCTCAACATTGCTTAACTTTGTTGATCGAGCGAAGAACCGGTGTATTCAACGTGATATGGCCGCAAGCCTGAGTAAGGATGTGATGGTGGGTGAGGAGATAAGATGGGTAATCCTGATCGGCCAACTACATAACAGCCTGTAAGCCCTTCTGACAATTTCTCAGTGATTTATATAGCGAAATTAAATTTCATGTAGGCTTGTTAGATTTTTCAGGTTTTGTCTCCAGGTATGTTTTCCAAATTTCTCATTTGCTGATTAATATTTTCACACTAGCAGTATAGTCCGGCATTGCTCGGGTGTAATGAAAGCTTTAAAACTAATCCATGGTCCTGGAGCTCAGACTCGGCGTAAAGAATATTTGTGTGAAGTTTGGTGAGAATTGGATAGAAATTGTGGGTTTGTATAAAGGACATACAGACAGAGAAACAGACACACACAAACATCTTGCCTTTTTTATATATATATATATATATATATTATCGATTTTCGGCACTATTGTAAAAACTGCAACCTTGAAACTTCTGATTATCGTTTCTTATGTCTTTGTCTATGAGTGTATCAAATTTGATTAAAATCGAACCACTCCTTCTATAACCCGATTTTTTCGCTATTTGTCGGGGTACCTCAACACAAAACCTAGCTAAGAACACTTGCAGATGCTTATAGTACAACTGTGTAAATTTTCAAGAAAATCGGTTCAGCCGCTTCAGAGTCTATAGGTAACGGACACACACAGACACACACACAGAGACAAAGTTCCATTTATAAATAAGTTTAGATATATGTGTGAGGAAAGAAGAAATTTGTCATGTTACTTAACGATCCAGCTGTGCGGATGGAGGCAAGAACATAACACTTTAATTTAAGGACCAAACAAACAACAGTATCAGTTAAGATTTACTCCAGTCTTAATTGAACAGTAAACAAATTTAAAGTGAAAGATTAAAAAATTAATATACATCTTTGCTCTGAAAGTAAATATTTCACTGCAAATTGATGAAAAAAATATATTTTTTCAGTCTTGAATTTTGCATATAAATAAAACTCTTTTCCTTCATTCTTTCTTTTTCAACAGATATGAGTCTTGTTGGCCGGCTTTTGCCCAGGGGGTCAATGGAATTCTATTTGTGTTCAATCCACATCGTTCAAATCATGACAAAGAATTGGAAAACTTGTAAGTTTTGGTATTTTATTTTAAAATATATACAGTACTGTGCAAAAGTATTAGGACAAGAACTATTTTATCTTTTATGAGGCATATTGACAGAAAATAAACAATTTAATTAAAGTAATTTTATTTGATTTATTCAACAAATGCTTTAACAAGAAAAAAATACTTATTACAAAATAAATTTAATATTTAGTATAATAGCCTTTTGCTTTGATCACAGCCTTCATTCTGTCAGGCATTGACATCACAAGCTTCTTCAATGTATCTAATGGTATCTCCTGCCAAGCAGCTTGCATTTATTCCCAAAGTGTGTCTTGCAAAGTAACATTAGATTTATCAATTTTTTTATCCAAAATATCCAATAGGATTGAGATCAGGGCTTTGTGGGGGGCCAATTCAAATTTTGAAGCCTTCCTTCCTCTTCCTTTTTAGTTAAATAATTCGTACAAAGGTTTGGCTTTTCACCCTGTACTTGAATTTCAGTGAGGTTTTTAGGAAAATTACCCCTGTCCTAATACTTTTGCACACTACCGGTAGTGTGCAAAACTGTTAGGATAGGGGTAAGTTTAAACTTTATTTTGATTCCTCATAAAAGATAAAATAGTTCTTGTCCTAATATTTTTGCACAGTACTGTAATTATTATAATTGTAACAAGGTGGTATTTTGACATGGTATCAGCCCTTGGGGTCACCCAGAATCACAGATAGCTTCTTTTTCTCACTCTCTCTTTTGTTAGTATCAGCCCCAAACTGGTGCAGAGGCGGTGGGGGGGGGTCGTAAATTATATTTCCAATTTGGTTGTCTTCCTCTCTCTCGGGTAATGGTTGCAGGCAGATACCCACTTCTTCTCTACTGCTTCCAAAATAAACAAAATGTCATTCACGCAAAATTTTCTGGTTTCCTTTCTCAGGTGAATCATTCAACACTGGTGAATAGTTTTAGTCAAAATAAATTTTACTAGCTACATTCCCTTCATATGGTTTCAGATTCCAAACACCCCATTTTTCGTCAAATAACCTTTTTCTCACCTTTTAACTGACACATAGGGATCAGCCAACTGTCAACACCTAGATTAGATTTGTCCCCAACCAGATATCTAACTTGTAAAGGAGTTTCAATCCCTGAGAATATTTTTATACTGGTCAACTCTTTTCATGAGATGTGTATCAGTATACCTCTCTGTATCTCTAAGTAATAAAATTTATGATTAATTACCAGCAACCAAATAGTATCACATTATGTCAATTTATAATATCTGATGCTCTGCCATTTCAGCTTTAAGCATTCTGTGTGTCACTTGTTCAGGAGTTATCTCATTAAAAATAGGTACCTCCAAAGATTGGCTAGAAACAAGCATACATGATAAAAAATTCCTCAAACTTAGTAAAAAGTTTTATCATCAAAATCTTTGTTATTATTAAGAGGAAAGATTAAAGGATATTTCTATTATTAAATTGTATTTTTTATTTTTTTTTAGAACCTTCAAAATTTTGTTTAAAGTTTTTTGTCTTGGATCAGTGGGTGATTGAATTAGTGTAGGAAATTTTAACAATTTTGGTGGGTGAAAAACATGGATTTGAAAATTCTTGCGAAAATTGTCGGGTTTTAATGAAATTTTCAGAACTTATTCACGAATGAATTAAATTTAAATTATTTCAGAAATTTTTTATTTAATTAGAAAAATTCATAAAATTTTAAATCTTTGAAAATTCTGTGTTACAATTCAGTACCTTCTAGTATTTTAAAAAGAATTTTTAATTTTTTGTTTTTGTTTTTTTTTTGTTTTGTTTTTTTTTTTTTAATATAAATGTGACAATTTTCATAAATATGGATGTCCATACAGGACATTATCAGAAAATAAAATTGATAAGTATAGTAAATTTAAAGCTAAAGTACCTAAAATTCAATAAAACATTACATTAGTTAGAATATTTTCCTAAATTTTTAAGATTATTGTGTAGTTGAAAAGATTATATAAATATGCTGCTCCCACAAGATTTGTCAATTTTTACAGATGTGTTCCCCATTGAAAAATTTTCAAATATAAGTCTATTGAGATAATTGTCAACACCTCATAAAAACACCTAACTCTGAGTTAAATGCTTTTGTATATTTTAAACTAAAAGTAATATGTGTTTCAAATCAAATTAAACTTTAAATTAGATAAAATTCCTCAAATAAAGTTTTTAAAAATAATTTTGTTTTTTTTAAAGGTTTTTTTTTTAATTAGGAGAATTATATTGGGCTGCGAGAAATGTAAATATAGCTAAAATTGACCATTTTTGATAATTCCAGTCCATTTAAATTGGTTTTTAAATAGAGCAAAGTATTTTGTTTCTTGAAAATATTAAATTTAATCTATTAGCTTGAAATTAAAAAAAGATTTTTCATTTGTAAAATTTCATTTTAAACCTTAGAGATACCATATATATATATAGAGAGAGAGTGAGAGAGACCAACATAAATTAATAAATATACATATGAGGTGGGTGTACATATGTATCTATTATTATTATTCAGGTGTTAATAAAACAGTGCTCAATGTATGAACAGAGCTGTAATATATATATATATATATATATATATATATATATATTGTAATTTTGTTATTACAATGGTTTATAAAAGCATTATATCACTACACAAAAATATTACATGTTTCAGAACAATACTGTTCTTTTTCAGGTGATATGTTAAAATAAATGGTGAAAATGATTTATTTTGAAAATATAAGATGAATTCATGGTTATTTAGAAAATTAGGGAGTGGTACAGTATTTACATTATTTAGACTATAGACTTTGTTGCTATTTGTACATTTCGGTCATTGTACACTCCGGCCTTCTTCAGGTGCTAGGAATTTCAAACCGAACCCTTTATTACAATCACTTGGGGTATATGAACTCCATTCCTTCCATAATGCCTTGATTGGAAGTTATCATGAGTTATCTTCCTCTAACCCTGCAAGTTACTTGTTCACCACTGCTGTAGCCTGGTATTGAACTCACAACTCTAAGAACCAACCAATGTCTGTATCCACTGGGCCATGTGTACTAAAAAAAATCCAACATGCTGTTAAAAATTGTTTACCTATTTAAGTAGTGTGTGGTTCCAATGTACCTTACTCAGACAAAATAATTTTCGTTAAAATTTAATTAATTACAATGTTTCATTTATAACTTATACTCCAAAAGAACTTAAAAAATAAAGATTATTTTACTAAAATAAATGACCCACACAATACTTAATTGTTTTTCTTACTACAATATACCTAAGTATACCATAATTATTTAATCCTAATTCTAACCTAAACATTTTAGCCCATTTACTCATGAGGTAGTAAAAAAATCTAATTTTTAATTAAAAAAAATCCTAAAATCCGATCTACTGTTAAAAAGTATTGTCTACCCATTTAAAAAATCTAAGGTCCCACTATGTATCTTATCCAGACAAAATTAAAATGTGACATGTCTAGACACCAGACCATTCTGCTTCCTTTCACAACCTAGATCTGAAAACACTATAGTTACGAAATTCTCGTTTTTGATTGAACAATATTGACACACCTAAAGCATTTTCTCCAACTATCACTCCCTAATTTTCTAAATAACCATGAATTCATCTTATACTTTCAAAATAAATCATTTTCACCATTTATTTTAACATATTATTACAACATATAGAAAAATTCCATTTTGGATAATTTTCATGTTCTAATGAACGCTAAGCAATTTGTCAACCATTATATTTAAAGCAGAAGAAAATTTACAGTACTTTTTAGCAACACAGCCTTGCGGTTATTTTTTGTTACCATAATTCACACTCCTGAAAATGATCTCAGAAGAAGATTGAAAGTACTTGGGTACATTGCGAAATGAATAACATCTGTCAACCTTACAGCTCATTTCTGACATCTTTCAATTATAATACGCGAAAGATTATCTATGAGTGTGAACAGATTTTATTAAAGATAAGCAAACACAATGTTTACAATTTATTTAATCTGACATGTCTAAAAGAAAATTTTGCTACCTAAATACACAAATTTATTTTAACATATCACCTGAAGAAGAATAGTATTGTTCTGAAACATGAAAAATTTTGTGTAATGATATAATGCTTTTATAAACCATTGTAATAACAAAATTACAATATTAAGCTCTACTCTGTATTGAGCACTCTTTATAAAAGTAAATGCTTGAACAGTGGGTTTTAATCTATGTGTTCTTTCACTTTATCATAATATATATATATATATATATATTGTGTATTTGGGCAGTAATCTCTTTTATGTGGGTTTCATTAAAAATGATAGACAAGTTAAGTTTTTTATGTAATTTTACATGTGATTTTTTTTTCTCTTGAGGACATAAATTATATAAAAATTGTCAGAATGTGTTGTTTATCCAAACACTTTTGGCTACTTTTAGCCATTATTAAGGATGGATTTTATTTTACATGTAACAGAATGTATGTAGTGTTATGTTTGTTTGTAGAGTAATGTGTATGTTTTACGTTCTGAACACAGTAAGCATGTTGTCAGCATGTTCATAGTTAATATTATTGAGTGTTGGGTTTTTCTTTTTTATTAATAATGCTTTCTTTATTTTTAGCATTTTTTTTGCACTTGGAGGATGCTATGATATTTGTGTTGTCAACAAGTATGTCATGGATAGGGTTTGGTAGTTGATCTCTGCTCTGAAAGATCCAGCATGAGTTTTCATGTAAATTTCCTAGAATATATTTGGGTAGCAATTTTTCTTTTAAGCATGTTTCATTGATTGGTTGGTTGGTTGTTTTGTTTTTATGGCAAATCAACCTCGGCAGGTCATTTATTGCCAACTAAATTTTTATTTATTTATTGCTGGTAATACCTTTTGCTTTCAACAATTTATTGTTGTTTTTTTTTTTTATATAAGTTTTGTGTCTAGTAATACTGTTTTCTTTTCCAGTATCAAGATTCATTGGGATTTGTTTTTTTAAGGGCAGGGCCCTCAAGTCCTACTCTTGTTATTTAATCCATAACTGGAGGGAAGGGACCTTTCCCAAAGGTACCAGTGCTTAAGTGAATGGAGGGTATTCAATTGGAATTCGAACTCGGCTCACCGATTTCTCTTTCCGAGCCAATATCCACTGCACCATGATGCACATCTGTCACTAAACACTTACAGCACCTGGTATTCCTAAGCGGTCACCCATCTAAATACTGACCAGGCTCAACGTTGCTTACCTTTGGTGATCAAGCGAGAACCAGTGTATTCAACATGATAGCAACTAACAAAAAAGATTTTATTAATTTTCTACTTAATTTTTCCAGTATTCTCATGTTTCCTTTCTGCTGGAAAAAAATGTTCTGTAATTATTTTCCCAAGCACTTTCAGCCACTTCTCTGGCCATTCTCAATGGTGTTGTTTCCGCTATTGTTATTTTAGCCCCATGTTTTTACTGTAACATAAAATATTATGCGCTGTTTTTGAAAAAATCTCTCTTTTATTTACATATTAAGAACAATTTTAGGGTAAGAAGTATAACAAAGTGGCAAATGTTTTTGTGTGGTACGTTTTCTCCTTTTAGGACATCATCAGGTTAAGTTTGTTTTCATTGATGCAACTGCACATGCAAAACAGATGTTGAGAATTTTAAATTAAAAATGTTTGTTTTATGTGTTTTGGAGATATAATCTTCCGATGTAACTTAGATTCTGTTTCTTTTAGTTTCCAATGTTATTAGATATCCCATAGAAGATCTGTCAAGAAAGGTGAAATGTTGCAAAAACCTGGCCACAAATTTATTGTGGACGATCTAACAATTAAAGCACTTTCTAGACATTTTCGCTTTAGTGAACTGTTTTCTCTTAATTAAAGTAGCAATTCTTTTACATTCAAATTGTCAGTTTCATAACTAATGCATTTACTGTGTTGACCTAAATTTTATGGTCTCCTTAAAACCCAATGCACCACATTATTCCAGGAATAGACAACCCTTCACACACACAAACTGGCAAAAATCATAACAATTTTAACCCCTCTCCTTGAAACAATTGGTCCATTACATATAAAAAAAATTCAGGCAACCTAGTTGAAAAACTAAGGGAAACAAATATGGATGACTAACACTACTTACATTATTCGGACTATTCTCATCTTCGTTGCCATTTTTACAATGTTTCTGCCATTTTACGCTCCAACCTTCTTCAGGTGCTAGGAATTTCAAACCAAAACCCTGGAGTATATCATTCTCATTCCTCGTGTGAAGGAATGAAAATGATATACCCTAGTGATCGTAATAAAGGGTTCAGTTTGAAATTCCTAGCATCTGAAGAAGGCTGAAGCATAAAACAACCGAAATGTCGTGGAAAGAGGAAAGATGAAGACAAGAGTCTAAATAATGTAAATACTACCTCATCTCAGAAATACAGACAAATGACTAACTCATTACAGTCTAGATATAAATTCCCTTTACACTGACGTCCTGGTTAATAAATGCTGAAATCTTTTTTTTAAAAAAATGCACTTAACACACTGAAAACTAAACCTCTCTCTACCAATTGCTAAAATGATAAAAATCTGCCGTTTCCTCAACATTCAATGCTATTTCACATTTAACAATACTTTTTATAAAGAAAAATTTGGATTACCAATTGGATCACCCTTAAACGAAATGACATGTATTGTCTTAGATGTTCCTGAATCTGGCACTTTCCAAAATATTTTGCCTAAACAGTCAACATACTTCCAATATATAGATAGTGCTCTATTAATATATCCCCATGGCACTGATTTACTAGATTTTGTAGACTAATTAAAATCAAACATACAATAGAATTTAATACAAAATAAAATAATATGCAAAAACTTGGAGGAATTTATTTTATTACCGGTAATAATTGTCATATGGAAGATATAGGTGAAACCTCAAGGAATTTAAATAAAAGATTATAAAAGGGATCATTTACAAGACACACTCAATGTATTTGTTGCCCACTGAAATTAGACTGACCACAATTTGAATTTTAAAAAATGACTAGCAGTTTAGCCAGGTTTCATTCGGGTAGTTTAAGGAATAATAAGAATAAAAAACATATAATGAATTTACATAGCAAATACTTAACACAACGTCCACCCTCGTCACTTTTATAGATATAGATTATTAGCCCGGTTTCACTCGGGTAGTTTGAAGAATAATAAGAATTAAAAAAAATGATGAATTTGCATAGCAAATACTTACACATCTACCCTCGTCATTTTTATAGATATAGATAACAATGTAGAATGTCTCTATTGGATTAGAGTGGGAGTGGGTGGAGCAACATATATATAGATAATATAAAGTGGGGTGACCGATTCTATATTATAATTAATACATAAACTGATCCCTGACTTTGTGGGGTGATAATATATATTTTTTTTTTTTTTTTTACCCCTAATTTTGGCTTTCTGAAAAATTTCAAGGTGTTGCTAGCATTCTAAAATTTTGAACTACGTCTGAGCACAACTCCCGTCGAGCTAGAGCACAAATTGCAGACGCGAAGTCGAATCTATCAAACTAACATATACTTACACAATGTCCACCCTCGTCACTTTTATAGATATAAATATTTATCTATACTTAAGAGATGAGGTATTATTTACGCTATTTACATTATTCAGACTATTGTCCTCATCTTTCTTGTTATTTCTACAATGTTTCGGCCGTTGTACTCTCCGATCTTCAGATGCTAGAAATTTCAAACCTAACCCTTTATTACAATGACTGGGATTGAAATGACAACAAAGATGAGGACAACAGTCCAAATAATGTAGTGTAAAAAAAATGATACTCTAATTAAAAGAGAAAACAACTTAGTATGACAAAAATTTTTAAAAAGTGTTTTAATCACATTCAAGGTAAATTTGCATCCAGGTTTTTACATTTCATCTTCTTTTATATATCTTCTGTTATCACAATATGGGATATTTAATAACAAAACTGTTGGAAACAAATAATCCAAATTAAATAGGCTAGACTATATTCCCAAAATACATTTTAAAAAAATGATTTAGAATTTTTAATTTTTATGCATCACATTTGTTCATGCAAGTGTAGTCACATCAATGTAATCATAAACTCAGCCCAGTGAAATCCTAAATGACAAAATGCATTTCACAATTACTTTTCCCTTGTCATCATACTTGCCCCCTCCCCTATTTTTTTTTTTTTTCTGGGTATTTAAGCAGCAAATGTTCTTTAAGGCAAATTTTATTAAAAAAAAATGACATTTTGTGTCAATTTTAATGATTGACTTTTCAAAATTATAAATAATTCTGTCAGAAATTATCCAAAGTTTATTTCCAAAGTCCAAGCATGGATTCTGAAATAAACTTTGAACAATTTCTGATGGAAGTTCCTCCTTGTCTGAAAAAGAATTATTTGCAATCTTGAAAAGTCAGTCATTAAAATGAATCAACACAAGATGTCTGTTTTTATTTTCTTTAAGTTTTCTCAAATGTGCAGACCATAGACAGAATAAACATTGTTTTTTAACAAAAAAAAAAACAGGACATTCTACACAGGCAAATATCTACTAAAGTGTGTGTGTAGGGGGTAAAGACAAAAGATAAACTATCTTAGCCGATGCTTTTCATCCTCTGATGGATTTTAAGGCAAATGTAAGAATTTTATCTTGCAACAAGTATTTGCAAACAAAAGCCAAAAGGAGGTTAGTTTTTCAGAATTTTCAAATTTAAGAATACTCATAAATATTCATCAGATTAACTGAAAACCCGGGTAATTTAATGTCTACTAAACAAAAAAGTGAATAATTTTAAAGGTCCATTCAAATTTGCATTTCTTTGCACCACCACTGCTCTGCTCATTTTAGATTCTCTTACTTCCTGGGCCAATCAGGGCTCAGCCCCAACTGTTGCCTATGCCTCAGCAACCAACTGCCAGAGGCCCTCAATGCAAGGCTCACAATTGAACCCCGTAAGTAGATTATCATCATCTGTGTGGTTGCCACCTAAAAGCTTTCAGTGTTTAAGCACAATGCTTTAAGTGTATGCACGTCATTTGCACTGTGTGGTTGGGTTATTTTCATCTGCTTTTCACATATCACCTATGACATCTTTTTTTTTTTTTATCACTTTCACTGCTGCATTGTTGTGACATTGTCGCCTGGCAATATTGGTCTGTTTAGAGGGGAAAATAGGAAATTGCTATTTATTGGAATTAAATGCACTGTATAGATGCTGACGGCATTTACCACAATCTTAAATATGGATGTTGGTCATTCTTTTTAAAATTTCCATGGGTGTTTTATGGTCATAGAACTCTCAAGGATGTTAATTATGAAACTGCAAACAGGGATTCATTAAAAAAATTCAAATAGGAAGCCCATGAAATTTTCACAAATCTTTCTAGTACCAATCCTAGAGTTTTTGATTTTAAAAAAATGGATAGTGTTTTTTTTTCTTTTATGAATAATGAACATATTGTTGATAAATAAAATTTAAGGTTTTTATTCCATCTGCCTGAAAAATTTTGAATCCTTTCTTCCATTCTCATTTTCTAAAAAAAAAATAATGCACTATAAACAAATTAGGGTATTTG
Source organism: Ascarosepion bandense (assembly GCA_037127315.1). Lineage (NCBI taxonomy): Eukaryota > Metazoa > Mollusca > Cephalopoda > Sepiida > Sepiidae > Ascarosepion > Ascarosepion bandense. Next base: position 578,204 of record JBBBDQ010000889.1, on the reverse strand, counting down.
TGCTAAAGCCCACTCTTGGCCATAATTTTTCTTGCCTTTCAAATTAAAAGTTGATCACTGTCTAAGATTGGTATATTTTATCTAATCACCCTTAACGCCTTAAGATCTTCATTTTATCACATTGAACCAAACGGTCTTTGGAGTAAGAAAATCTTTCAAACTGAGGAAGAGATTAATTCGACCTTATAAGAATTTTTTTTAGTGCAAACAAAATCAATTTGAAAACAGTTTATTTGTCCTCCACTCCCTCTCCAAAAACAAAAATGAATAATCTATACAAACATATAACGAATTCCTTAATACATTTTGCTCAACAACTTTTCTTTCTCTGCAAATGCATGAAATGATATTTATTCTTTCTCAATCTGTTTCCACATTGACACAATATCTGGGCTGTAGCAACAGCAACTAAAAAGGAACATGGCTAAAGCATGAAAACATGTACAAGAAAATTGGTCTGAATAAATTCATTGTATTAACCCTGTAACACAGTCGTCGGGTATCTGATATCAATGCTCTTTGTTTCATTGATCATGACTGTGTTCCAGGGTTAATAAATCACAATTTTTTTTTTAAGTTGAAATGGAATATACAATAAAGATAAGGAAATTAGCTTGAAGTTTATGCTTGTAAAATCATTTGAGGTACTAAAAAGAAATACTTTTTTTTTCTTCACCTTTTTAAAGCTTACAATACTGTTTTGTTTTGTTTTTTTATTCAATTTTTTTATCCCTTCAGCCCCCACCCCCCACTGCACTGCGTGCTTTTATTTTTATTTATTTTTTTTTTTTTGCTTTCTCGCTGCTAAAATGACATTTGCATTGTTTTTGGGGGCAGGTATAACTATTTTGTCAGATCTCACTCCTTGAAGAATTTCCAGTGTCTCTTGATTAGTTTTCGCCATTCAGCACACAACGAAACGCTGAACTATCAGAGTAAGTACACAAATTTATTGCCATTTCTTTTTATCAAATTATTTCTACTCTTGGAACAACTTCCAAGAAGATTTACCCTGTATTAGCTGTTTGTTTGTTTGTTTTTCTTTTTCCCCTCCACAAGTGCATCATTCATAGTTGCATTTATTAAACTGGCCTCTCCCCCACACGCTTTTATTGTCCCACAATTCTCTATAAAAAATTTGGTTGGGAGTTACAATAGCATAATAAAGTGAGAAAGTTTTATTGATGCCATGAATGGGTCAAAAAAACAAATTAAAGCAAAGACCAATGGGAAGCTAAAATAAATAACAGAAATACAGTTCAAAAAATATGAATTGAAACCGTAAAATGAAGAAATTTACATAGCTGGGAAAATAACTTGTGTAACTCAAGGGTTAAACATAGAATGTGTCAAAATCAAGTCAGCTGAAAAGAATATACAAGGTGGGATGGATAAATTGTCGTATAAACTTTGCAAGAATGAAAATAACACATCTTTTTAATAGATATATTTAACAAAATAAAAAATATTTTGAAATATGAAAGAGTAAATTTTTTCAATGTAATCGTCATTGGCTTCAACCATGGCTTCTAGACAATTTTGGAATCTCTTGCAACTCTTCTGCATGGTCTCCTTAAATTGGTGAATGCTGCCACAATCCTTGCCTTCAGTTCATCTTTGGTGTTACAAAGAGTTTTGTTGGTCTCTTGCTCACCTACAATCTATACATAATAATCGGTGCCGGGGGGGGGGGGCAGTCTGGGGATTTAGATGTCCAGGTGTAAGGGGAGATGTGGTTGCAAAAATTGTCTAACAGCCATGACTGGGTTCTCTTGCTTGTGTGGCTTGGTGCAGTGTCCTGTTGCCAGTCATAGGGTCTTCCAGCAGCTACCCTCTCAACCTAAGGTAGCACTACCTCTTCAAGGCACAATTGTAGGCCTGTGTTGAGTCTGAGGCCTTGTGGGAAGATGAATGAAGGCATAACCTCATGATCACTCCAAACACCTTCATAATTACCATCACCAATCAGCAAAATATTGTTAATATTGAAAAATGCAACTGTAGAGATAAAAGTAAATGTCCACTTAATGCCATTTGTAAAACTGAAGGAGTTAGTGACAAAGCAGAAGTACAAGATATAAGCGGACAGAGCAAAATATACGTCAGCTGTACTGAAGGCATTTTTAAAAAATGGTGGTATAACCACAAATCATTTAGAAATCCTTAGGAATTATACCAAACTAATGTGGAAATTTTTAAAAATTCTAATGTAAGCTAGAGTATATTGAGAAAAGTCAAACTTTATAGCAATAGAGATGTCTGCAGATTGTTAATTTTTCCTCTTGGCACAAGCACATTTCCAGAACAAAAAAACAAAAAAAAAGTAACTAAATCAAAGGTCTGAAATCATGTCAGGATGCGTACACATTAAAAAGTACATTTTGGGTTTATACAAACCTGGATTAAAGTATGTATAAGCTATTTACTCCACCTCCAATACTATTTCACTACTCTTGACTTACCCCTCCCCTTATTTTAAAATTCCTGTTGTGTGTTCAAAAATAAAGCATTAGGAAATCAGTTAGTCTGTAACACCTGATGATCCCAAAAGGTCAAAACTATGGTAGTGTAATCAGCTGATCTTTCTGATTTGGATATTTACAAGTTCTGTATGTTAAATCTTTTTCTTTAAATGTGTATTGAGCACTTTCATAATTGTTGACTGATCCAATTAAACTGTGACCAACAACTTTTTAATTTTTATATATCTCCCATATTCCTCAATCATATTTAAAAATTATCCATTTTTTGTAACACATTAAAATGCACATATATATTCAATAAATTACTGTTCAACATACGCAATTATACACTTTATCATCTAAAATATTCAATGTGCATACATGTAAAAATGATCTATTGCTTTAACACACAACAAATATCTGACCAATAAGAACTAACCCCAAATCATAACATAACACATCACTCAATAAGTCCAGGGCCTAACTAATAAATATAACAATTTTTAGACAAAATTCAACTTTATTCATCAACATAGTCTTCTTCTAGAGTGATACACTAATTTTAACATTTCTCTAACAATTTGCTTTTTTTTTTTTTTTTTTTTTTTTTTTAAAAAGAACAATTTGTCTTTGGCCTCAAAATACACCTCAGTTTCTGATATCACTTCTTCATTGGAGCCAAATCTCTTTCCCTGGAGCATTCTTTTGAAGTCTGTAAACAGCCAGTAGTCAGTGGGGGGCCAGATCTGGATAATAGGGTTGGGGATACAGAAGTAATTCGAAGTACAATTCATGTAGTTTTGCAATCGTTGCAATTGACTTGTGACAGTGCATTGTGTTGGTGAAAGATCATTTTTTTTTTCTTCTTCATTTGTGACTATTTCTTAGCAATTTCTTCCTTCAAACACACCCATAATGCTAGATAATATTTGTTACTGGTGGATCTTCCTTTCTCAAGGTAATCAATGAACAAAATACTTTGCGCATCCCAAAATATGGAGGCCAAAGTCTTGCCTGCTGATGTTTGCATCTTTAGTTGCTTTGGATGGCTTTTACCTGCTGCTGTCCACCGATTTGACTCCAGAGTGAAGTGGTCGATCCATGTTTCATCCACTGTCACATATTTATGCAAAAACACCTTGTTGCATTGAAACAGTTGCAAACAACACTCTGAATCATCAATGCAGTGTTGTTTTTGATCAACTGTGAGCAAACATGATAACCACTTTGAACAGTTTTCTCATTGACAAATGTTTATGCAAAATGGTGAATACGCTACCTTCTAATATGTTCAACTCCTCTGCTATCTCACACAACTTCAATTAATGATCAGCCAGAACTAGTTTGTGAAGTTTTTTGGTATTTTCCAAGACAACTGCCAATTTTGGTTGACCTGAGCGTTCAGCATCATTTTTGTCTGTTTGACCATGTTTAAAGTCAGTATACCATCTCTTAACTGTGGTTTCCAATGGAGCAAATTCTGAATAACTTATCAAAGCCATTGCTTTACTTGAACACTATCCACCACCACTATCAGAAAGCAATGCTTTATCAACACAAGAAATTCAGATTTTTTCCATTGTTTTGAAAATTTGCAACAGTAGCTTCACTTAAATAACTAATTTGTAAACTAATAATCTGATTGGGCACAAATTTTGTCACATGCTATTTGAAGGTTTAGTATTTCATAAAAATCATGGATTTTTTTTATTAGTGGCGCCATTTATATGTCAGGCCTGGGACTAGTTGAGTGAGGTGTTAAAACACACATCACCGCCTCTAGTAATTATGTCTAGACAAATATGTATATGTACAAAAGCTGAGTATCACCTACCATGTGTTCCATTGTGAAAGCAGAATAACATTTTTCATTACTTCAAAGGTCACAAGAATATTAAATATCATCTTTCACACTAGTGCTGGCAAGTTATTTATCTGAAATGAATAAATCCTAAAATCTTAGTGAATTAAATTTATTTTGTGTTGGTCAATATCGGTTAGAAATATGGACTTGTGTCACTTCATTTTCTATTTCTTAAAAAGATGAATGTTGGTGTTATGTTCGTACTCATAATTTTTTTTAACTAAAAGGTTGTCAAACAACATTAATTGCCACTAATATGTAATGCTTAAGATATGTTATAGTTTCCTGGAAGTTCTTTTTTCTCAGCCATATTTTACATCGTCTCATATGACAGGCTGAGTGATTTTTAGTAAAACTTGTTTAAATTTGCCATTCATGTGAAGAAATGAGAATATTGTCATTTGCAATAAACTTTTCATACTTTATTTGCATTTAATTTTAATGATTTCAAAAAAAAAAAAATTGTTGGCCTTCATGCATATTCACCTCATCAAATATGACCCTCTTTGAAAAAGTATTTGGACACCCCTACTCTAGATATTTCTGTCTTAATGAATTGTTTTCTCCTTTTGATCAGCATAGCATTTTTCTATCAAGTAACTAATCCATTTTAATGTGTTCTGAAAAATGTCCTTTTGTGTTGATATAATTTTTTTGATTCAACTGAACTTTACTAACCCAGTGAGGAGTAGAGGAGCCAGTTGGAGTCGGGGCTTTGTTCTGACAGGTCTTTTCACACACTTCCTGCCTATGGAACTCTTTCCCATATACTTGCTTCCTTGGTAGCTACAATCTCCAAGAGTTCAAGTGCAGCATCACCTGCCATCTTTTATCACCTTGATTCCCATCTTTCTCCGACACCCACTCTATCTTGTTCTTTTTTTTTTTTCATTGGCTGATCAGTCGGTTGATTTTGTTTAGTGGCATATCAATATCTCTATGGGTTATCTAATGCCAAAATTTAAATATCTTGTAGATGTCTTATACACTGAAAGTATAAAATTGTTTAGATATATAGATTGTAGATCATTTTACTATCAAAATATACCACTGATTTTTGCTTGGGTGTTTACTATTTGCCCATAACAAGTGCTACCACCCCACACTCTTCAAAACCTCTAGTCTCTTCATCAGAGGGCTTGCTGCCAGATGCAGTTTATTGTCACACCGAGAACAATGGCCAGTTGGTAGAGAGCTTAGTTTATGTTTACACAGATCCCATCTGCAAAACTGAGTTAGGGAGATAAATTATGGGAGAGTGGTTTCTCTGTTAAAAATAATCATAGCATACCAATGAGAAGACATCTTGTCAAAATATCTAGTGAGTGTACAGTGCTACAGAGAAGGGTTGCTTTCATGCCTTTCCGAAAGGCATTCATGAAAAGTGAATATAAACAATTCAGCAATATCAAGATTTTTATAGAGAACCTAAACACAATTATAGGAATTAACTCCTAATCAACTAAGGTAAATGCAAACAATTATAGGTATTAGCTGAAAAAAAAAACCATTTGGGGGTTATAGAGTGGCAACCCTATACAGCAATTTCAGACAATACCCGAAATAAACAATACACAGATTTTACTTCAAATTTAGAAGAAAGTGCCTATCAATATTAGAAAGAGCTATAACATTTAGTGGACATAATAAACTGTTTTGAAGATTTATCTTTTTTTTTATATATATATATATATATATATATACACACACACACACACACACAGTTTTATTAAAAACAGAATATCTACTCAAATATGAGTGTTGATTAAAAATAATGTTCAAACAAATAAATTAAATATGTCTTTCATTAATCTCCGAAACTTTCCATTTTATATATATATATATATGTGTGTGTATATATAGCGCTACTTCATGTTGAAATACCTGATCTTGTACAATCTCTGAAGTTAAGCAATGTTGAGCCTGGTTAGTACTTAGATGGGTAACCAATTGGGAATACCAGGTGCTGTAAGGTCAGACCACGTAACTCAGTACTACCTGCTGCAGGATAAGTCGTCAGCAATTAAATTGGCCTCCCGCTGAGTGCAAGCTCAGTGAGGAGGGTGGTGTAGGGGTGGAAGAGCTCCTATGGGCTAACAGCTATGGCTTAAATAGTCTTTGCCAACTTGCATTACCAAGCATGGCAAGTATGACAGACAAAAACAGTGGAAGTCATCCAGGGAGGTGTTTCTCAAATGCGAGTGAAAAAACCCTGATCAAGACACACACACACACATATATATATATATATATATATATATATATATATATATAAACCCTTGTTGGTGAGTGAATGCCAATATTTCCTGCATGGAAACAGCTATTCTCACCATTACTATTAATTGGTAATGGTTCCAAAATACAAGCTGTGATGGCATTTCAGATATGCTACAGAGAAGCTGTAAAACGCTTTGGTCAGGTGAAAAAACAAATGTTACTTAATAAAAAAAAAATTATATTTTGCAGCTATGGTTGACAGTAAGACAGAATCTTCTACATTATTACTGTTTAATGTTGTTATAAATTAATCGCAAGACCAATAATGCACAACATTGAGTAATATCTGCTGTTTTACACATCCACTTGAATATACCCCCTCCACACACACAAATAAGGGTGTACTACTGTCTTTGTAGCAAATTGTATACACCCCCTTTTTCCCAACCAAAGTATTGCTACTTTTTTAGTTCCAGTCCAAATTCTGGCCATAGGAAAAATGTTACTTGAGTTTAATGTCTTTGAAATCAGTTCTGATTGCAATTCTTGCTGCACAAGTATTCTGCATTAAAAAAAAAATTCTTTTTTTTTTTTTAAAAGAAACAAAATTTTAATCTCACATGCTGTAAAACTTAGTCTTTGTTTGACATTGGTAAAAATTCTTTGTATTTAAATTAATACTTTTTTTATTCCTCCCCAGCCTAAAACCAATTCTGTTATTTTGTTGGTTTCATTTCAGCCCCATCTTTTCACAACGTGCATTGCATAGAGAGCAATCTGGAAACGAACCCCGATGCAGTTAGGGATGAATTTAAATTATTTTTATCTTCAGTTCTGGCAGCAATATCAGACAAGCAGAATCAAGAAGAACTGAGCATCATGAATCGAAGATAACGAAAAAGAAAAAAAAAATGGAGATGATGGAGGTATTTTAATTCTGGGTTAATATTTTGTAAATGTTCAAATTTCAATCTTATTTCATTATCATATAATGTGTCATGTAATCTTTAAAAAAAAAAAAAAAAATATTTAAATATAACCTGCCTCATTTAAAATGTTTAATTAAAAAATAGATTTTTGATAGCAACACAAATGATTCGTTTTTATAAAAATAAAACTATGGTTAAAAATAAAAATGTCACTTTCCCTTACATCCTTATTACACTTCGAGAGGAAAGAGTTACTTCCCTTGCATTGAGATCGATTTCGACTTCAACATTTCAAATGCTGGTTTAGGAGGCACTTACTAATAAAGACCCCTGTGCCAAATTAGTCCAGCTTCAGTAAAATTATATATTAGACAAGTTTTTTTTTTTTTTTTTCTTTTTAAAGGTAAACGACTTCCAAAAAATATCTGTAACTTTTATAGTTTCAGATAATGCAACTACCACAATTTTTTTTCTCTCTAAACTAAAAGAAAAAAATGAACCACTGCCCCAAGTTTTTACACTTGTTAATAATGGAAAGATTTTATATATATATATATATATATATATATATATATATTAAGGGAAATGGAAAATAAATTACGACAATGTAAGATAAAAAATACTTGAGGAACAACAAAATATGGATTTATTGTAGGGTAGCCAACATTATAATGTTTCGGTTGTTATAACCATCATCAGGGCTTATATTATTACTAGTGTGAAGTTTTTTGGTGTTACGAACTGTGAATAAATTTTAAAATGTGATAAAAAATTTTTAATTTTTTATAATGGCCTTATAAGTTTTAACCTTTTTATTACATTCCTAAGTTTATTCACAGGCTATAACACCAAAAAACTTCACACTAGTAATAATAATATAAGCCCAGATGATGGTTATAACAACTGAAACATTATAATATTGGCTACTCTATAATAAATCCATATTTTGTTATTCCTCAAGTATTTTTTTATCTCACATTGTTGTAAATTATTTTTCATTTCCCTTAAAATATATATTGTCTGGTTGCAATGCTATTAAAAAATTTTTTTTAATTTTCCCTCAATGAAGATGATTCCAAAATTAGGATATTTTTTTTTTGTGAAAAATCTTCAATAATCAAATGAATTTATGATTAACCATTAGGATTTACAACTTAGGAAGAGGTGGAGCAGTAGTTGTATTCTTGGCTCGTCTTAATCACAACCCCGCCCGCCCCCTCCAAACAACAGTCAGTTAAGTGCCATATGTGATACATGCTTTGGGCGCACATGTCTTGAAAGAGACATGACTGACTGGGCAGAAGATTATCTCGCAATAGGTTGCTATTGCTTTCTGCGGTAGACTGGCTGCCACCCAAGGCTATAGAACCCAATCTGTCCTGTTATTTAATCCATAACTGGAAGGAAGAAGCGGATTAATACCTTTCCCAAGGGTCATTTGCATGTAAATGAATGCAAGGAATTCAAACTCGGCACCCCTGTGTCCCATTCCAAACAACAGCCTGTCTAAATAAGGAGAAAGTAGTAAAAGAACAAAAAAGTTCCAAATCTTTTAATCAGATTTACTGAGAGTAAATTTCATAATGGAATTTTTTTTTCTTTTTGACTTGTTTTGCAGTGAGAAAGAAATAAATCCCAATTCTTTGAACAAAATGGAGCTGTTGAAAAAAAAAAAAAAAGAATCAGGAAACCAGTTACCATTTCCAGTTCATTAGTAACAACAACAATCAAATGAGAGATTTGGGTTGACATTTTTGATTTATGTCTGCAAGGGATTGTGTGTGTGCGTGTGTGTACGTATATATGTGCACAAAGTATGGCTATTAAATAATAAGACTGGGCTTAAGTAAAAATCCCAATAAATCTGCTATGCACAAAGCTGGTAATGCACCTTAACCAATGGACATGTAAGTTTCATCCTGCACTGGCATTGATCAATGGATCCCACAAGGTTTGTGCCTCGAGCAGGCTTATTAGTTAACATATACAATGAGAGAAGGTCCCTTCTGCTTCACCCATTTACATATTTTTCATGTCACAGCATTATGAAGATAGACCAGGTACTTGTCTTCGATGGCATTTGGGAAAAAATTATTCTTTCAAAGCCAAATTTCATATACATATGAGTTAAAGTGCACGATAAAAGGGATAGAACATATGTAAACAAACGTGTTCATTGAAGTCAACATCCAGCGGTGACAGTTTGTTTCATGTTTAAACGCAACCTTCAGGCCATTGCATTTAAGTAGAAAACAGACTGTCATCACTGGGTGTTGACCTCAGCGTCCACTTTTATATGCGTTTGTGTTTTTATTTAGAATTTATTAACAGTCTGTAGAAATGTATGCCGGACGTCTTTACACTTGTCCCAAAATGGCGATGGCCTGAAATGACAATAAAACAATTATTACTTTATTAGTGACACTGAAAATACATTCTTTATTGAAAAATCTTTGGGTTGTTAAGGCTGTTATTTTATTGGCCACAAACAAACCATGGATAATGCAATTGCAGTTTCAGTAGCAAGAAGTGTTTTTTAAGATTTGACGGCATTAGATTTTGGTGGATAACTGTGGGATAGAGAAGCCCACACGTTTGGCTCGAAGTGTCTCCTTCACAGCTCAAATCAGATCAAGACAGGCGAGATCTGGCAAACCCGGTTGCATCGGGCTGTTGGATGTGGGGGTCTCCCATAGTCCACCTTGGTTATGCCAGCCCGACTGGTGCTGCCTTCTTCTACTGATTTGGACATTGAGATCATGTAGATCTTTGCCTATATGTTATGGTTATGACCTTTTTTTTTTTTGTTGTAAAATAATTCATTTCCCGTATCATAATTTGATGAACTTTAAAAAATAAATAAATTGAACTGAACCCTTAATTATTTTTTAACAAATATCAGCCCTCCCCAACTTGTTAACTCCTATCTAAGTATATTAGTACTAGAACAAATTAGCATGCACAACAGGGAATCAAGTGCCTTCACAATCTTTTATTAGTTCTGTAAAAAGAAATTTCAGCTTAAATGTATTTTGTCTAATAAAACACAATAATTATGAATTATGCTAAATATTCCACATTCTTTTTCTTTATTTAATAATTCTTAATTGTAGATGTAAGTTTCTAATTGTATATGCAAGTTTGCATGTTATGCTATAGCTATAAACTGCTAAATGCATTAAAAATACATAAGTACTATCCAATGACATCATCAGTAAATTTAAAAAATAAAACTTCTGAAATATTTTCATTTTTTACCTTTGTTGCTTGTGTGGTAAAATCAAATTTGCAGTTTAAGGGGTTCCTTTTTCAAGGATGAAAACAAATTAATGTATTACTTTTGAACAAAAGTTCATCAATTTATGGCACAGGAATGTGGGGTTAAATAAACTGGTGTTTGTACATGTGCTTCTGGACCCCTTCACCACAAAGTTTCAGAAAAAGTGGAAAAAGGATAAATTGCAGTTATCAATGATGTAAACACAGTTTCAACCTTGACATTTATAAATAATAATAATAATAAAATTCAATAACTCTTAAAAAGTCAGGGATCAATTATACAGTATCAATATTATGAATAGGACATCTTTAAAAAAAAAAAATTTTCTGAATTTGCCAAATGCTGTAGTTTAGGGAAGGCCAATGTTCATCTAAAAAAAAAAAAAAAAAAAAATATTCCTCAGGAAAAAATAAATACAAGGGTCCCTATTTATTCACAAGTGAACCAGTCCATTTAAGTAGTGCCTTACTATTGATTATGCACTCCAGATTATATTATCAATATTATTAACCCTAACAGAATGTTTTTTTTCTTTTACATTTTAAAAAATTTTGTTTTGTCTTCCACAGGGAGATCAATTTACATAATTGTGGGGGTTCAGTTTGCTATCTTTTGTGAAATTTAATTAAAAAAAAAAAAAAATTGTGATCCATACTGCTTAATCTATAGTAGCAAGAAACATTTAAAAAAAAAAAAAAAAAAATCATTTCTGGTCATAATAACTACTATACAGATCCAACAAAAAAAAGAAATGAGGGGAATGTATATAACTAACCTGCTGATGAATGTACTGAGAATTTCTTTGGCTAAGCCATTGAAATAATGTTGTTGTACACAATGCTCCAGAACTATCAAAGGCCCTGTTAGGTCTCCTGGGGCGTTGTATTGCTTATTTTCACCCTGAAACAAACAAGTTTTTAATCAACATACATCTTTGTGGATTTCCCAAGTTTTGCTGTTGTTATCCAGCAAAAAATTAGACTAACATCCTTATCTTTGTTGTTTTGATCTTTAAACCTTGGTTAGTGATCTCTCAGCTCACCCACACACAAATATACATCATTTTCAGAAATCTTCAACCATGACCTTCTTTCAAGTAAAGTGACTTTAAAAGATTAATTTTCTTTTAAGTTTGTTTTTTTTTTTTTTTTTTTGCACGACAATCATAACAACGATGAGAATATTAGTCTGAATGTTTCATTAAAGAAATATTAGTGTAAATGTTTCATTAAAAGGAAGACGGAAAAATTAGCAGCCAAAGTCTTTTAAGCTTTTTGTGTCAATGGTTTCATAGTGGAACATTTTTAAAACTTTTTTTTTTTAATACCATTTGATTATTTTAATGGATACACAGAAAAGACTAAAATACAATTATTGATTTATTTATTTTCTGATGTTTTGTCATTTTATAAATGAATATGAAATCAAACCCACACAATTCTCAAGGTTCCTATAGATCTGTCTAAAAGAAAAAAATCCCAGGCTTATGTTAAGAAGAAGCTGACACGTGCACATGAAGTGAACGGTCATTAATTTAAAAAACACAAACTTTATGATTCATCTTTAAATAGTTTCACAGAAATGTTCAAAGAAAAGCTAGATCACATGGATCAGTTGAAAGCAGTGAAGAAACCCAAGTGTTGAAGGCAAAAACACAAACTGAATGCAGACCTGGTTGCTACAAATTTTGTGTAACATTTTATAAAGTTTGGAGTTCTAACACTTTAAAATTTTTAATTACACTTTAATTCTTACTGTTACACATTTCAGCAATCTAGATGACTCAGGATTTGTGAAGGACATAAAAATTCTCGACTGCTGCACATTCTCTGTGAAGTTAGGTATGGTGGTTTTAATGAACCGAATGACAAATAAAAATTTTCACAAAACGTCTACACATCTTAGCTACCCCTACTACTCATGGCTTTTGTAGCACATGGCACAGAACACAAAGAAGTTAAGAAAATGTTAAGTTCATCTAGTTTAGCATTCAGCCCCTTTTCCAATTTTGATAGCTCTATGGACTTGCCATTTGCAGATCTTAGCATGGCATTGGACTTTACAATAAGTGTGACGTTTTGAGTCTGCTCTCCTTTCTCCGCATTGCTGTCAGATGACTTTGAGCAAATCTTGTGTGCAACTTTCAAGTTTGTGGTCTTCAGTTCTTCAATTTCCATAAGCATGGATTTCCGTTTTGTCCAACTGCTTTTCCTGCATTTTTCTTCTTAGCCTCAATGTATTGGTTGTATGCTGTTTTAGCTTCGGAAGCATCGCAGAGAAGAGCCTTAGTCATGGGAACATTCCCAGCACTTCCAACTGTAGACGAATAGTCTGTGATACTGTGCTGTGCAACCAGAGTCTGCGGTTTCATATTGACAGTAGAAATTTCCTTACTGACTGAGAAACCTCTCTCCACGAGAGAGTACTAAACAATCTGAACAATTTCCCACAGTTTTTAGTACTTTTTGTTGCTGGATAAAAAAAGAGTAGAACAAAGGGTCCAGACAGTCTTCATGCTTGCTGAATTTTTGGAAAGCAATATTTCCAGCAGCCTCCTTCTCCTTGAACTCTTTGTACTGACTGATGATGATGATGCCATCACAATCACACCTACTGACTTGCTTTCTGTCCATCATGTGGGAAAGACATGCAAGGGGTTACAGAGTGTGAGAATGAGAAAATACATTATTAAGAAGAAAGAACAATGAAAAGAACAGGAATTAAGGCAGTAGATAATGTTTGATACTGATTTTCAAAAATTGAAATGCAAAGTTGACTGGAAAGTACGGAGCCAGAAGAGATTTCCACAGAACTTTTGGTTACATCTAACCATTTCAACTATAAAATGAGATCTTGCTGCCAATCTTGTAATGTGCTTAAATTTATGAAGTCTATGTACCAAAGAGGAAAAAAAACAATTACCATAAAAATATTCATTGACAAGCTACATTATTGACAGGAGGAAAATGAAGCAGCGATGCCAGGTCAGGACCAATAACACTGCATATTTTTCTTATCAAGAATATCTAAATATAGAGCAGAAGCACCAGACTAGATGTAACAACAATATTCAATGCATGAATGTTAGATTTATAAATAAGATAGATTCTGGTGAGAAAAATTATCTAGCACGACACAGTGAACCAATTGATTCAATATATTCTTTCTACTTCATGTCAACAGAAAATGGTAGTCCAAGAAGGAACTGGAGGTTAGCATCAGCCATGCTGATGGAAGGTGAAAAAGGTTCTTTCAGGTGGTTAAAAGAGAGCCGGTTAATTTTGAAGATATTAAAAGTAACAGGTTATTCCTTGCCCCATCTAACAACAGACTGGATCAGATGCCAATTTGACCCTATTGAACCAATCAAACTTACTTTTAAGACTGGAATAAATAGTTGCTATCAGCATAGAAACAGAGTTAAGAATAGAAGACATAATGAAAGCCATTGATGAAAATTTGGAAGAATGTAGGTCAAAGGATGGGGGGGGGCGAATTAATGCAAAAATGTCTAGAAGAGTGGCCATGCAAGACAACTTCCATTTCACAATTTCCGTCCACTCCACTCTCATTAGTATTCTCATCCTTCTCTTACCCACTTCCTGTCACCCTCTATAACCTGTCACTTTCTCATAACATGCATGCCAAATCCTATCAATTGCCTTTGATATATTCAAAGCAACATGAGCTTCACCATTCTTATCCAAAGTTTGATCAACTTTCAGCAATAACCATTAATGCATCAGCAGCTTCCCAGAGAAACAAAAACCATATTGGTTATCTACACGAAGATCATGCCAGGTGATATGCTTAACCAACTGATTAGAGCCTCTAGTATTTTGCCAAAAAGCAATAGAAGGGTCAGACAATTCCCCTTAAAGACTAGAATTATGGAAGGGGATTTCCAACAAGCAGGACAGAGAAATGCATTTATTGTAGAGTTTAGAGAGAACAGGAGACAGTTCAGGAGTACATTTCTTAAGGACTATTGCAGGAATGCTATCAAGTCCACATGCTTTGTGAGGATCCAGTTTAGTGATTATAGTGGAAATTATGGAGACAATAGAGACTCAATTCTAAGTGGAAAGATGAGTCAAGAGTAGAAGAATGAAAGATTGACTCTTATTTATCAAACTATTACAGAGCCGACAGTAGACACATGAACCTCACTTGTCAGAGGCCACTGTAATTTGTTTGCATTAGGATACAAAATAACATTTAAATAATAAAATATGTTGGATTAATAAATGAAAAATACATTTCTAAAATTGTTTTGTTTACGTCAGGATACGAAACTCAGCAGAGACGTAGGCTCCAAGAATCGAGGAAAAATTTGTGTTTGAAAGCACTATTCAGACTTTGCTTGGCCATCAGGTTCTCTGTAGTGAAGAGGTCAAAGCATGTCAGATCTAATGATGGTTTCTCCTAAGAGAACACAGATTCAAATCCTGCCTAAGGATGCCTATTTTTCTAATACTATTGAAAGCCATAGATATAAACGAATAAATATACTGTTTGATAAATAAACAGAGCATCTATTCAAATATGGGTATCCACTAAAAATAAAGGTTTAGTAATATATATATATATATACATATATATATATATATATATATACACACACACACACAAAGGTGGAGGTGTCAAGCCTTGAATGGCAACCTCCCTAGAGATAGTGTCTCAAAAAAAAAAAAAAAAACTGTCTGTGGACTAGTGTGATTGTTTGTTGGGCAACAGGAAGAGTATCCAGCCTTGTAAAATCTTGCCACGAATCATTATGACAAGAGATCCTCTGCCAGACAGAACCTGCTTTGTGAGAGATTAATCCCAATCCTGCCTTTTGAAAAAAATAAAAAATAAGAAAAGCACATGTATGGTACCTTATTCCACATTGTGCCAATATATATAAAAAATTATATATCATATTTACCTATAAAAATGTGTTTTTAATTATTCCTCATCATGTCTGACAGTAAGGTTATTAGTGAGCTGTTAGTTATAGGAGAGTGGTTTTTTAAACTTCTCACTCTTTAGATTCTTTATAGAAATATTTTTTTTTGTCTAAATGAAATAAAAAGAAATTATTTTAAAAGTTTGAATTGAAAAAAGCAACCTACTTTTAAGAGTCCCATGTGAACCAAAAGTGAGTTAGAAAACAAGCATTGAATTGTTTCATCATTGGATTGAAGAAGTTCTGAAAATATAGAATCTGGAAAAAAAAAATGGTAATTAGTCCTTTTGTTTGTGGCCTTGACAGAATGAACAAGACAAACATCAAAGCCAGTAAAACATTTAAGGGTAACATGAATCTGCTTTTATAAAACAAAAACTTGTATATAATTGGTCATAATTCAGAGTTTTGTATACCCAATTCTGGATTAAAAATAAGAATTTACATACAATTGTAGAATATGTCATTCATTTTACACATACTGAACAGAAATGCCTAAACTGATCTGTATACAACCATTTTCTCTGATCAACAATTAAAAATGGCTTTAAGAAAATGAAGCATGTAAGTCTTAGCGAAAACCATCTCACTTTGAATCATATGAACTGGTATTCCAGAACCACAAAAACTGTACCAAATAACACAAACCCTATCATTTGAGAACTTTCAGCAGCAGCAACAACTAAAATGGATAGCGCATGAAAAAAAAAAACACACCATCAATACTGAAAACAGTGATAACAGTTACTGGACTTGAGAATTAATTATTTAGCTGCATACCAATTCCTTATGGGTCATTTAATGTCAAAATTTAATTTTCACTTTTACAAAAATGTATTCCGGGTAATACTGATTTTTCCTTATAGAAATGGACTGTTGATAATTTTTTTTTTCATTCTGAAAATGTATTGCTGGTATTTTTACTATAAATATTTTTAGACTTTTATAGTTTTTTGAAACCAGTTTTGGGGGTTAACCATTTGACCATAGCTAGGACCCAAACAGGTGCTACCACCTCAGGTTAGGGCGGACCTGGAAACAACAGCAATCAAGTGGTGGTTCCATGCTCCTCAAAATCACCCTATCAGACCACCCTATCAGAAGCCTTACAGAACAGTCTGGACTTTAAAAACCTATTTTCTTCAAAAACTGTTTTGATAGATAAATCTTATAAATTTAAACCAAAAATAGCATTGGCTGTAATGAAAGAAACAGCTGATATTACCATTATTAAATTTAACTTTTGTCTGGTACAAAATCATAAAAGTGGGTCGTCCTGTAGTAAAGGTAAAGGTAAGTATATCTAGTTATCCAACCACTATTCGACTGAACCAAAGACTTTTACTATGTTTGGTACAAAGCCAGAAATGTGCAGTTACCAATAAGGATTGAAGCTGGTCTGGAAGACTAACTTTTTACAACTCCATTACAAAATGTATACTTGAAGGTATTTACTAAGTTAAATTTAGTAAATACTTTGGTGAAGGTCAAACTCACTACAGTAGTAATGGTTGACAAATTTGTGGAGTAGAGGATCAAATTGGTAGTGTTTGCTTTTTTTCTTTTTCTTATTTTTTTGAATTTGTGAACGACAAGAAAATAAAAAAAATAAATAAATAACTATGAATCTATATTTAAAATCTTAAATTAAATATTTTACGTTTTGATTAAAGAAACTCAAATAGTATTTGTTAAGTGATTGTGTTGAATCATTGACAATGAGGACAATTTTTTCTGTGTTAAAACTGACCAATATACAAGTTTAGGTATCTTCATTGTTGCAGAATATTCGGCCTCCAGTTGAAAGGCATTTGTAAAAACCAACCTTTTATCACTGCTTTTAGAATTTCATTGGCAGATCTGAGGGGAGGTTCTCAAGGATCCATAAAAAATATTTTTTAAATTACATATGATTAATATTAAAAGAAAAAAAAACATTTCAGAATAGATCAGCAACAAGGATAGAGATATCACAGGGACAATAGTACATGTTTGGGGAGGGGGTCAATAAAAATATTTTAATTAAAATTCTATTGCATTTATTCTACAGCAACTAATTTCTTTTTTTTTTTAAGAAAAAAATTACTTCTTGCCAATAGTGGCCATCTTTTACTAAATGCATCACACACACACACACACACACACACACACAAAAGAAATCCCTCAGTGCTTCTTTTTAAACTGTTGAATGAAACCCAATTAAAGTTTGAAGAATTTAACCCTTTGGAAATGAAGCCCTTTTCACATGCCCACACTTGAAACACTAAAATAAAAAAAAACACAATGTAAAAATCACAGAATACAGTAAACTACCATTGAAAGCCCCAGACGTACAAGAAATGAGAGAAGCAACCTGATTGGCTGGTGCAAAGACAAGCAAACTAATCTCAAAGCTTGTAATATTGAGCCAACAGATTGTCCCAGTAGTCATCTTTGTCACTCAACTTCTCAGTCAATATATCAGTCCTCTTAATTAAATTTAGACATTTATTTATATATAATGATGACATTTTCTGGAAGTTTATAATATTGGTCTCAATAACAATTTTTCCAAAGCACTTTTTCAAGTTTCTAGGTGGTGTTCCAAATGCACCCATTACATGTTTCATATTCATATTTCCTATTCATAGTTTGAAGGCCATGGCTATTTTCCAGATTTTGTTTTCTAACGATCTATTATTATTAATAATAATAATAATGCTATTTATCTTGCCCTAGACAACAGTGCCAGAATTTGGGAAGTGAAAGGCAATTAATATCTTGCCATTGATCTGACTGACCAAAATTGGCTTAAGCATTTTAAGAGTGATGACTTGTTTCTTGAAAGAAACCCCCCACCACACACACACACACACACATTCCACTCAGTCAAAACTTATCAGTTGTCAATTATGATGCTTCAACATGCAAACTCACACTTTAAGATTTTCAGATAAACTAGGATCATTGAAAGAGACCCTACATAGACTGTTACAGTAGCTTACAAGAGATTCCCTATTAAATCTTTTCTATCTGCCATGCCCCTTCAGGACATGTGATCATGGCTCTCTACAATCTCTTGTCCTTTGTACTTCTTAGTTCTGCCATCCATTTACACAAGCTTGTTAAGTTACTTGGCGTTTTCCTTTGAGCTTCTAACTTCAATATCTTGTAAGTATCAAATTCTCCAAACCCTCTTTTCTCATGTTTCTGATTCTAAGAATAGACCTTTTTTTTATTTTCATTATCACATTAGATTCCCAGAATACTTGCTTACATTAAGTGTTTTCTTCAGCTGTGCAAAGACTGTCAAGAATTCATTGCATATTACATAACGTTTCAGCACACTTTCCTTTGTTTCTAACAAAATTTTCTTGCTTTTTAATACTTTGCTTAGCTTTTAGAAGGCATCTTTCACCATTACAATACACCTTCGGATTCAAATGTCACATCTTCTGTCAAAACACTTCAGAGATATTTGAATTTTTGTATTTGCTTAATTTTGGTATTGTTGAAATGGTCTGTCAGGAATTCACCAGATAAATGAATTTCCACTCTCTGAAAGAAATACTATGGACTTATATTGAGCTCCATGGCAGAACCTATGACAAAGTACAAGTGAGACAGGCCAATTCAACAACAAAGCGTTAGCTTCCATTAGCTGATGGGAATTTTATAAGCATAGTTTAAATGTGGCACATAGTATGAGGCACCCAGTAAGAATCGAACTCACACCAGTTATAATTGATCTAGCAAGACAATTATTAACCATTAATTATCAAGCTTATTAACCATTACACAACATTGAGGTGCCCAAAGGTTAGAAGTGGCCCAAGGCTGAAAGTATAGGTGGCACCCAGTTATGATCGAACTTGCTCTTTAGTCGTAATTGATCTATCGCGGCAAGCTGGCTAACCTTAAAGCACTTCAGAGTGTGCTTGATTTTCTAAGCATAGCTTAGAAATGGAACAAGACCGAAAGTATGGGTCGCACCCAATGAGGATCAAACTCACTCTTCAGTCATATTTGTATTAACACGGCAAGTTTGCTAACCATCACACCACATTGAAGTACTCTTCCATTAGCTTGGTTGTGATTTCAATTCCTGTGCTGGGCAATGCATAAGTATATCCTTTCTACTATAATAAAGACCGTTGTGTATTTAATTATATATATATATATATATATATATATATGTGTGTGTGTGTGTGTATATATCATTCATCAATGAATTAGAACACTCAGCTATTAGGCATGTGTAGAATGATAATATACGCACTAAAAAGTCTACCCTCTTCTACCAAGCGCCCGTAGCTCAGAGGTAGAATCGCCGACTGACGCCAATTCGGTCGGGTTTCAATCCTGGGCAAAAGTAATCGGAGTCTAACCGTACTGATGAGCTCTGATACAGCAAAACAGATCTGTCTGAAAATAATTATTGTTAACTATTTCTCCCCTAACCTTGGTGACCCTTACAAAATAAGACAAAAGATTTCTATTCTGATTCATGTTACTTGAATTCTATTTCTTTGAATATTTTTTTTTGATGTTCTGAGGAAATTTATACCAAACTAATGGCTTGATGAGATGAGCTTATCAAAATGGATTATAATTAATAACCACTTATATAGATATATATATTTTTTTATTCCTCCTGTCATGCTCAGGTGATTTAAAAATATTTTTATCTGATGTCTTAATGTAAGATACTGACAATAGTAAGTACATCAATAAATATGTTGCTATCATTTTAGACAGTATATCGATATAAATATTTTGCTGTCATTTCTTACGGCACAGGCCCACTCGTAGAACAACAACAGTTATGTCCAATTCAGAATTTGTATCTTTGGCTGTTTCTCTTACTGACAACCATATTTAGTTGATAGTCCTTTCTTCCTGCTTTCTTTAACTACCTAGTTTTCTTTCTGCATTTATCATCAACACTGTATAGGTATATTCTTCGGAATGTTATCCAGTTGTAAACAATGAATACTGATTTTTTGTAATGCTAAAAATTGGCAACTTGAATTTAAAAATTATAAAGCGAACAGCAGAAATAGTTAATAAAATACCTACAATATTTAATGAACAAAGTTTTCAATCCGAAATGGGCCATTCAAAGAGACACCACATAAAGAATATCCATTTTTTAATAATGAGATTAAAGATTTGTAATGTGATAGATCCTGACTTGGCAGCTGAGATGCAGTCACTTTCTCACCGGCGCAATGTGGCTTCCCTGTGTCTCTTCTACAAATACTTTCACAGCTTCTGCTCTGATGAACTTAGCTCACTGGTGCTCCTTATAAATGAATTTACTCGAGCCACAAGATTAGCAACTAGGTCCCATCCTTTTACTGTGAAACCAATAAATTGTAAACACAAATTCTACTCCATCAGCTTCTTTTCTCGCACATCCCACCTGTGGAATTCCATTTCGTTTACTTGCTTTCCCCACAGCTATAATCTCCAAGAATTTAAATGTAAAGTCAATAGTCATCTCCTATCTCACTAACTTGCATCCTCCCTCCCATGCTCCTTTCTCCATCCACTCCACTCTCATCAGTATTCTCATCCTTCTCTTACCCACTTCCTGATACCTCCTATAACCTGTCACTTTTTCTCATAACTTTCCTCTTATGTAAACCCCTGCAAAACAGTGGCATTAAAATGCCTTGCTTGGGGGCGATATGATTATTATAAAAAAAAAAAAAGCTTTGATGATGACCAACTGCGGACATGTGTTGGAACTAATTCATTTCAAATGTGTAAAATACTCGCATCAAGGTTCAACACAAGCACTAAAACTTTACATCTGTACCTGTAGCACATGATGATGATACCCAAGGAATTTGATGACAATTTAAAAAATTGTTTTATTTGATTCTTTTAAGTCATTTTACCATCTATTCAGAAAATTCCTTTTTTTTTTTAAACATTAAAGCACCGTTATTTCAGAAAAGCTTGCTTTTTTCTGATCATGAAACCTAAGTTTAGCACCCTTTTCTTTATTTCTAACAAGATTTTCACATTCCTTAATACTTTAACTTTCACTATTCAAAGAATCTTAATTTTGGCATCACATTTTCCTTCCTCTGTTAAAATACTTCCCAGATATTTAAACTTCTGTATTTGATTGATTTTGACCTCTCTAATTCTTAACTCACATCTTAGGCTTTTTCTCTTGTTGACAACCATACATTCCGTCGTCTTACAATTGATGTTTACTCCTTTCTTCCTGCTTTTCTTTACTACCTTCTCTAGTTGGCTATCAATACAGTATCATTTGCATATCTTACTTTTCAAACAGCCTAATTTGATTAAAATTAACAGTTATAGAATTCAATTTCTTTACTTACCTGTGCAGGTGTTGGCAATTTTCTTGGTTTTCTCATTTGTGGACTCAACAACTGAAGATAGCTAGCAAAGAATAAAGCACAATGAAGAAAAATAAGAACATTTAAAATCTTAATCAAAAGTCAATTTAAAAATAAAAGTTTTTTGAACTAAAAATATTTTTCTATTAATTACAAGAAGATTAGTGCCCTAGTCTTTGTAAGGTGCATGTCAATCCATGTAACTTACATGAAATTCCAAACTGAACTCTTTACTTAATCTAAAGTGGTAGACCATTGTTGTCCCACTTCTCATCTCTAGAGATTTCTTGTTTAGTTCTTATTTTCTGACTAGCATGAAAGCTTTAAAACTATTCCATGGTCCTGGAGCTCAGACTCTTTGGACGTTGGCACGAAAGACTAAAAAACAATAGTTGTTTCCAGTTAAAGTGAAACCGTAGACTGAAAGAAAAATGAATGGATTAAGTCAAATTTTGATTTCCTGGTATCGATATCAAATAAGTTTTTTTTCGTCGTAAACTGAATTTTGATGGCTAAATAAGTCCTCTGAGTAAATGGTATCATGACTGAGACTAAGAACTACAATTATACCTACTTAGAGCCAAACCCGAAACAAAAACTAAAATAAAAGGCCTGAAAAATTACAAACATACAGGCAGATAAACAGACACACACAAAAACATCTTACCTTTTATATATATATATATATATATATAATCGATTTTCTGCACTATTGCAAGAACTGCAACCTTGAAACTTCTGAATATTGTATCTTATGTCTTTGTCTCTGAATGTATCAAATTTGATTAAAATCGGACCACTCCTTCTATAGCCCGATTTTTTCGATTATCGATATTTATCGGGGGTATCTCGACACAAAACCTGGCTAAGAACACTCGCAGGCGCTTACAGTACAACTGTGTAAATTTTCAAGAAAATCGGTTCAGCCATTTCGGAGTCTATAGGTAACGGATACACACACAGACACATACAAAGTTTCATTTATAAATAAGTTCAGTTATTGCTCGCTGTTTCCACTGCATCCAGGCGTAAGGCCATATCACGTTGAATACACTGGTTCTCATTCGATCACCGAAGTTAAGCAACGTTGAGCCTGGTCAGTACTTAGATGGGTGACCGCTTGGGAATACCAGGTGCTGTAAGCGTATATTGATGGATGTACGTTGTGGTGCAGTGGATATCAGCTCAGAAAGAGAAATCGGTGAGCCAAGTTCAAATTCCAGTTGAATACCCTGCATTCACTTAAGCACTGGTACCCTTGGGAAAGGTATTAATCCGTCCCTTCCCTCCAGTTATGGGTTAAATAACAGGGTAGGAATTGGGGACGCTGCCCTTAAAAACAAATCCCAATGAATCTTGATACTCAAAAAGAAAAAAAAGTATTACTAGACACGAAACTTATATAAAAACAACAATAAATTGTTGAAAGAAAAAGGCAATAAATAAATAAAAATTTAGTTGACATTAAATGACCCGCCGAGGTTGATATGCCATAAAAACAAAACAACCAACCACTGCATCCAAGTACTAACTGCCAGAGATTGAACTCACAACTACCATGTCACCAAATTCACAAGCACTTGCATCCAGTGAGACAATTCTGTAGAGAACTTGGAGCTTTAAACCTAACCTGCCTGCTGATGAGTGCTACTGCTGTTTGTAATGCTTGGCTGTCTGCGCTGAAGATTTTTAGACAAATTTTTTTTCCCTTTTAAATTTTGCTGTAACTGAAGTTTCTTCTTTGACACAAATTAAGACAAACCATTTGAATCCAATTTAGTTGAATTAAAACAGAAATCCATTAAATTTTTCAAATCCATAAACTGTTTCATTTGCACTCATTGTAACAAATCAGTGTCAGACAGCAACAGCAGTGGGTGTTCCTGGAATCAAGAGATGGCATTCTCTCAAACTGATTACCCTACTAAGGCTAATGAGTCCAGTCTACTATTCTAACCCATACCTGGTGAGGGAGAAGAGGCAGATTCATACCATACCAAAAAAACATTAGTAAAGAGTGAACAAAGGCAGCCTCAGAAAGAATTCTGTTTTCCGTGCCAGTAACTGTTATGCCAAGCTCCACCTCTTACTCTAACATTTGGAAGTCATTAGATTTCCCTGTCAAATATAGCACTACAACTTTCCCTGTCAAATATAGCACTACAACTTTCCCTGTCAACTATAGCACTACAACTTTCCCTGTCAACTATAGCACTACAACTTTCCCTCTGTCAAATATAGCACTACAACTTTCCCTGTCAAATATAGCACTACAACTTTCCCTGTCAAATATAGTCAACTTTAAATAGCACTACAACTTTCCCTGTCAAATATAGCACTACAACTTTCCCTGTCAAATATAGCACTACAACTTTCCCTGTCAAATATAGCACTACAACTTTCCCTGTCAAATATAGCACTACAACTTTCCCTGTCAAATATAGCACTACAACTTCACTACAAAAGCAAGTAGGTATCCACAGAGTGGAGTTGCCAGCCCCCTACCTAACCAGTTTTTAATTGAAAGTTGAAGAGGAGATGGCTCCATACTTTTTGTGAGAGTATTTGTGCGAAAATGAATGCAACAAACTTGGCACACAGAATTCACTTTTTGCGCTGGTATCCACTACACTAAATACACATCTCAAAAAGTTACGTAATAATAATAATAATAATAGTAGTAATGGTTGCACATTTTTGTCCTACCCACAAAATAAAAACTGCACGGAAAAACATCTTTAAATTTAACGACAAGTGCTTGCTGAACGTCTCCTGAAAAAAGGAAATAACAAAAAAAAAAAACTACAAAGCTGAATTGAAAGGTTTAAAATCTTTTTTTTAAATTAAAGCATTTTTAAACAAAGCAAAAATTACTCAAAAGATTTGGTGGGTAAAGAAAATGCCAACTCACTTTTAGAAATGTTTTTACAACTTCATCAACATCAGAAATCTTGTCCTGAAAGAAGAAAGATTTTCTCTTTGAAGATAAACAAAAATAAAGTCATTAGACAAAGAAGAGCGCCGTTCTCTCGGTAACACTTGCCTTCCTTTCTTTCTTACTACTGGAAATCATTTTTAACTTGTATTTCTGTAATAAAACTATGACCAACTAGCAGTATAGACCGGCATGGCTCGGGTGTAATGAAAGCTTTAAAACTAATCCATGGTCCTGGAGCTCAGACTCAGCCTAAAGAATATTTGTGTAAAGTTTGGTGAGAATTGGATAAAAATTGTGGATTTGTATAAAGGACATACAGACAGATAAACAGACACACACACACAAACATCTTGCCTTTTATATATATATATATATATATATTTTCGATAATGAATTGGAGCACTCTAGCTATTGGGCGTGTTTATACGTGCTAAAAAGCCTGCCTTCTTCTACTGGAAGCTCGTGGCCTAGGGGTAGAATTGCCGACTGACACCAATTCGGTCAGGTTTCAATCCTGGGTTAGGAAGCGACCGGAGTCTAAGCCCTACTGATGAGCTGTAATACAGCGAAACAGATCTGTCTGCGGATGACTATAGTATTTACACTCTCACACCCTGATTGAGCACTCTGGAAGAGTGGTAGACTTTGTAAACAGTAGCTACTCCGGCATTTACGCACCGCTCATTCAATACGTGGTGATCATAGCCTAGTTGATCATTCGTAAACAAGTGGTTACTGAGTGTGTAAGTATTAGAAAACCACAACATTACTAAGGAACAAGAACAAAAGAGTAATCAATGTAGAACAATTACGTTTTTAAGATAAGCACTCAGTTGTGGAACAATCTGAGACCAGAAAAATCCACCTTGAGAAAGAGCTATTTATGGTGCCCTGGAGCATCTCATTTTGCTCAAGTGGGATAGTCCATTGCTTGGGCTGTGATTGGCTGCTGGTAAATGAGTGGAAGCATTTCTGTATAAATACTAGCTTGATTCCAGTCATAGTTTGCAGGGTTTGTATTAACTTGCTTAAAACTAAACTATCCTACAGATGTCGGCGGGATTGTCCGAGACGGACAGATTACGTCCAATGTAGGAACTGATTCCCTAGGACGGTCCGTCAGGGCCCCTGTAACCAGAGATTTTTATCCTGTATGTGATTAGAAGTAATTTCTCTTTTTCTACTTTCAGATCTAACGGATGTCAATCAAATTAGCTAGTTTGACCGCGAAGGGCTTGAGGGATCAGAGTAAGGCAGCCTGCCTGCTTCGGGATCTCTTGTCTTTCGGCATGGATATGGCTGCGATTCAAGAGACTCACTTTGTTTGCGACGTTGATGCTTGTGTGCTGTCTAACAACTTTGTCGTCTACTCAGCATATGGGAACCGATTGGCCAAAGGAGTTTCTTTGCTGGTCAAGCGTACCCTGGACGTGAGGGTGGACCTTGTTCATGTCAGTGCAGAAGGCCGGTTGATCGTAGCCAATGTTGCAGTGAAAAGCAACTCGTTGTTTGATTGTGGTTTATGTGCCCAATGATCAGGAGAAGCAGGTCTCGTTTTTTTCGGCTGTTGGAGCCTTTCCTAGTTGATTCTTCACAACTAGTCCTAATGGGGGACTGGAATGCCATCCTGAACCCCAAATGGGATAGAAATGGAAGTTCAATCAGTCCTTACTGGACAGGTGTGATTTTCGGTGCCAGCTAATTAACGTAGTGCAGCGGGTGTTAATGTGGGGAGTCATATGGGAATAAGTGGTGAGAAAATCTTAATAGAATTGGGTCTTTCACCATTGATTATAGCCAGTGACTCAAACTAGATAAGGCTAACAAGGTGAAGACGCTTGAAGCTAATTTCTTCCGGGCAGAGGCTGGTGGGGATCCCTTAGAGATAGCCTTAGCTAAGGAGGCCCTGGAGCGTTCAACTAGCGAGCATTACATGGGTCAGGTAATTAGACATGGGTTAAGCAAGATGTCTTCCGAAGCTGTAAACGTGGGCGCAGAACTGTACAAGGAAGAGATTTGTTGAGGCAATGACCGGTACATTCGAGAGGTGCGCAAACTGGAGGGACATACTCTTCGGTCGACTGACGACATGTGCAAGGCGTTTCGGCGGCATTTTGAGAACCGGTTTACCAAGGAGTCTAGTCTCCTTGATGAGGAGTTTCACAGCTATTTGGCTGACTTCCCCCCTGGCTTTTGCCGGTGGATGCAGCTAGCTACGAATGAGAGATTATGGAGGACGAAGTCTATGCGGCTTTGAAGAAGGTCGGCAGTGGCAAGTCACCAGGTTTGGATGGTTTGCCCTATAAATTGTACTTGAGACTGTCGCATGTTTTTGTCCCAATCTTGACTGCCATGTTCAACTGGTTCTGGCAGGGGTCCATCCCTAACTGGTTCACCAGAGGTGTGGTCACGCTGTTGAGAAAAGGCAAAAATGTTGGGAGGGAACTAGATGGTTACAGGCCCATAACTCTGCTAAACACAGAGAAAGATTTTGGCCAAGATCCTGACGAATCGTTTGCAGCTAGTTGCCGAGTCTCTGTTGGAACCTGAACAGACTTGTGCTGTGAGGGGATGAACAGTTCAGAGCAATCTGCATTAGATCCGCACGATCCTAGAGGGTGTAAAGACGATGATGAAGCCGTGCTGATCAATTTAGATTAGTCGAAAGCATTTGATAGGGTTGACCATAGCTACCTGGCGGCTGTCCGCTGGATTCACACCCGACTTCTGTCGCTGAATTAGTCTCCTGTATCAATCCCCCACGGCTGTGGTCCAGGTGAACGGAAAGTTGTCAAGTGTTTTTGCGCTGTCTAGGTCGGTCCGGCAGGGTTGTCCACTGTCGTCCTTACTTTATGCTTTGGCGTTGGAACCCTTCCTTCACCGGCTAAGGGACAGGACGTGCAGTCCAACCCTACGTGGAATTGCTGTCTCTGGTGAAGCTCGAGCTAGGGTTTCTGCGTACGCCGATGACATCATGTCCTCCTGGAGTGACATTGAGGTGGTACAAAAGGCACTTGAATGGTACAAACAGGTGACAGGGGCCAAGATTAACCGTGACAAGTCTTCCAGCTTGCGGTTAGGTGCCTGGAAGAGTGCTACCCTCCTGAGGCTCTTTGACTGGGCAGACAGCCCTGTCCGCATTCTTAGAGTGTGGATTGAACCCGACCTCCAGTTGGAGAAAAATTGGTTGGATGTACAGGCAACGGTCGTCATGTCGGTCAAGATTTGGCATCAAAGGAATTTGTCCTTAAAGGGTTTGGCTGAAGCGTGTGTTACATACGTCTTTTACATTATCTTTTACCGGCTGTCTGTACTTCACTTTGTGAACGGCATAAGAAGGCGATCGAGAGTTTGCTATTCTCCCTTCTGTGAAGAGGACGCAAACATCACGTCAACAAACGTGTCTGTTTTCAACATCCGTCTCATGGGAGTCTGGGAATGCCGCACTTGGCAAATCACAAGCTCGCTTCAAGGGTGCTTTTTCTCAGATGTGCATTATTGAAAGACTCAATTGCTAATGGGGATAGTGAGGGACATGTTCCCTAGCCTTACTATCACTCCCCCTGTCTCAAGGCGGTGCCATAAACCTCGGGGACAATCGAGTTTTCTCCTCGAATGTCTAGCGGCCTTGAGAGCCATTACTTGATCCAGTGACCTTTCTCGGCCTAGGAAAGTCTTCTATCGTGGGTTAGTGGCAGGTGTCGCGAAGGATACACTACACGAAGTGCTCGGCATGTCAGAGGAGGAGTATCGCTCTTATTGGTCTTGGGCACCAGGTGCCGATTATCTCAACAACTCTGAGTTTTCACTTACCTGGTGATTGGCTTGGAATAGGTTGTCTCTCAATAACACAGCCTTCATATGGGGCCTGGTGGATTTGCCAGATTGTGAATGCTGTGGCCTTGGTTTAATGGAGATGTCTGCACACATCTTCTATCATTGTTCTCAGGTTCGCCCTCTATGGGACCGTGTCGGCGTATTGCACCATGTGAGCTCATGCTCATTGATCGTGCATACGCCTGTGACCATGTGTAGATCTGATTGGAAACAATTGACCCCGATAGGCTTTAGTGAAAAGTGGGTAAATATCGCGAGCCTGGTTTGTGTGAACGGGACTAGCCTTGATTTTCTCTTTTAGATCTACTAGTCACATCGGGGTAGATTCCTTTGAAACCCTCCTCTTGTTAAGGTAGTTCCTTTTTGAGTACCTAGTTAATGGGAATGAATGCAAGTCCTAGCCTGTCTCTGGCACTGTCTTTTGTTATGATCCAGGTCGAGATTCCCAATTTCCTCAGTTTTTATTTTTTGTCCCGTTTTATCTCGTCTGGGTCAGGATTATATTCTCCCCATCCATTTTATTTTCTCCTCTCCATTCTTTGTAGAATGAGTGCCTGTTGATTTTGTCCTATGGGCAGAATACAGCGGCCTCTTTGTTTTGTGGGTTGGTTGGGTTCAACTAACATCATGATTTCTGTTTGCATCTTTAGTTTAAAAATTTTTTTGTTTTGGGAATTTATGTCATGCCCCTCCCCCACATATCATTTCATGATATATTTTTAAATATATTTTTGTATCTATTATTTACAATAAAATTTTTATACTATTTTGTTTTTTGTTAGGTCCCTCGTATGTTTGAGGTATTTTGGTGTATGAAGGATTGAATGATGATGTACATGTTCTTGTGGTGGATGAGAAAATTGTAAAGTATGTTTGGGTCGTGAGTCGGATTAGCTAGGTATAGGAGGTATAGGATAGGTACTGAAGACCAACCTGAGTTTTTTTCCCCCCACCCTCCAAATCGGCCTTGTGCCACAATTGTATTTTTCATACAATAAATATTGAGTTACAACCTGCTTTATTTTTGTCCGCCAGCTGGACGCTAGTTAGGACCCTTATGCCGGTAAGTGTTGTTATTCTATTGTTATTCTACAATCAAGAGGAGAATAGATAGCAATTGACAATGCGTTTTTGAAGATTGAAAATGGACACAAAATATATAACATCAAACATTATTTTTAATGGATATACATGTTTGAAATAGATGCTTAGCTTTTATTTTAAACAGTGTATAATTATATCTATTGAAATGCACATTCAAGAACTCTTAAGTAAATGTGTTTTTTTTTGGGGTTTTTTTTAATCATATCACCCCGGGCAAGGCGGTAAAGCCACTGGTGTGCAGGGGGCTAAGTAAGAGTGAATAGATTGGAAAAGAGAAAGCCGAAAACCACATCCTAAACAGGGAACAAGGGATGAGCCTCTTCACCTGTTCAATAGACATGGGTGGAGTATGAACCGGGCGATAGTTCAGTCTATCTACTCCAATCGAAAAAAAATAAATAAATAAATAAGAAAAAGTGAAAAGATTGGAAAAGAGAAAGCCAGAAACCACATCCTAAACAGGGAACAAGGTATGAGCCTCCACACCTGTTCAATAGACGTGGGTGGAGTGTGAACCGAGCGATAGTTCAGTCTATCTACTCCAATTGAAAAAAAAAATAAGGAAAAGTGAAAAGTGAAAAGATTGGAATAGAGAAAGCCAGAAACCACATCCTAAACAGGGAACAAGGGATGAGCCTCTAAATTTGATTAGACATGCTTTAAACTACTTGACCAGAGGTTTTATTTTCCCTTTTAAGGAATGCCCACTCATTCAGAATTTTATTAAAAGCTCATATATGGAGATAAAAAAAAAGCAAGAAAGAAAGTTTTATTTAAAACATTAATTTAAACCCATAAAATACTTATGAGGATAGCCTCGAAAGAGTTTGAACTCAAATAATTAGGATTTCATAAGATTCCGTCAGGCTTGCCTCCCAGAGAGTAAAACACTACACCTGATTGGCCTGACACTCTCAGCAGACCTCAAGTGGAATGACTACGTCGAATCCATTGCTAAATCCGCTGTTATGAGAGTCAGCTCTCTGTGCAGGGCCCAGAAGTTCTTTCCACCTGAATCCATCCTGCATATATATAAATCTACCATCCGCCCGTGTATTGAATACTGCTGCCACATCTGGTCGGGTACCCCTGCTATTCTCATCGGGGTTCTTGACAAAATACAACAGAGAATCTGTAATGTGATAGATACTGACCTGGCTGACCGCCTGCACTCACTCTCTCACCGGCGTGATGTGGCTTCCCTGTGCCTCTTCTATAAATACTTTCACGGCTTCTACTCCAATGAACTTAGATCACTGGTGCCCCCTAGGTACGAATTTTCATGAGATACTAGATTAGCAACTAGGTCCCACCCTTTTACAGTGAAACTGATGAAATGTAACTGCAATTTCTACTCCAACAGCTTCTTTTCTCACACTTCCCGCCTGTGGAATTCCCTTCCGCATGATTGCTTCCCCGATGGCTACAACCTCCAGGAGTTTAAATGTAAGGTCAATAGACACCTCCTAACACACTAACTCGCACCCATTCTCTCAAACACATTTCCTATGTACCTCCTTACTCGTCTATCACCCTCCTCCTGACATAGACAATCGCATCTACCTCCCATTAGCATGGGACAGGCTAGCCTCCCAGAGAGTAAAATACTACGCCTCCTTGGCCTTACACTCTCGCCGGACCTCAAATGGAATGACTATATTGAATCCATTGCCAAATCTGCTGCTATGAAAGTCGGCTCTCTGTGCAGGGCCCGGAAATTTTTCCCACCTGAAACTATTCTGCACATATACAAATCTACCATCCGCCCGTGTATTGAATATTGCTGCCATATCTGGTCGGGTGCCCCTGCTGCTCTCCTTGGGCTTCTTGACAAAATACAAAGGAGGATCTGTAATGTGGTTGATACTGACTTGGCAGACCGGCTGCAGCCGCTCTCACACCGGCGTGATGTAGCTTCCCTATGCCTCTTCTACAAGTACTTTCATGGCTTCTGCTCCGATGAGCTTAGATCACTGGTGCCGCCTAAGCACGAATTTACACGAGATACTAGATTAGCAACTAGGTCCCACCCTTTTACAGTTAAACAAATAAGATGTAACCGTAAATTCTACTCCAACAGCTTCTTTTCTCGCGCTTCCCGCCTGTGGAACTCCCTTCCACAAGTCTGCTTTCCCGACAGTTACAATCTCCAGGTGTTTAAATGTAGGGTCAATAGACACCTCCTATCACACTAACTCCCAACTATTCTCACAACACTCTCATCTACCCAACCCTCATTCTCGGTATCCTCACCCGCCTATCACCCACCCTCTGTCATTTAACCAGCCTTTCTCCACTCTACGTAGCCCCCTGCACAGTAGTGGTAGTGGCAGTGACATGCCTTGCTCGGGGTGAAACGCTTATAAAAAAAAAAAAATTTCCTATATCCAATTGCTCTATGTAACCCCCTGTGCTATGGTGGCAGTGAAATGCCTTGCTTGGGGTGAAATGATAAAAAAAAAAAAATCTGACACACACCAGTCCAACTTAAAAACACTTAAGTTAGCATCACATGACTAATGAGTTTATCAATAGTCCACAGGCTTTCAGCCACTCTAGGGTTTATTTATTTAGATACTTATTCGTCATATTCATGTTAATTTCAATGTAATTTTGCAAACGTAAAATCCAGGAAAAAATCATAAAGTACTTTCTGTTTGGAAATTTTTTTTTTTTTTAACAAGAGGTTCTTTGTTCAAGAAGATAATTAATCATGTCTATTTTGGGTCCAGAAGCCCATATAAGCAAAATACATAGCACATATCAGAGAGTATAAAGAAAGGAATCAGCAAAACCAGTGGCCCAGCATCATTAATCATGTCTATTTTGGGTCCAGAAGCCCATATATAAGCAAAATACACAGCACATATCAGAGAGTATAAAGAAAGGAATCAGCAAAACCAGTGGCCCAGCATCATCCAAGCGCACGCCTCTCAGAGAAATCAGAGAATTCCACTCAAGCTAATGTAAACATGAAATACTGTAAAGATGTTAGCAATTGTATCACTCAGTGCCTCAAGTTTAGCAAGAAAGAATTTGGAACGAATTAGTTATCCTATGATTTTTCTTTCATGGGCACATTACACCCCTTTCAGCAATATCAGCAGAAAGTAATGGTAACCTACTGTGGGGATAATCTTCTGCCCAGTCAGTCATGTCTCTTTCGAGACATGATCGCCCAAGCACACATCCAGTGAAGGAAAGAAACCATCTGTAACAAAGTGCAGTCTAACACCTGGTATGGTATTCGACACCTGGACAAAAGTGCTGCTCTTGATAACCAGCTTCTAGTAATCAAATGGCCAGGAAGGGGGAACATGTTATATATTTCATAAAATACATGTTTAACACTTTGGCACATATCAGTGATGTTTTTAACCATAGTTCTTAGGGGTTTCAGGTTTTTTGACATCATACCCCACAGTGTGTGTGTGTGTGTGTGTATATATATATATATATATATATATATATATATATATATATGAGAAAAATTAAGACAGACACGTTATTTCATGGTGAATTAGAAGTGTAGGCCTATTTCAGGCGAACCATTGTCAGCTTCCGTCTTTATTTAACAAAGGATTTTACACAAATTTGTGTAAAATCCTTTGTTAAAATATGCCTTAATTTTTCTTATATTTGCTCTATATGTATTTACCTCCTGACAAAATCTTAAGAAAAATAATTTAAAAATTATAAATTTTAATGCGATGGTTTTCTAAACATTTCAAAAGTGCACATGTGACACTGAGATCTCCAGGGGTTGATCAAAAAGAAAGGAGGAAGGGGAAAGAATCTAAATGGATGAAAATTATTGTAGATATTAGGTTGTCCCAAAAGTTTGTAAACACTTGCGAAATTGGTCTATCTGGTCCAGCACAATCAAGACAAGCGATGGGTTCAGAAAGGGCAAGAGACACCGTCGGTTCCAAAACAAGATCGATTCGGCAAGAAAGTCATGTTGTGCATTTGGTGGCACTTTGAAGGAATCATGCATTTTGAGTTGGTGCCGAATGGTCATGCCACCAGTGCCAAACTTTACTGTCAGCAACCTGAGCGGGTCTACAAAAAGTTGAAGCAAAAGCACCCGGCTCTGATCAACCAAAAGCGCACTTTGATGCAGCAGGACAATGCCAAGCCACACACTGCCAGGAAGACCAAAGACAAGTTTGAAGAGCTGGACGGCGTTGAAGTTCTGCCACATCCATCCTACAGTCCTGACTGTGCTCCATCAGATTACAGTCTTTTCTGCTCAATGCAACACTTTCTGAAGGGCCATCGATTCAACTCAAGGAAGCGTGTCAAGAATTCTTTGATTCGAAGCCGGCTGAATGGTACTTTGACTAGATCCGAAAGCTTGCAGATCGATGGCAGAAAGTCTTGGAAAATGATGGTCTTTATTTTGAGCAATAATGTTTGTTGTTTTTGTGAGTAAAATTTCAATTTTTTGCAAGTGTTTTCTGGTAACTTTAGATTACTTGACGAGTAAAATTTCAATTTTTTGCTAGTGTTTACGAACTTTTGGGACAACCTAATAATTGTTGAAATTCACAAGAAAATGTATTGAGTTAAAAAAAATAAAACACAAAATACATTGAAAAATGTTTTAAAATAGTTCCAAGGAGAATCATAACCAAATTTAACTAGATGGAATTTAAGACTATCCGCCCTTCCCCAATTCTCATTAATGAGAAAGAACAGTAATGTATCCTCAAAGATGTCAAATAGAAAAAGCATATGTTGTAAATAAATAAATGGTCACCAAAATAAAGATTGCTCTGAACAAAAAAAATAAAATAAAATAAATTGGCCAGGAAAAAGAAACAATTGCTTTGAATTTAGTCAACCAGAAGAGAAGTATCCCTTTCAGAGATAAAGGCCAGCATGGCACATTAGTTCATTATAATTTCTATGACATTTGTTCAGAAACATTTTTATGTTCGACATTAATTTGGATTCCTGTAGATACAAGTGATAAAGAAAATTTAAGTACTATTTTGGAGTGACCATGGACAAAAAGGCTGTGTGGTTGATTGTAAAAAAAAAATAAATAAATAAATAAATAAAAATAATGTATAAACAGAGGAAAGACAAAATTTGGTTTTTGTCACTGACGAGGTTGGGATTGATTTTTTTTTCCCCACCCAAGACCATTCTCGAGTGACCCAGTTGGTCGAGAAATCATAGCATGGGACAAGAAAGATTAATGACTAAAATTCCTTTTGTTTTTGCCTACACCATCTGAAAGGCCTTTGGAGAGGGCTGAGGTTAGATGCTGAGAAAGTGAAAAAAAACAGAGAGAGATTAGTGTTGCTGATATGGATCGATAGTGCAATATGAGTCATGAAGGGAGTTGGAGTTAAGAAGTGGCTTGATTTCACTCTCAAAAGGTATTTGGAAAACCACTTGAGTAAATATATTTTGAGAAAATGGAATTTTAGGAAAAAGTTGATGCTAAGAGTGAACGACAACTGAACCCAGACTCTGGTCAACCCCACCACTACTGAATGCAGGACACCATATAAGATGAAGATTTGAACAACTTGGAGAGAGTCCCCACAATACTGCTAAGTGAACTCCACATTGTTCACTAATACCAAGACCTTGTGCTAACCCAGAAGATCAGAACTTAGTTGCAAACTCCAAAAGGTGATCCCAGTGTCATTTGATTATAGCAATAAGTGGGAAGGGTTAAAACCACTGTATACAACAAATCATGTATAAAGCAAATTGTGATTATATTTTTAACTCAAGTTAATTTTTTATTCCAAAAGATTCTATTTAGTATAGCCCCTCCCCACCAAATTGTCAACCCATCTTCACTTCAGTTTGCTTCATCAGCAATCTTCTCATCCTCTGAGATCAAAAACAACACGGCATAGAAGTGAATGGTTGTGAACAGACAAACGCCAGCTAAGTCGAGTGAAACTGTGCTTATCATCACAATACCAGCCATAGACGAGCCATGCATTATCAAGTGATGAGTCAGTTAGATAGTAACCACAGTGGTCTAAAGGAGCCTGAAGACCAACGTGGGGTATAGGGCTGCATTGTTGTTTTG
This sequence comes from Ascarosepion bandense, assembly GCA_037127315.1. NCBI lineage: Eukaryota > Metazoa > Mollusca > Cephalopoda > Sepiida > Sepiidae > Ascarosepion > Ascarosepion bandense. The sequence continues at coordinate 542,202 of JBBBDQ010000889.1, read as the reverse complement.
TTGACAAGTATCAACATTTGGGGTTACATGTACATGTTACATTTCTAAAAAGGAAAATAAAGTCTATAATCCAAATATAACAGAACAAAATACGACCGTTCTTAAAAAAAAAAAAAAAAAAAAAAAAAAGAGCCAAATATGGTTGTTGTCTGGAGACAAATGTCTTCATAATAGCAGCTGTCATAATAAAATCAAAATCTTTTTATTTTAATGAAGTTGTTTAAAACTAAAATCCAATGCTATCTAAGGATCAAGACAAAATATTTCTGGCAAAAGCAGTATAAATGTAGGAACGTTTTTTTTTACTTACCCCAAGTTCCTGTCTAATACCTTTCGCAGCTTTTTCACTTGCTCCAAGTCCCAACAGTTTTGACGGCGATGGGAAAGTCAAGAATTCACTGGGAGAAACCTACAAGAGAAAAGAAAAACAAGCTCTTGAGTTGTTAAGATGTATCATATTCACCTAAATTATTCCTGTCAAACATTTTAACCACACCACCTATTGTAGGTAAAATAATAATAAAAACAATTGGAAAGGTTAAACTTAACCAATCCAATCAAAAAATATTTTCAAATGAGTCCAAGTTCAAATTCAGATCTTTGCACACCAGCTGATTTCAAAAGTCCTATTATAGTTCTGCTTTCCTTTCCTTCATTAGTTCCCATGACCACGACACCCTGCAAATACCTCATAAATAATGGACAACTCAAGTTTTGATTGTCAAAAAGAGGGGAAATATGCTAATTGGTTTCAGTGAAAAAATTGAAAGAAAAAAAAGTAGAAAGAAAATCCAAATAAGCTGAGAACAGATACTATACTTTGATCCTAGACCAAGAAGCAAAAGTGATTGCAAAAAGAATGCAACATTTTTCAAACATGCAGTATTAAAACAGAAAGCTTTGTTGGTAAGACCTTGATTCCTGTCATTATAGTTGATTTACTAAGCACCGCTTAGATGTGGCACAAGGCCGAAGGTATGGGGTACCCAGTGAGGATCAAACTCACTACTCAGTTGTAATGATTCTAGCGAGACGAGATTGCGAACCATTACACCACGCCGAGGTGCCCAAATCCTGTCATTATAGAAGAATTGGGACTAAATTAGGTGTGTCTTGCGAAATATCATTAGATTTATCAATTTTTTTTATCCAAAACATCCCATAGATGTTCAGTAAAATTGAGATCAGGGCTTTGTGGGGAGCCAATTCAAATTCCAAAGCCTTCCTTCCTCTTCCTTTTTAGTTAATAATTCTTACAAAGGTTTGGCTTTTCACTCGGTATTGGAATTTCAGTGAAGTTTTTAGGAAAATCACACCTGTCCTAATACTTTTGCACATGGCTGGTAATGTGCAAAAGGGTTAGGACAGGGGTGATTTTAAACTTTATTTTGATGCATCATAAAAGATAAAATAGTCCTTTCCCTAATACTTTTGCACAGTACTGTATATATACTAGGTGCGATTGGTAAATTGTCGCAATTATTTTGATGCATCATAAAAGATAAAATAGTCCTTGCCCTAATACTTTTGCACAGTACTGTATATATACTAGGTGCGATTGGTAAATTGTCGCAATTATTTTGATGCATCATAAAAGATAGACTAGTTCTTGCCCTAATACTTTTGCACAGTACTGTGTGTGTGTGTATAACTTATACTTGAGACCTGGAGTGAACTTAAGTTACGAAAGCCTTCTTCCCCCTTATTCTAGATTAGTACTTAGGTTCCCTCCTTTTATCATTGAAATAGTTAAATGTAACCTTCTCATCTACTCTAATAGTTTCTTTTCTTGCACTTTCTGCCTGTGGAACTTTCTTCTGTTTACTTGCTTCCCTGATAGCAACAATCTCCAAAAATTTAAATGCAACATCATTTGTCATCTCCCCACTTGAATCCCATTCATCTTTTACCTTTCTTCAATACTGCCTGTACCCAGTCTTTTCTCTCACTGTAACCCCCTGCACACTAGTGGCAGTCCTACCTTGTTTTAATCTCAGACCAAAAAGAAAGTACCACTGACATGACATCACTTTCCAGTCTCAATACAGTTCAAAAGCATCTCCACATCCTTGTAAGGGATTGTTTTCCACCCTACAACCTCTTGCTACTATCGCTATTTCTATTGAAACTGTTCAGATGAACAATAAGGTACGCCTTACTTCCACAGCTAAGACCTGCCATTTTTTAAAAAGAATTGACATTTTATGTCAAAAATTTACTAATATTTTTTTTCTAATACACAAATAACATTTTGAAATATATATATATATATATATATATATATATATATATATATATATATTGTTTAATTACTTAGTTTTTGGTCATAATAAAATTAAACCAGTACACAGTTGTATTAAAAAGTGTTCAATACAATTATATTGTAGAATGTGTGTGTGTGTGTGTGTGTGTGTGTGCGCGCACACACAGAGACTGCAATGAATAAATTGTCATCTAAACTAGAAAAAGATAAAAATAACACTGATATTTCACATTAACATTATTTCTCCTGTTACACCGTGCAATCCTCGTTCTGTCATCCACCTGATTAGGTCCTTCAAATATGTTATCCGTTGCTTTCCCCTGTCTCTTTCTCCCCTCTATCTGGCCTGTTAGTATCAGGTTCTCCAAGCCCTCTTTTCTCATTGCATGTCCCAGGAACTTCAGCTGTCTCTTCTTGATGCTCAATATTAATCTCCTTTTTGTTTCCATCATTTCCAAGACCTCATCATTGCTCACATGCTCGATCCATGAGATTTGCAGCATCCTTCTGTAGAACCACATTTCAGTTGCTTCAAGTTTTTCCTTCATCTTTGATGGTATTGTCCAGTATTCACTGCCATATTGAAGGACGGACATCACGTAGCAATCCAGTACTCTCTTCCTAATTTCTAGCAAAATTGTCCTGTTTCTTAATACCTTACTCAACTTCTGGAATGCTTCCTTCGCCATATCTTCTACAGTGTTCTCAGATTGACAGCCAAACACTGAAATGTATGTATTGAAGTTTCCAGGATAAATGCCAAAGCAGTACCGCATGCAATTTCCAAGTTTCAGGCGGAGTGAATTGTGTTATGGTGTTCTGTTTCACAGATGGTGCCCAACTGACCCTGCTATACTGTAGTCAACAAAATCAAAAACAAACAATGCACATGCAAAAAAGCAAATTGGCAACAATTTACCCATCGCATCCCTTCACACACACATTATTTTTAATGGAAACGAATATCTGAGTAGATGTTCTGTTTTTGATTTATTAATTAAACAGTATAAATATTTAATTCCATCTACCAGCCTGAATATTCAAGAAATCTTGTTAGAAAAATATACGCCCTCCAGCAGGATTCAAACCTGTGTCTGCCTAGGGAAAAACAGGTCATTAGATTTGACAAGGCTTGATCTCTTGGTAACATAGCAATCCTAATCAAACAAAGCCTGAATAGTGCGTTTGAACATACATCTTCCCAATTCTCGAAATATACATCTGTTCTATTTAATATCCTAACGTAAATAAAAACAAATTTTAGGAATGGATTAAATCCAAAATTTTTATTTGTTTAAACATTTTTAATGGATACTCAAATTAGAAAAGATCCTTAGTTTTTGTTCATTAATTAAACAGTTTGCTTATTTCTTGTTAGAAAAATATGTGCCTGGAATATATTGGTGATTTTTGAATAGGAGCGTTTATTCTGGGCATGTTGAGCACAATTGGAATTCCCATGAGAGTCTTTTTATTTTTAAAAACAACTTTTAACACCCCGTTTCCATTGTTAAATAAGGTGAGGTTGATAGCAGGAAAGTTATTTTTAATATACAGCAACTCTGTAATAATATCAAATACAAAAACCCCTTTGAGAATGGCTAAAGTGGCCAAAAGTGATCAAGACAATGAAAATTATGATAAATTTTTGTACTCCATTATGGGAAACTGGAAAAACTAAATAAATAAAAACAAAAAACTAATTAACTATTCCTTGTTAATTAGTTAACAAGATATTTAACAAGAGATGTTTAAAAGAAAGTTTGCTGCCCAAATATATACATATTTACATGATATATCACACGCTAAAAGTCAGCCTCCTTCTACTGAGCACCCAAAGCTCAGAAATAGAATCGCCGACTAATGTCAATTTACTTTTGTAGTGATATAATAACATATTCATGTTATTATATATATATATATATATATATATATATATATATATATAAATCACTTTAATCTCTCATTAAAAGCTGCATTATTATCTAATTTAAATTCAGCATATTTTGGTAACATTCATTCTTGCAAATGTGCTGAGATTTATATGAGCGCATTACAAAAGTTTGTTCCCAATTTTCATCAATAATATAAAATTGCCAGAGCTTGACACTTGCGTTTGTTTTGGTGCCGATCACTGGTGTGTTTTAGATTGAAACCTTACATTCTTCAGTTGCATGTCAGAATTTGTTGAATGTTGACGCTTTTGTCCACAAATAAATGCCTGATGAAGGATGAAAAATTACTCTGGAAATTTTGAAAAAAAATTTAAGTATAAGAACTGCAACAAAAATACATCCAGAAGGTTCCTGCTCCTCGGATAGTGAAAAAGTAATTTGGTAGATTTAATCAGGGAGATTTTAACCTAAACAATCAATAACGCCCAGAGTGAACATCCGACATTGATGAAGAAGTCTTGCTTGCCATCAGAGAATATACCATATATTTCAACGGAATAGAAAGCAAAGTTTGAAAATTGATATCACAACTGCCTTTCACCATGTAAAGACACACACACACACACAAAAGATTATTGCAAAAGGTATTGCCTGATTTTCATTGATTATATAAAATGGCCAGTGCTTGATACTAGTGTTGTTTTGATGTTGATTTCTGGTGTGTTCAAGAGGGAAAAAGAAACAGAAGAAAGCAGTGGATAACATATTTTTTTTTTTTTTTAATCATATCACCCCAAGCAAGGCGATAACGCCACTGATGCGCAGGGGGCTACGTAAGGGTAAAAAGAATGGAAAAGAGAAAGCCGGAAACCGCATCCTAAACAGGAAACAAGGGATGAGCCTCTTCACCTGTTCAATAGATGTGGGTGGAGTGTGAACCGGGCGATAGTTTAGTCTGTCTACTCCAATTGGAGAAAAAAATAAATAAATAAAAATGAAAAGACTTGAAAAGAGAAAACAGGAAACAAGGGATGAGCCTCTTCACCTGATCAATAGATGTGGGTGGAGTGTGAACAGGACGATAGTTTAGTCTATCTACTCCAATTGGAAAAAAATAAATAAAAGAGTGAAAAGACTTGAAAAGAGAAAACCAGAAACCGCATCCTAAACAGGAAACAAGGGCTGAGCCTCTTCACCTGTTCAATAGATGTGGGTGGAGTGTGAACCGGGTGATAGTTTAGTCTATCTAAGGGCCTGAGCATCTTACAGGAGAAAGCATGTGTTATGAACAGGTTTTTGTCTCATAACTAAAATGCCTTAATTTATAGTATGATTCATGGTCCGTGGACAAATATGTGTGTGTGTGTGTGTGTGTGTGTGCAGCACGTGGTGAAAATGCATGGAACAAAAGAAAAGTAGATGTCTACTCACGGTTAACTGGAAGATACATTTATTTTACATGGGGAAACATTACAAAATATGTACATGCGGTATCAGTCCCAAGTTATCGGGTTGTGTGTCACAACCATTAGGGCAGAAGAACATACATGCGTTCTTTAACCATTGACGGCCATATTCCCAGTCTGTTCCCTCAATGCGTCCCACGTCTGAATGTGCCGTTGATCACATCTCTCGTGTGTACTCACTTTCAGAGGTAAAAAGGGAGGTACTCTGCTTGGGAACAGGAAAGGGTTAATTCCCTTGGAATATGTTTTATTCATCCAACAGCATGCTAAAAGCCACCAGGGATAAGAATATGTGGAAGGCCACGATCGCCTACATCCTGAAAGGGCAAGGCACATCAAAGAAGATTTGCACATATATGAATGCAAAAATATGCTTGCAAAATGTATGAATCTGTCACTTGCAATTATACTACTCTGAATTTCCTGCTTTTTGAATTTGTGAAACAGACTTTTCCACTGCCTTTTTTATTTTGGACATTTTGTTAACAGATTCAGGTTCCAACAGACATTTGAGAGTACAACCACTCATCAGGACTGGAGAAAATGTGGGGTCTGCTCAGTGATACTAAAATGTTCCTAGATTTGTTTTGGGGGTATTGAATGATACAAGCACTTCTTTCTAGCATTGCACTGTGACAGCTAGGTCGGTGGAGAGATCAACATATAAGTTTATTGGCAGTCAAGTAATGACTTACCATGATAACAAAATATCTAATTACTAAGATAGTAGAGGATATTAGATTGCATGCTTGATAAATATATAGTCACAATGTTCTTCACTCTGCGTGTGTGTGCATGTATGTATATATATATATATATATATATAAAGTAAAATCCTTGAAATTTGTTAAGGTAAATTCCTATAGAGACAGACTCCAAAGAGAACTCAATGTCAAAATTTATTGCTAAATTTAATAGAGTATTGTAATCTGGAAACAAAAATTAGATATTTTTACAAATCCATTGGTAATATGGTATTTCACGGCCCCAGCCACTTTTCAAAACTAAAGTCATACAACAGATTCACTGTTGTATGAATTTGGTTTTGAAAAGCAGCTGGGACCGCGAAATATCACATTGCAAATGGATTTGTAAATATATATAACTAGCAGTATAGCCCAGCGTTGCTCGGGTGTAATGAAAGCTTTAAAACTACTCCATGGTCCTGGAGCTCAGACTCTTTGGACGGCACGAAAGACTAAAAAGCAATAGTTGTTTCCAGTTAAAGCAAAACCGTAGACTGAAAGAAAAATGAATGGATGTAAGTCAAATTTTGATTTCCTGGTATCGATATCAAATAAGTTTTTTTTGTCATAAACTGAATGTTGAAGGCTAAATAAGTCCTCTGAGTAAATGGTATCATGGCTGAGACTAAGAACTACAATTACGCTTACTTAGAGCCAAACCCGAAGCAAAAACTAAAATAAAAGGGCTGAAAAAATACAAACATACAGGCAGCTAAACAGACACACACAAACATCTTGCCTTATATATATATATATATATATATAATCGATTTTCGGCACTATTGTAAGAACTGCAACCATGAAACTTCTGAATATCGTTTCTTATGTCTTTGTCTACGAGTGTATCAAATTTGATTAAAATTGGACCGCTCCTTCTATAACCCGATTTTTTCGATTATCAATATTTATCTGGGGTACCTCGACACAAAATCTAGCTAAGAACACTCACAGACGCTTATAGTACAACTGTGTAAATTTTCAAGAAAATCAGTTCAGCCGTTTCGGAGTCTATAGGTAACGGACACACACACACAAAGTTCCATTTATAAATAAGTTTAGATTTTTGTTTCCTGATATATATATATATATATATATATATGCGGAATAGTAATGCTTAAAGACACAAATATAAACAACAAATATTTGTCTATCATCTAACAAAGTAAATGCTTAAATCCAAAAATAAATGACCAATATTTATCCCATCTCATAACCAAGCTAATGTTTATATAATCAAATATAGACAACCAAAATTTATGTACCTTTATTTACCAAATAAATGCTTATCAACTCAAACATAAATTACCAATATTTAGCTATACTCAAACTAAGTAAATGCTTGCAGAATCGAATATAAATTACCAATATTTACTTCTCCTTGAACCATTAAATATTCAAAGACTCAAATATAATTTTTTAAAAATGATCAATTTCAACATTATACAACCTAACAAGGGCTGACATAATAAAAATTAAACCATTTACATTACTTTTTATATATGCAAATACTTATACTGATATGCCTATCTTCTTTGCTTCCATTAAATAAAATTTAATTTTTAATTTAGATAAATAAATTTGTAGATACAAAGAATCTCATTCCATCGGAAATAAAAAATAAAAGACAATTCCCTTTTGCCACTACAAAAGATCAAGTTTCAATCTTTGTCCAAAGACGGCAATGTCACCTTAGATTCTTCTTCTATAAGCTGCGTCCCTTCAAAACAAAAATGATCACAGTTCTCCACAACTTCCTATCCCTTGTAGCCCCTTACTTGTTTTTCATCTTTTGCTAAGGCTACCACTCCTCGTTCTGCCATCAATTCATACAAACTCATCAGGCTCACTGCCTTCCTCTCTCTTGCCTTCAATATGCCTTGTGAGGGTTAAGTTTTCCCAGCCCTCTCTCCTCATTATGAGTCCAAGGAATTTCAACGATCTCTTTCTTGATTCTGAGTATAAGTATCCTTTCTGTTACCATTTCTTTTAAGACTTTCTTCCTTACTCGCTCCATCCACAGAATTTTCAGTATCCTTCCATAGAAACATTTCTACTGCTTTGAGTTTTCATGCTATCCAAGGAGAAATTATTGAGTATTCACTGTCATGCAAGAGGATGAATACTACATATAAACCCAGCACTCTTTTCTTTGTTTCTAATGAAAATTTTTCCTTTTTCTCAGCACCTTGCTTAGCTTTAGGAATGCTTCTTCCACTATTGCATGTTCAGATCTTGGTGTCACATTTTTTATCCTGTTAAAACGCTCCCTGGGCTTACAGCCATTTCATGTTGAAACACCGGTTCCCATACGATTTCCGAAGTTAAGCAACATCAAGCCTGGTTAGTACTTAGATAAGTAACCACTTGGATGTGCAAGTGGTATAATGGATAATGGCTCAGAATTGTTAATCAGCAAGATAAGTTCCAATTCCAGTTGGGTTTGCTATATTCACTTATGTGCAAATATCCTTTCAGTGTGAAATAACCCATAGAGGTGTCAATATGCTGCTAAACAAAAATAAAACAACCAAAAAGCTCCCCAGATATTTAAACTTCTGCACCTGCTTGATGCTTATATCTCCATTGTGGTCCAGCAGACATCGACTCGGAACGACAAATCAGTTGAATTCCTTGCATTCACTTACGCACAAATACCCTTGGGAAAAGTATTAATCCATCTCTTCCCTCCAGTTATGGGTTAAATAACAGGACAGATTGGGTTCTATAACCTTGGCTGGCAACCAGTCTACCGCAGAAAGCAATGGCAACCTACTGCGGGATAATATTCTACCCAGTCAGTCATGTCTCTTTCGAGACATGATCGCCCAAGCGTGCATCACGTATGGTACTTAACTGACTGACTGATTACCATACATTGTTTTACTAACATCAAATTGGCATGGCATAAGGTCATGAATAATAGGCACTTCACCAAAAAAGAATTGGTTGATTCCTTCTTGCTTTCTTTTACTACCCTCTCTAGGAGCTCTTGTTTTCTTCTTACATCCGTATAGTATCATTCTACCCATCTTGTATTTTTAAGATTACACTCACCAATAATAAATTCTGGTAGGGTCTCTAGTTCCTTTTATGATAGCACCACCACTATTGAATAAATCTGGGAAGAAAAAAAATCCTTATCTTGTGCCTCTTTCTATTTTGGTGTAGCTACTCAATTCATTTTCTAGCCGTATGTCTGCGGTTTGCTCCAATTTCTGGATCATTCTAGATCAAGCTTTCCTAGAAGTTCAAATAGATATGTGCCGGATCTTGGCAAATGCTTTTGCAGTATCTATAAAATAAGTTTTACAGAAAAGAAAAGAAAACAAAGGCACTGGTGTTTTAGAGAATATGTATATATTTTTTGTTTTAAAACTAAAATGAACTGCATAGTATCATATGTGTAATTGGTCCAATTTGAGAACAATGTGAAGTTCTTGATTTATTTCAGCCTAAAAGAGAAAAAGAAAAAATAAATGTTACAAACCAACTAAGAGCAAATAATAATATTGGATACAAATCACAACAAATTCACTTGTTAATGATCTGATCACAAACTCAAAACCTCAAATGATGAGATACAAGGTTGAGCGTTGAAACATTGTGGCGATAACAACAACAGATGAGGGTAACGCATGCAAATATTAACTCCTCATCCCAGAAATTCAGAGAGACATAATCTATTCAGAGTTGACACTGTACAAATATTCTCCAGTCTTGTGAGTGAAATTCATTACTACATTTGCAGATCAGTGAGTTGCAGGATTTACAAGGGGATTTGGGGGACTACTGCTCACTCATTCATAACCGAGAGTTGTTCAAATTGGGGTAAATGACCATCTAGTCATAATACCAGCACATTAGACAGTGTGATATTTGCATAATTTCTGTTTTAAATTTTTTTAAGAAATATCTGTTGTGGAGTAGTTTTTGCACTTGAAGGTTATAATCGTGCTATGTCGGTTGCTAATCGACTTAACACAACCAAAATGTTAAGAACTTGGTTATCTTCCACTGGAAGCTGACTCCTTAGTATTCGGCTAACTGCTGACTAAATCAACTGCCTAATAGTTCTACCGAACTCCAATAGAACTCTAAAGAACTCCCAAGAACTTCCTGTTAACTCTTATTAATATAGGAGGGAGAGTCCATTATCTGAGGAATAGGTGTTTTTCCCCATAACAATATACATGTTGTCAGCTGTATACAACCACTTTTTCAGTGAGGCCTGTGGGTCTTGGTGAAGACCATCCTGGTAAGAAAGGTTCATTAACAAAGATGTTGGTTGGTTGATTTGTTTAACAGCATATCAACACCTAATGGGTCATTCAATGCTGAAATTTAATTTTCTTAGGAGCTTTGAAGCAATAAAAATGATATATATTCTGCTTTCACAACTTGATATATGATACTCAGCTTTTGTGCATATGATTACTAGAGGTGGTGATATGTCTTATGTTATTTTTTAAGTTATATTTTAGAATACAGTTTGACTTTTTGTAGGATATTATATGGATTAAATGGATTATATGGATTAAAGTCATTAAATTCATGCTCATTGGTTGATTTTGTTTATTAACAACAATGGATTATTTAATATATAAATCTAAATAATTTGAACACAATTTCATGGCTTCAACAAAATATAATTTGAACCTTCAACTACACATAAAATGTATTGCTGGTCAGTTTGTTTAAAAAATGTGTATTGTTGGTGATGTTATCTTTTTTTTTTAAAGGTCGGTTCTCTGTGCAGGGCCAGGAAGTTTTTTCTGTCTAAAACAATCCTGCACATATACAAATCTACCATCCGCCCATGCATTGAATACTGCTGCCATATCTGGTCGGGTGCTCCTGCTATCCACATAGGGGTCCTAGACTTGGCAGCTCAGACACAGTCACTTTCTCACCAACGCAACGTGGCTTCCCTGTGTCCCTTCTACAAATACTTTCACAGATTCTGCTTAGATGAACTTAGCTCACTGCTACCCCCTATATATGAATTTACTCAATCTCCCAATCAGAGACCTTTCTGCCAGATGTAGTCTATTGTCATACCCAGGACATACAAACAAAGAACTGTATTAGATAATAGAAACTTCATCACTTAGGGGACTACCAACGACAAAAACAACTAAAATGGATAGAATATATAACTTGAAGTGAAAATGACAAAAAATTTTCAAAAGAAAGTTTTTATAAATTTCACCTGACAGTAATACTGGTCAACGAATGCCAAATGTTTCCTTATAAGGAAACAGCCAGTATTACCATTGCCATTGAGTAACTGAATGATAATATGGAAAAAAAAGTAATGTTTTGTCTTTCAAAAGGAGTTCGGATTAAAATGTTCTTATTGATGGCATGATATATGTAAGGGGAGCGGGTGAAAAACAAACAAAACACTGGTTTTAATGATACATTAAGAGGAACGCTGAACATGTACGAATGACAAACACTAAACATGACATCGAATGTCAACTAGATGTACAGCTTAACTGATTTTCATTCAGCTTCCCAACATTGTTTTTACTCAATTGGCTAAGTGTCATTTGTGACACTCTTAATCAACCAGGTCTCTTCAAATTTATCACCAACTAGGCAGATTTTCCTACAGTAGACCAATTGCTATTTAACTCACATCTGAAAGTAGGAAAGATGGGTATCTTTTCCCAAAGATATTTGCACACGTGTGAATGTAATGAATCAGACTGGAATTTCTCATTCTGAACCGATATCCATTACACGATAACGTACTCTTGTCTTTGAGCACATTTTTCACCCTATACATGTACAGGATGTGATAGGAATACCTCCCACATTTTTTTTTTAAATCATATGGGCAGAGGGATGGGAAGAAATGGCTTTGTCGATATTGTCAGAGATGCTGTCAAGTAATGAGCAGTCAGAGGAGGGCGGGAGCGGTAGAGAAAGAAGAGATAGCTAATCGAGCTTAGAAAGACACCATTGTCACAAAAATCTTACCATTATGTGAGAGGTATTTCTGCCATACCCTGTAAATAATGGCATCAATAATAACATCTGATGGATGAAGTCCTTTTTAAGGACAAAACACACCACATAAAATTTCTCCCACTGTCATTCAGTTCCTCAACATTTCTCCAAAATATGAATTTTATACACAAGCAAATATAGAACACATTTGCCACCCATGGCTGGTCATGTGCTTGAGCCCAAGGAAATGTCAGGTTTTCACGATCCTGATTTTCATGGCAGGAAAACCTCTCCACTTGCGAGATTGGACAAAGCAGCTATGCAGTACTTCCAACCAACTATTCTTGTGTCTTACTTAGACAAGTATGAATGCGCAACAACTTAGACAGCATCTACATGACGTTACTAATTGTCATATAGAAAAAATGTGTCACTGCCAGGAAGTAAACACAGTTGACCTCATTCTCAAGCAATCAGTGGTACTGTGCTGTTGGGATCACGTGACACGTAGAATAAATATATGGGCATAGAGTGATTAGAGAGGGTAGAGTTGGAGAAGAAGAAGTGTCTGACGGAATATTGTTTGAAATTATACTTGTATTTGTGATTTACCATAGTAACTTTACTAAAAATAGAAGTTATAAAATTAACATCGAGTTTCGTTGAACCTAACAAGGTTACAAAGCTAACAAAATACTTACACCTGTAAGTAATTTGCACTGTGTAAGATAAAAAGCGTCTACGGCTACATCGTGTTGAATACACCTGTTCCTGTCCAATCACCGAAGTTAAGCAACATCGAGCCTGGTCAGTACTTAATGGGTGACCATTTGGAAATACTAGGTGCTGTAAACATAAGGACCAAGAATGGTCCTCCAGGTTTGGGGGTTGGTGCAGGGCTAACAACCCTGCCCTGTAAAAAACAGTTTGTTACAGAAACAGCAACAAAAAATTGCTGCCCTATGCACCATCTGGGTATGATGGATAAATGAAGAAGATAAAAAGCACTACTGTCAGAAATATACATATACAAATTGGAACCCTTTCTCAAATAACAATTAAATTAAATAACACCACTTCTGAATGAGAAAAAGTTTAAGGAAGAGAGAGAAAGGAAGTGGATTCAGGAAATCAGAAGATGGTGACTGACATTACATTTAAAATATTGAAGACTATAGGTGAAAGCAAGAAACTGGAAAGGAATTCCATAGGTGAGTAAAGAAACTCTTAGACTAGAACAGAAAGTTACATCTTGGTAGCTCAACAATCAGTTAAGTGCCATACGTGATACACGCTTTGGGTGATCATGTCTTGAAAAAGACATGACTGACTGGGCAGAAAATTATCCTGCAGTAGGTTGCCATTGCTTTCTGTGGTAGACTGGTTGCCAGCCAAGGTTATAGAACCCAGTCTGTCCTATTATTTGACTCACAGGTAGAAGGGGTGGGGATGTATTATATTATTAAGTAGTAATTAGTGGGGGATCAGTTTATTACTTCAAAACAATATAAAACTGATCACCTGTTTTATGCCCAGTATTAGCCTTAATCATGTTTTCAACTATTATATTCAGTCAGTCGGTTAAGTGCCATAAGTGATACACACTTCGGGCAATATGTCTCGAAAGAACCATGACTGACTGGGCAGAAGAGTATCCTGCAATAGGTTGCCATTACTTTCGGTGATGGACTGGTTGCCAGCCAAGGCTATAGAACCCAGTCTATCCTATTATTTAAGCCATAACTGGAAGGAAGAAACAGATTAATATTTTTCCCAAGGGTATTTGTGCGTAAGTGAATGCAAGGAATTCAATTGAAATTTGAACTCGGCTCCTGGATTTTTCGTTCCGAGTCTATATCCATTGCACCACAACACACATCCAGCTCAACAGTAAGAATTGTAAAAACCTAATTGCCAGTCTAGTATAATGATTAAATTAATGCGGTCAAGGCACTAAGGGAAAAAAAACTCATTAGAACAGTTGGCATGAAAATAATTGTTTAAAAGACACGGGGGAAACCAGGTCAGGGTTGATTAGATTGCAGATCCTTTTGCCAAAGATCTTGAGATATGCAGCAGAAGCTCCAGGCCAGATATGGCAACAATATTCAATGCCTGGATAGATTTGCAAATGTGCAAAATGGATTTTGATAAGAATCATCTGGCATGACTTTTCCAATCTTCTCACTTTGTTTTCTTGTTTTGTTTTGTTTTTACTTTTTTTTCAATTGGAGTAGATAGATCTCTCTATCGCCCGGTTCACACTCCACCCATGTCTATTGAACAGGTTAAGAGGCTCATCCCTTGTTCCCTGTTTAGGACGTGGTTTCCGGCTTTCTCTTTTCCAATCTTTTCACTATTACGTAGCCCCCTGCACATCAGTGGCGTTACCGCCTTGCTCGGGGTGATACGATTAAAAAAAAAAAAAAAATGACACAGTGCAATAACTTTCCCAGCAGTAAACTTAGCAGTTGATTCAATTGTATCCTCAGTATATTGATCCTGGTCAATAGTCATCCCACAAATTGATTCTCACCAACAGTAACTAATAATGTAGCCCTATGCCCTGCACTGGTCTTCAAGTTCCTTCAAACCACTGTGTTTACTATCCGACTCTTCACTCATTAATATATGGCTTGTTTGTAGACATGGTTCCACTCAGCTGGTGTTTGTCTGCTCAGCTCACAACCATTCACTCCTGTGCCACAATTTGTGTTTCAATCTCAGAGGGTAAGAAGATTGCTGATTAAGGAAATTTAGTGTTAAGATAATTCAATAGTTTGGGAATTATACAAAAAAAAATCCTTTATAATAAAGGATCAACTCAGGTTAAAAATGTAATGATTTGATTTATGATTTGTTACATACAGTGGTTTTAACCCTTCTCACTTATTGTTATAATGAAATGACACTGGGATCCCCTTTGGAGTTTGCAGCTTGTGTTAGTAATAACTTAAATGTCTAAATTCTGGTCTTCCGGGCCAGCACAGGGTCTTGGTCAGGTCTCACTAAACATGAATTCCAGTAGCAGTAATGCGTGTTTGTGTATCCTCTCTGCTGTCCAAAAATCTCCAGTTATACTAAGTCCTGCATCCAGTAGGAGTGGGGTTGATCAGGGCCTTGATTTGGTTTCTCTTCCACCCCTGGCATCAACCTTTCTCTAAATTCTATATTCTCAAAATATATTTACTAAAGTGGTTTTCCAAATGTGGGGTTGTCTAGCCGCCCCTTAACTCCAACACCCTTCACGCCTCATCTTGTACCATCACTCCATATAGGAAGTGCTAATCTCTCTTCCTTCTCTCACTTCCTCAATGTCTAACGTTGGATATCATAGGCAAAAACAAAAGATTTTTAGTCATTAATTTTTCAGACCAGATGTTTTTTCCTTGGCCTTTTTTCCAGAGGATTCATAAATATTATTTCAGCAACCTACCCAGGTTGCTTTATCAACAGTGGTTTTTTTCCTTTTGACATCTTTGAGAATATGTTCATAGTCTCTTATCGCAAGAAGGGGTGAAGGATA
The DNA here is from genome assembly GCA_037127315.1 of Ascarosepion bandense. Taxonomy (NCBI): domain Eukaryota; kingdom Metazoa; phylum Mollusca; class Cephalopoda; order Sepiida; family Sepiidae; genus Ascarosepion; species Ascarosepion bandense. The sequence goes on along the minus strand of JBBBDQ010000889.1, from coordinate 526,351 downwards.
GGTAGTCTTAGTTTTGTTCAATCTTACTGAATTCTGTTTAGTGAAATTTGGGTTCAATTCTCCTTGGGATTATTTTAAAACATTATTTTTCAATGCATTTCGTTTTTTTATTTTTTTTTCAATTCATCTTTCTGCAAAATTCAACAATTATCTTCCAGATACTAGACTCTTTCCTGTTCCTTCTTCCCCTTTTTGCTTGCTCTACCTCTGGCAACCCCAGTATCACACAATCACCCCATTTCATGCCAATGGAAAAACATGAGGACAGTTTCAGTTTGGCTTTTGTTTAACAGCATATCAACCTCTGTGGAGTTTTAAGATATTTTTTTAATGTTCTGTTATAGTGAAAAGGTTGATTTAGTCAAATTTGAATTAAAATTTTTGCTTTTTTTATTTTAGAAAATTGAGAATTTCTTCTAGTTCTGTATTCAAAAATGTTTTGCTGAGAATTTTTTTTTCCTTCAAAAATGTGTTATGGTAATAATTTTTCCTTCACAAATGTATTGTTAGTAATATTTTTCTTTCAGAAATGTATATTTTTCTATAAATGTCTATTTTTATGTATATACAGCTATAAAAAAGTGTATTTGTATACTTTCATAGTGTTTTGACCCCATTTTGGGGGTTAACAATTTGTCCATAGGACCCTAACAGGTGCTATCACTCCAGGTCAGGGTGGACCTGAGAACAACAGCAATTAAGAGGTGGTTCCATGCTCCTCACAACCTCCCAATCAGAGGCCTTGCTGCCAGATGCAGTTTACCATCATGCCCAGGACCTGAGAACTGATTAGAAGTCCTTTGCAAAATCAGTTTGCCAGATTTACCCTGTCAGGCCTGCTACTAAAAAAGCAAACAGTTGTGTCATCTGCATAAACATCTAGTTGAAAACTGATGACATTGGGAAGGTTGTTGACAAAGATCAGAAACAGTGTTGGTCCAAAGGATAAAGCCCCGATCTTGTGTTTTCAGGAATGCTCACAAACACAAGCTCAACAGAACAAGTATCCCAACTTCTTCAAAAACTAAATCTAGGTGATATTAAAAAAAGTAATCAAACTGATAAGGACAGAGTGATCGTTTTACCGTGATTAGTACTATTTTTTTTCAATATTTGTTACTGTTTTTCCTTGGAAGGGAGATAGCAAAAAGTTACATCACTAGATATAAATCATTCAAAGTTCAGACCCAAAAAAAAGATAATATAAATTACCATTTTGGAAAAGAAAAAAATAAATAAATAAAATTGGTTCTTTTTTTAATATTGGAGAAGAAGAATGGTTTGGTTGGGGGGCTAAGTAAGAAGGAAATTAAATGCCAGCCATTTCCAGTGGTGATAAATTAGAAGCTCGTGAACAAGAAGCAATATATTGGATAAAATTTTTGTAATACTGCACCCCCACCCCCACCCACACATTTTTTTTGATTTAACAAAAAATGAGCTATTTACTAGATTCAAACATTTCCAGCATTATGGAATCAGTCAAGCAAAAGAGATCAAGCATTAAATAGAGTAGTTTCAAAAATACATTGGTCAAAATTTCAAGTAAATTTTTATTGTTGGCAGCCCCACATAATTTTTAGAGGGTAATTCAAAATTAAGTATCTTAGTTTTTTTTTAACAATTTTTTTTTTTTATAGATGTTAAACATTACACAAAAAGAGTTGGGAAATAAAAATGGCATTAAAAAAGCAATATGGTTTAAAATAATTATGCAACTTATAGAAAAAACATTTCTAGAAATATCCACCAATATCAAGATTGTAATTCTCAAACAACATTTGTAGAGAGCCTTTGAGTTTATATAAGGTGTTCCATTAAGACGGATCAAAGTTAGCAGTAAATAAAAAGGTGTTATTGGTGAAATTCTATTGATTTCACTATTGGATCATGTTTAGTCATGGCAATTATGGCCTGAATTGAATGCTATGGATGTCAAAGATTTGTGGTTCCAACAGGATGGCACCACATGCCACACAGCCAATGCAACAATGGCTTTATTGAATGAGATGTTCCCAGGTTGCATCATCCCTCAAAACAATTGATCACCACAATCATGCAACTTGATGCCTTCAGATTTCTTCCTTTAGGCTCATCTCAAAAGTATGCTCTATGCCAACAAGCCAACAATTCAACAGCTGAAGAATAAGATAATAAGGCATATTGGTGAGATCAAGAAGCAACTATGCAGAGACGTCATCAAAAACTTTGACCATCGAATGGAGGTGTGTTGCCAAAGCCTTTGCGGACATTTGGGCAACATTATTTTTCACACTTAATTGCCATGACTCAAATAATATAATCCAATAGTGAAATCAATAAAATTTCACCAATAACGCTGTTTTATTTACTGCTAACTTTGATCCGTCTTAATCGAACACGCTTTATACAGTTTTTGATCTGGACTTGATTAAAGAATACTTTGCTTTTAAAGTACTGTCTTGAAACATTCAATATCCCCAAAGCCAAGCTAATATCATTTCATCATCATAAAGGAGACCAAGTTGACCACCAGGCACGAGGAATGGTTGTACTCTCTATGAGGTTTCTTGGCTTGAACATCTACTGAGAATTAAGCTTCAAGTGGAATACATATATACAATCCACGACGAGTAAAGCTGGAAAATTGTTGGTTCCTTGAATCACTCCAAAAAGTACCAGATTCCTGCTGCCATGGTCTATCTATACAAGAGTCAGATCAGAATAAGAATAGATTATTGCTGTCCTATTCTGGAGCTGCCCTATCTTCTTTCCAGTCTGATGATGAAGTATTCCCCACCCTCCAGCCTCTTGCTTATTCTATCACTATTTCTATGATAAATGTTATGAGATGTATTCCTTAGTTCCTACAGTTCAGATCTTCACAACTAGGACCTGCCATACCAAGTATACAGGGTTGAATCATCCCTTGAATCATAGAACCTGCCATACCAAGTATAGTGTTGAATTATCCCTTGGATCATTGCTGTATTCCATTAGCAAGAAAAAAGTTCCACTGAGATAACAGTTTCTTACCAAGAATTGTTACTTTATACAATGGATCCTGAGAGGATGCTTCTCCAATCATTATGATCTTAACCTCTTCATGTTTAAAAAAAAAAAAAAATCAATCATTATCTATCCTACATATCCTAATTTGCACTTCTCTACATCATCATTCAGTAATCTCTACCTTGATTGGCACTTGCGCCTTATATTAGGTATTCTAAAACTTAATTTCAGACAATTTTTTACTTTTGTGGGAGTATACCAAACAAGAATCAATTTTTCATGGATAAAATTTTATCTAGGGTTTAACAGCTGTAGAGAAATGAAACATTGAGAGAAAGAGATAGAGAGAGACACATGAATTTGAATAAAAATCCATATGTTAGCACAAATCCTTAAAAATAAATAAAATTAAAAAATCACTTCACATTTTAAAATTATGAAGAAAAAAGCATTCAATCACCATTTATGCAAAAATAAAAAAAAATTGATAGAAACAAGTCTTCAATATAACACAAAATCAGAACCATGAAATTCACATGAAAATTCAAATAAACATTTTTCTAAATTTAGAGTATATCAAAATTACTTTTTTTCTTTTTAAACAAACCTTTCATCTAAAGCTTATTTCATGTACACATCTAAAGACTATCTAGGACTTCCCTATGTTATTAATATTATTATTATTATATATTGGAGTGTATCAAAAATATTTTCATTATTTAGACTTTTACTCTAAAGCTTATTCCATGTACACATCTAAAGACTATGTAGGACTCCCCTATGTTATTAATATTATTATTATTATATATTGGAGTGTATCAAAAGTATTTTCATTATTTAGACTTTTACTCTAAAGCTTATTTCATGTACACATCTAAAGACTATGTAGGACTCCCCTATATTATTAATATTATTATTATTATATATTGGAGTGTATCAAAAGTATTTTCATTATTTAGACTTTTACTCTAAAGCTTATTTCATATACACATCTAAAGACTATCTAGGACTTCCCTATATTATTAATATTATTATTATTATATATTGGAGTGTATCAAAAATATTTTCATTATTTAGACTTTTACTCGAAAGCTTATTCCATGTACACATCTAAAGACTATCTAGGACTCCCCTATGTTATTAATATTATTATTATTATATATTGGAGTGCATCAAAAGTATTTTCCTTATTTATAGATTTTTACTCGGAAGGTTATTTCATGCCAAAAGCTTAGAACCAACTTAATTAAAAATTGTTGGAGAATTTTTGTCTTTATTTTGAACTGAAATTAAAGCCAAAATACGATGTTTAGAACGGCTCAATGTAAAACATCATAGACATTCAATGTCTCTTATATTTAACAGTATATGTATATATATATATATATATATATATATATATATATAAAGACAATCTAAGACTCGACTGTGTTGTTAATATTATATATTAGAGACTGAATACATGAGAATCTTTCGTTCTTAAAATTAAAAACACTGAAAACATTGGCACAAAATGTTGATGCATTGCTCAAATGATTTTAAAATAGCACAAATTGCCAAAACTTTCTAAATGTAACCACTGAACTTTTTCTTACATACAACAGGTTTTGAGAGTAATAGATATTTATCAGAACACCCACCTCATTCCAAATGTGGCCCCAAACCTTTTTTCACATGAATTTGTTGTGTGTATCAGTGGCCAAGAATTATTTAACCACCTCAGCACTTTCCTCTTATGAGGGAAGAATGCGACAAGTGCCAGGTATTAACCCCAGAAGTGAAAACTCCCAAGACTGTACCTTAAAGTTAGCTTCTAGCCAATACAAAAAGTATAAGACAAAATTTATACAGGCCATCCAAATTGACCAAAATGTGACACAAAGTCTTGTCAACATAGAGGCTCAACAAGGAATATGGAACCAGAGTGAAAAAATAGACTGATACTTTGGCACTTCTCACTTACAGAATGGGGATTCCTCAGGCTCAATGGATTAACCCCAGCATCATCTCAGAACCTGAAAATCCAGACCACTAGAACTGAACTTAAATGTAAACTTCTCACCACCAAAATAATCACCAACCGTTTGATTTTCCAACTATTTCAATAACACTGATGACAGATTACAGCTACTTTAAATATTCCGATATCATTTGACAGTAGCTATAATGACATTATAAAACCATCAATTAGATTTCATTCCCCAGAAACCATCGACAAATTTTTTATTTTATGAGGACCACAGTGCATTCTGAAAGAAGTCCAAAGATCAGTCATGGTTCAATTAAAATATTTCCAAAATTACTTTATCGTTTCTTCTAGAGAGACTTAGTAATAAAAAAAAAAAAAAAAATCCACTGGCACTTGACCTTACCGTTTTAGTTGGCGTTTGACATCCTTTTACTGGCAAATCATCAATGTCCTCCTTTTCATCCTCTTCATCATTCTGAAGTAAAAAAAAGAAAAATAAATAAATAAAAAACAATTTCTAATTTTTGTCAGAATTTCAAAGAAGTTTTTACAGTTGGATTAATAGGATCATGATGTTTCAGTCATAGTGCCCACTGGTCTTCTTCAGTTGTCTGACAATCCAAATAACCTTTAGAGAATCTCAAACTGAACTCTTTATTCAATCTACTGTAATAGACTGTTCTCCTCTCGCTGTTTACCTAGGGATACTTTATCCTGATTAATTGTTTCTTTATTGCTAGTCTAATTTCCACTGAGTTATTCATACTACCCAACCCAGGGATTGAACTCTCAATTATTATGTCACCAAATTCCATAACCAATGATTTCACCCTCAAAGCCATTGTCTCATGGGACAATCCTGAGGATAGAACTTTAACGTCAAAGATAATGTTGATTACAGGGTATGGGCAATGGAAGGATAACAATCTATCTTCTGCAGATCGAATAAACAGTTTACTTAAAAGTTCTCTGAAGGCTACCTTTTTAGTTTGCCAATTCTATACACCAGGCTGATAACAATACCTTCTTTTTATGTGTGCAATGTCTCTTCAGGGATAGGTGCAATTATGGCTTTCCACAGAATGCTATATTCTTTAGCTCTAAGCAATGTTTATTCCCACTAAGATCCTGCGTTGCTATCCACGTACACAAACTTGTTATGTACAGGGTGCAATGGGTAAATTGCCGTCATTTGATATTTTTAATTTTGCGCATACACATTGTTTTTGATTTTGTTTACTGCACAGTATAGTAGGGTCAGTTGGGCACTGTCAGTGAGAAAGAGAGCCTCATAATATAATTCACTCTTCCAGAAATTTGCACCAGATGCTCCAATACAAACACTTCAGAGTGAGGATTCAGAAAGAGTTTAATAGTGATTATGAAGGTGTTTGGAGTGATCACAAGACATGATGACTCCATCTTTCCATAGGGTCCCAGACTCTTGAGGAGGTAGTGCTGCCCTAGGTCCTACATCATCTCTTTCATCTGGTCACTTAAATTCTCAAACTGCAACCTTCTTTTTGGATTATTATGTGTGGGACACAGTTAAGCAAAAGACCTACAAATCCCTTCTAACACCAAAGACGAACTGAAGGAAAGGATTACAGCAGCGATCACCAACTTTAACAAAGAGACCATCCAAAAGAGTTGCAAGAGATTCTGAAATTGCCTGGTGGTCATGGTTGAAACCAATGGCGATTTTATTGAATAAATTTACTCTCTAGTATTTCAAGATATTTTTGTGTAGTTTTGGTAAATATATATCTGTTCAAATAAGATGTCAGTGTTATTTTCATGTTTGTGTAATCTAGACGACAATTTATCAATCGCACCCTGCAGAGCTTTTATAGATATAGACATTGAGGACATAGGAATCAGTACTGCATGGTTTAAGCCAATGGTGATTTTATTGAATAAATTTACTCTTTAGTATTTCAAGATATTTTTGTGTAGTTTTGGTAAATATATCTGTTCAAATAAGATGTCAGTGTTATTTTCATTTTTGCATAATTTAGACAACAATTCATCCATCTCACCCTGTAGAATACTTGCCATTTCCCTCTGTCTCTCTTGCTTTCTATATGTCCTGTGAGTGTTGGCCCCAGGCCTTCTTTCCTCTCATCTGTCCAACAAATTCTTCAGTCTACTTGGTTTGCCAATTACATTTACCAGGCTCTGCAGCTTTGTTCAACTTTTTAATATCCCTCTTTCCATTCCATATCTTTTTTGTTTTCTTTTTAAATCAGAACCCCTCCTCCAAGCAAGTCAGTTTCAGTCAGTTAAGTGCCATACATGATACACGCTTGGGCGATCATGTCTTGAAAGAGACATGACTGACTAAGCAGAAGATTATCCCGCAGTAGGTTGCCATTACTTTCTGCAATAGACTGGTTGCCAACCAAGGCCATAGAACCCAATCTGTCCTGTTATTTAACCCATAACTGGAAAGAATAGATGGATTAATACCTTTCCCAAGGGTATTTGCGCATAAGTGAATGCAATGAATTCAGCTGGAATTCAAACTCGGCTCCCCGATTTCTCATTCCGAGCCAATATCCAATGCACCACTGCACACATCCCAAGTCAGTTTACTGGGTTTGAAAGATTTAGAAAACATTACAAAGAAGCAAGAACAATGGAAGAGTAATCAGGAAGATAGTAGATCACAATTGATATTGCATTTTAATTTTTGAAGATCAAACTTGAATTGAAATCAAGAAGCCACAAGTGAGTTCAACAAGCAAGAAAATAAACTCTTAGCATAGAACTTCCAGTTAAGAACTAGTCAATTCAACTGTAAATTTATGGCACCTAGCTGCTGAGCTGCCAGATCAGGACCAATAATATTGCTGATTCTTTTTTTTAATCTTATCAAGGAGCTCAAGGTAAATAGTAGGGGCACTAGATCATATGTGGCAGCAATATCTATTCTTCCGAAATTATTATTGATCTTTTTTAATCACTTCAGGTAAGTCTAGGCACCATAGGAAAGAGCTCACCTGAAAAACTATGGTAAAAAGTGATTATAAGAAAAAAAGAGGCACAGGGAAGCTGCCATCCATTTACACAAGCTCATTAGTAAGGTTACTCTTCATTTCATGAATGTCCTACAAATTTCAACTGACTCTTCTGATTAAGTATCTTTACTGGTTTACATTTTCTTTAAATATTCTCAGCATCCTTCTGTAGAACCATATCTTTGATGAAATTGTCCAGCATCCACTGGCCTATTAGAGGACGGATATTACATTGCAATTCAGCACTCTGAAAATGTTTGTTTCTTATGAAAATTTCCGTTTCTTAATATTCGATTTAGTTTTTGGAAGGCATTTGACACTGTTCCAATATGACTTCAAAATTCTTACAAAATCTTCAGGCATTTTAACAAAATTCATCAGAACAATTTCCAGAAAAAAAAAAAATCTTACCTGGTCTTCTTCATCTTCTTCCTCTTCTTCCTCCTCCTCCTCCTCCACTTCATCATCATCATCATCGACATCGTCGTCGTCATCATCATCATCCTCCTCCTCATCGTCATCATCACCCTCGTCACCACTAAACCACAATAAGAATTAAAAGAGAATGAAAAGTTAACAATAAGTGAGGAACCATAACTAGTAAGACAATGTACTAGCATCACATTCAGTCAGTTAAGTGCCATACGTGATACACGCTTGGGCGATCCTGTCTCTTTTGAGACATGACTGACTGGGCAGAAGATTATGCCACAGTAGGTTACCATTGCTTTCTGCGGTAGACTGGTTGCCGACCAAGGCTATAGAACCCAATCTGTCCTATTATTTGACTTATAGGTAAAGGGAGGAGAGATGTATTATATTATGAAGTAGTAATTAATGGGGGATCAGTTTATTACTTCAAAACAACATAAAACTGATCCCCAACTTTATACCCAGTAAAAGCCTTAATCATGTTTCAACTATTATATTCCGTCAGTCAGTTAAGTGCCATACGTGATACTTGCTTGGGCGATCATGTCTCAAAGAGACATGACTGACTGGGTAGAACATTTTCCCATAATAGGTTGCCATTACTTTCTGCGGTAGGCTGGTTGCCAGCCAAAGCTATAGAACCCAATCTGTCTTGCAATTTAACCCATAGCTAGAAGGTGAATTGACAGACTCATACCTTTTCCAAGGGTATTTGCGCGTATGTGAATGCAACGTATTCAACTGAAATTCAAACTCAACTCACCAATTTCTCGTTCCGAGCCGAAAATCACATTAAGCAACTAAAAAAGATTTTGTTTTTGTTTGCATTTCTGAGAAGTTATTTACTCATTTTCCAACAGTGGAGTAATAAATAACAGTTCAGATTGAGGAATCAGAGTGCAGAGTTCAAATTACAGTCGGGTTCATTAAAATACCCTTGTGAAAGGTATGAAATCATCTCTTCTCTCTCCAGGAATGGATAAATAGCAGGAAACACCAGGTTTCAGTTGGCAACTGGTCTGAGAGAAGGACAACTCAGAATTCAAAACCTTCAACTATGGGTAAATAATAGAGCAGTCTGGGCTCTGTAGCTACAGTTGGCAACCAATTGAGGAGAATGACAACACAATTCAAAATCGTATGTAGCCCTGGCAAAGCAGCTAAGGAAAGGACCGTAGAATTCACACTGAGTCTACAATCCTGACTGCAGTCATATAATATTTAAAATTTATAACAAATATGTTATGATATCACTACAAAAGTAGCTATTTTGTTACGACACTATTTGTGTCTTATCAAGTGATAGTGCTGATTTGAAGTTGAAGAGTTTTAAAAGGTTCAAAACTAGCCAAACCCGCTTAATCAGGGGGACATTGTTATGTAGACAGTGGTGACCAATCAAAATACAATTTCTAATTTGAAGAACATAAGAACAGACTCTAAAAACAATTTATTGGGGCATTAATATTAATATTTGATTAAAAAAGAAATCAGCATAATTAATCAACTATTAGCTTCATTTTACAATAAAAATTAAGCTTTATTTTCAAAAAAGTTTACTATGAATTAATGTTAGTGACTACGAATTTTAAAGTTTAACAAAGCATTAGGTTTAGATTATTATAAAGTTATTCAAATATGAAATGGGAAAGAGATAGACACACATATATACAAATATAGATACCCACATATGGACAAACAGATATATACACACATACATACACTGATACTTTGTGTGTGTGTATGTGTATGTATGTATATATATATATATATATATATATATTTTCTAAACATATACTGTTAAATATAAGAGACACTGAATGTCTATTATGTTGAATCATGAGCTGTTCTAAATGTCATATTTTGGTTTTAATTTCAGTTTAAAATAAAGACAAAAATTCTCCAACATTTGGATAATTTTTTATTAAGTTTGTTCTAAGCTTTCGGCTCACACGAACCACCTTCAGAGAGATTATTAAGACGGTAACACAATAACATCCACCATCAGCGACGATTTTATTCTGTGTTGACATAAAACTCCGCTAGGCAATGGCAATAGTTACCAAAAATAACAAACGCAGTTCGCAAATTTGCAATGCGGTTCTATGACGTCACACTGCGTGATAGCATGAAATGACAACAGAACCACATATTCAAATGCAATGTAATGTGTTATGACCAGATTTAAACGTGATTTTATTAAGTGTGGGTTGTTTGGATTTAATATAGATGGCCTCCAATATCTGAAGGTTCTTTTTACTGTGTGTATGAGTAAGGATTATTGTATTGACTAAAATCTGTCTGATATTACCTACATGTTTATGTTTTTCTGGGAAATGTTGTTTAATTGTACTCTGATCAGAAAGGTGCAGGTAAGTGTACGGGAGAGTGTGGTTAAATACTGGAACATATATATATATATATATATATAAAAAAAAAAAAAAATCGCTGACTGATGCCAATTCAGTCGGGTTTCAATCCTGGGTTAAAAGCAATCGGAGTCCAACCATACTGATGAGCTGTGATACAGCAAAACAGATCTGTCTGCGGATGACTATATATATATATATATATATATATATATATATATATATGTGTGTTCCAGTATTCTCAGTATCCAGTGTATTCAGTTGGTTGTTCTACAGCATTATGTATTATTTGAAGGATTTATTTAATACATCAACTTTATGCAAAGATACTGAAATATTATAACTTGCAACTAGTGAGTTACCAAAAGTACCTTTCAGATTAATGTTACAAACAACGTATATAAAATAGCCAACATTATTCTCAACCAGTTGAAAGAGAAGAAAAACCGAATTCCATCCCTTGGAAAAGGCAATGAGAAACCACTCCAATATCTTTCCCAAGAATTCATGGTAATTTAAATATTAATCAAGAAAAAGCAGTTTATGGTGACCCCTGATCACTTCCACCCTGAAGAGAAAAAGAAATTAAAAGAAATTGATAAAGTTGGCTATTTCCTTTTTAATGCCAAATGAGGCCAAATGCAAGCAAAGATGAATGATTAACATTTTGCTACAAACCCTGCACCTGTCAGGATCTCTTACTCTAGACACACCATTGCTGCTACAGATGTGGTTTATGTGGTGCTCTTACAATCCATTTGGGTTAGCAGACTTGCATGCCTGCACAAAACAAAATGTAAAAGCTACTTGTTCATCTACTGCAAAGGCCACAGTTACACAATACACAAACTCACCAAATGTCAACTGACTGAATAAACCCACAGAAGAGTGTCTGCTCATGTATGAACACCTCCTTTTATGAGCTGCCAAGTTACATCAAGGTGCTCAAGATATTCAAAATGCCTGGATATTTTCCAAACAAATCTTGTTCAGTTTCTACTAATACTCACCTAAATGACCCAAGACATTCTAACTTGTTCATGGCATCCATGCTGCCTTGAATTAATTCAATTCCCTCTTCTCCAATTTGGTTTTCTGAAAGGCATTAAAAAAAAAAAAAAAAAAAAAAAAAAAAATATATATATATATATATATATATATATTTACAATATATACAAATGAATGAAATTATATTTGAAATTATGTTTTTTAAAATATTGATGAAAAAAAAATTTTTTAAAACTCTGTTACCCCTCTCCACGTAAATTCATGAAATTTTAATAAATTTTAATTTTCTACAATTTACTTTTTTATTAGTTAAACGCAGAACTCATCGGGGAATATAAATCATGTATTATTTTTATTTAAAATTATTTAGCAATCTCCGAAAATCTGCTCCAAAGAATAAATAAAAAAAATCAATAAAACTCTGGTATAATTTAATTTGATAAGCTTTTAATTTATGGAATAAATAATAATAATTAAGGACATTATAGTCTGAAGAAAAAAAATTTTTTTTTGATTACTAATAAAATTTTTTAAATAATTTTTTTTTTATTATTATAATAATTCATTAAGTTTTAAAATATTTTTTAAATCTTTTAAAGAACTGTTGTCTTTCTTTTTCAGTTAAAAATTAATGATTATATTGCCTATCAAAAAATAAAAAAAATTAAGTTTTTCACCCCTTATATTTTTAAAATAATTAAAAAGAATTTTTTTTGTGTGTAAATAAATATGTTAATTTAAGTACGATGTTCCATAGGAGTCATAACAAGTTTCCATAGGGGTCATATTTATTTTAGAAGTTAACAAGTGTTTTGGATTATTCCCCTTACATGGAAAATGACAGAAACCACACTTTCATTCTGATTTAAGTCTCTTCAAGACGTTTATAAAATTCAACAGCCTGTTTTGCAAGTCATTCCTTAAACATTTAAAGTAACTTTTACATTTTAATTCCTAATTTTCTGATTTTGTTAAAAAAAAAAAAACAATAATAATAATTGTAAAATTCACAATTTGTGAAGGTATCTAAAATATGAAAAATAGATATTAAAAATAAAAATTAATAAATGCCATAACATTTCATAAATTATTGAGTTACTGCTGCCATTATTTTCGTTTTGTTATTAAATTGTAATTTTTTTTATTTTTCATAAAACATCTTCAAACGTAAGCCTACAAAGTTAAACTAACTAAAATTCTATCAAATATTGGATAACTGCTGAAAATTGTGTTAAATTTTTAATTTTAACAGTTAAAAATAAAAAAACGATTTGTACGAATAAGATTTATACCAAATTCGTCTTCCATATTTTGGCTGGATACTGTAAATCATCAGTTGTCAGCTGCTGCTTAGGTGCTGATAAGGTGTTGACAGCTGTGATAACAAGGCTACCATATTTGAGAAATGCTTTTTAAAACATTTTTCAAACAGTAAGCAAGTAATTCTGGTTTCAAGTCAACTTAAGTTTTAAATTCGGTAATTTGAAGAAAATAATGTGTCAGTGAGGTGTATTTTATTTTTGTAAGATTTTTTAAAACTGAGAATTGGTTTCTGTTTACAATTGATGAAAAATGGCAGAAAATTTGAAATTTTTAAAATTTTTGATTTCGATCAATATAATTTCAGTTTAAAATACACCAGGGTATTTTACTTACTGGAATTACTAAATTTAATCCCTTGGCTTTCAATTAAAGTTAATTTTCAAGCTTGAAGATAACTATTTATTTTTAAAATTTAAATTTAAATTTAGGTATAGAAAAATGAGTGAAGGTACCTAATATATATTTATTTATTTATATAAATGTAAACTTATCACTATACTCATTTTGAAAAACCCTCCGATTATATATGCAGAAGGAAAAAATGGATGTAAAAAAAGAAAGAGCTAAGCACGTGAACATCAGTCAAAGTACGTAGCCCAAAGAAAAAACCCAAGACGAGTAATGTATAACAAAAAAGCACTCAATACGTAAGCAGAGCAGACAAAATAGATAACCTAAAGAGCCAATAAACCTACCTAGGTTTCACCTAACAGGGTCTTCAGGGAAAGTTGGCTCTATAAGACCTGAAAAAAGGTCAACAGAACTCAAAATACAGACCAACCCCTCTAACACCCAAAAATAACAACTCCAACACAAATAAACTGGCTTTTTCAACTAGATAATTCTCATTTCTAAAAAATCACCTGAGGAAGAAGCCAACAACATAATGGGCTGGCTTCGAAACATGAGAAATTTTTTGTGTAGTGATACTATGAATTTAAAAACATTGTAACAACCATTACAGTATATATATATATATATATATATATATATATATATATATAAAATAAAAAAAATAATAGAATGGCACAAAAAACGTGTGTATATACATATTGATTATTGCTAACTTTTAATATCGCAAGTACAAGGGAGATAGTTATCTATTTCTATTAATCTATTCATGTCTATTGGTACCTAGAATCTGACATCTTAGAAATAGTCACAAAGCAAATATATCGAGTTATTTACTACATAAATTAAAAAAAAATTTTTTTAATTTTATTTTATAAAAATAATAGATGTCAGTGCATTAAAATATGCATGCATAAATACAAAGATGCATCCACACACAATTAGAATGAAATTGAAATAGGCATTTGTGTTGCAAGATCTAATGTTTCTGTTGTCTGGCAACAATCTTTGGGTAACAGGAAAAGCATATAAGCTGATATGCACAAACTAAACAGCACTTTGAAGTATTTTTTCTGATTCCTTCTGAATTTAAACGGAATAAATTTTCTATTCAATTTAGTATCTTTAAGACAACCAATTAAGATTTGATCATTTTGCCATCACAAAAGGAATGAATTTCCAAATTATTCTCTAGTAAGAAGAGTTGTACGTCTGTTCATCACAGACTGATTGCATGTGATTTTACATGCACATATGTATTATATATGTGCATGCAGTATTTTAACTTGGCTTGCTAATATTTACGCCTCCAAAATGAAACTGCTCTTTTTTTTCCCCAACCTCCAGCCTCAGTATCCTTACTCATCTGTCACCTTCCTCCTGACATTCCCTATGTCTAACCACTCTTTCTCTTTACCTTCTCCTATGTAGCCCCATGCGCAATAGTGGCAGTGGAATGCCTTGCTTGGGGTAAAATGATTAATGCTAACCTCTAAAACTAAAACTAAATGGTACCTTCTCAGACTAACATTTTTCACTGGCATCAAGTGGAAAGATTATGTTGAATCAATTTCTAAATCTTCAACTTGGAAAGTTGGTTCATTGTGTTGAGCTAGACAATTTTTCTCGATAGAATCCATCTTACATATTTACAAGCCTCCCATTCATTCTTGCTTTGAAAATTGTTGTCACATTTGGTCTGGTGCTCCTGTTGTATAGTTAGAGATTCTTGATGAATCCAAAAGAACTTGCAATGTTATTGGCCCTGACCTGGCATCTCAGTTTCAGTCACTTTGCACAGTATCAGATAGATGTCAAGGTCCCCTCATTTTATAGTTAAAATAGCTAGAAGTAGCCGAGACCCTAACAGGTGTTACTACCCTGGGTCATGGTGAACCTGGGAACAACAGCCATGAAGAGGTAGTTCCAAAGTCCTCAAAACCTCCCAATCAGAGGCTTTGCTGCCAGATGCAGTTTATCATCATACCCAGGACCCTATAGCTTTGAGTGGCAATCAGTCTAGGAAAAGGAAACTAAATTCAAACCAACTGCTGCTTTGTAAGTCCTGCCTCTTTAGGCAAATGCTAGAAGAAGGTAACTTAAAAAAAAAAATCCACCTGATGTGTCATCTCAAAAAAAAAAGAGAAATTATAAACTCCCCAGCTTAGTACAATGGGTTAAACAAACAAAACTAGGACACAGCATGACACCATGGATGTCCCTGATTTCAAACCAGTCGCCCATGGTTGTATCACCCACAACACTTTAAACAATAGTCCAGTTTTCTTCTTCCAAATTGCTGTAGACTTAGGTAGCAGTCAGTGTAGGGGCATGATTAATCTGAACTCAAAACCGTCGAAAAAAGCCAGGAGAAACCAGTTCACTATGGTTCCTATGAAATAATGGCAATTTAGAGAAATCTAACATGACTCCTAATATCCTAAAAAGGCATGCCATTGAAAACTGAACCGTACTCTCCTTAAATATTACTCCTTTGCTATATTATCTTCAAGGTCGTATTGGCTACCTATTTTCTCGAGCACAGTCATCACATACATTCAATTTAGCTTTATCTTCTTCATGTGCCGTGTCCCTTCAGGACGTGGGCGATCATAGACTTCCACTTGGCTTTATCTCTTGTCATTCTCAATATTTTTCCCCTTGGTATTGCTCCCAAACACCACTCCAATTATTTGCTCAGGACTATCAAGTATGTCTCATACTGCTTTCCCTGTTTCTTTTTCCTTCTATCCAACCTGTGAGTTAAATTCCTCAGGCCCTTCTTCTTCATTACGTGACCCAGAAATTTCATTTGTCTCTTTCTCATGTTAAGGTTAAGTATGAGTTTGCATTTTCTCAAACATCTCATCATTGCTCACATGTTCGGACCATGGTATCCTCAGCATCCTTCTGTAAAACCACATTTCTGCTGACTTGAGCCTATCCTCCATCCTTAATGAGATTGTCCAACATTCACTTCTGTACAGAAGGAGAGATATCATATAGCAGTCCAGCACTTTCTTCTTTGTTCCCAATGAGATTTAGTTGTCTCTTAGCTTTATATTCATCACTAAAAATTACTGTTAATAAATGTTTCATATATATTTCTTCTCAGAACTTATAAGTTTATCTTTGTGATGTTTTCTTAAAAGTTTTCATTTTATTGCATTCATACTCTTAGTCAGGATGTGTGTTGTGGTACAGTGGATATCGGCTCGGAACGAGAAACCGGGACAACAAGTTCGAATTCCAGTTGAATCCATTGTATTCACTTACGCGCAAATACCCTTGGGAACGGTATTAATCCGTCTCTTCCTTCCAGTTATGAGTTAAATAGCAAGACAGATTGGGTTCTATAGCCTTGGTCGGCAACCAGTCTACCACAGGAAGCAATGGCAACCTACTGCGGGATAATCTTCTGCCCAGCCAGTCATGTCTCTTTCGAGACATGATCGCCCAAGTGTGTATCACGTATGGCACTTAACTGACTGACTCTTAGTCAATATTCTTAATATTCTACATCTTTTTTTTATCTGTTTACATTCACAGCTCAAGTTTTAATTTTTCACACACAAAAAAAAAGAGAAAAGGAAAAAAAATTCCACATGACATGTCATCTTAAAGAAAAGAAGTAATGATTGGCTGGTTGTTTTGTTTTACGGTTTATCAACCCATCTTGGGTCATTTAATGCTGAATCAAATTATTAAAAATCAAACAAAAAGTTAAGAACAATTTCAAGAAGTTTATATATTTAACAGATTAATAATCATAACAGACATATATTGAAACAAATTCATACATTTAACAAATTTATATATTTAACACATTTTAAATTAATAAAATATTTTATAAAAATGTATATATTTAACTTGGCAGTTTAGATTTTATGGCATACCAACCACCACAGGTTATCTGAAGCCAAATCCAGCCTACGTACATTGTATGTATATATATTACATATACAAGATTTGCAAACGCACATTTGGTAGAACTAAGTCTTGGAATATATAGCAACTTGGTAGAAATACATATATCTATGTGCGTGTGAAATAGTATTCAATCAGTCATATTTTTGAGTACATTCCGATTTAAAAAAAGAAGTAATGAACTCTCAGGCTTAGTACGATGGTTTGAACTAAACAAGACCAGGACACAGCATGATACCATAGACCTCCTTGATTTCAAACTAAGCACCCAGAGTTGTAACACTTTAAAACACCAAAACCCAGTTTTCTTTTTCCAGTTTTCTACAAGCATATTAATTCTTGACTACAGACGAGAGGCCAGTTATCACAATGTATTTTTTTCTTTAATCATATCACCACCTCAAGCAAAGCAATGAAACCACTAAGACACAAGAAATTGATATCAGAAAGTGCAAGATTTCAAGAAGGGAGAAAACCAAAAGACAAATATTAAATAAGAACGCTGAAGAACAGTGTTCAAGGAGACATAAGAAAACGATTGACATTGCATTTAAATCTTTGAAGATCAAAGTTGACTGGGAAGCAAGGAGCTGAAAGAGTCTTGCAAGTAAGTTTGAGTTTTGTTTAACGGCATATCAACCTCTTTATTATTTAATGCCAAAAAGTTAGGGTTTTAAGGTATTTTTTTTAATGTTCAGTCATAGTGAAAAAGTTGATTTAGTCAGATTTTAATGATGAATTTTATTTTAGAAAAGATCTAGTTTTGAATTAAAAAATGTATTGCTGGTAATAATTTTTTTCCTTCAAAAAAATGTATTATGGTAATTTTTTTTTTTCAAAAAATGTATATTTTTCTATAAAAGTCTATTTTTATGTGTATATATATTTCTATAAAAGTCTATTTTTATACTTCCATAGTGTTTTAACTCCAATTTGGGGGTTAACTATTTGCCCATATCTGGGACCCTAACAGGTGCTACCACCCCAGGTCAGGGTAGCCCCGAGAACAACAGCAATTAAGAATTGGTTCCATGCTCCTCACAACCTCCCAATTAGAGGCCTTGCTGCTGGATGCAGTTTACCATCATATCCAGGACCCTTGCAAGTGATAAAATAAAACTTATGCAAAAATAAAGAAAATATAATTGTAACCCCCAAAAATATTGAGTAGCAAATGAAAGTATTGATGAACACTGAATAAAAGGTTAAATTTTTTAACTTACCATTTAGATCAATAAGTTCCAATTGACTTTTGTTTTCCATTGCAATCACAATGGCATTGGCTCCTTCCAAGCCAATTTCATTTCCACTAAGTATAAGTCGCTGTCAAAGAAAAAGAATTGCTTGTTTGTCAAATGAATTTTATATTAACATTAAAGATACAAAAAATTCCAAAATATATTTTACATTACAAACTTCAGTTAAAACTCAAAAGTTTACACACACACACACACACACACACTTCTATTTGAACTGAGACGAGGAGTAATTGTTATTCCCAATCAAACTTATGTCTTTCTGTCGGTTGATCTGGGTAATGTTCAGGAAATTACTAATTGATCCCATTATTAAAACTACTGTGGCAATACAATTTCTCGCACTTGAAGATGAATAGATTAATTCTTTTAACTCAAGGGTGTTTCTCAGGAATCTTGTCTCCATGTAACAATATTTTGGGCAGAACGGAGGTAATTAATTTTATTAACTAATTATTAACTATAACTGGAAAATCTTCTAATTACCATTATAAGTCAAGAGGAAAACATACTAAAAGACATTTTTCTTTATTTTCCGAATAGGAGCAAAGGAAAATAAAACAAAACAACAAAAAAAAACAAATGGTATTCCTCTGTTATAACCAGAGAAAGAAGGAGAGAAAGAAGAAGAAGAAAGAAAAGACTTAGATTTGTTTTAATGTCAGCAAGTGCCATGAACAATAGACGCTGGTTTCGACCCACCCATGAAGGCTAACAATTGTCATTCTAAACCTAAAAGAAAGAGATAAATTCAATTGTTATTTTTCACTGGGCATTAGTAATAGCTGAAAAGAGATTTCGCATTTTTATTATTGTATCCAATTGTCTTGCTAGCGTGAATTGTGAAAAGAATTAAGATAACAAATATCTGATTCCGAGTTGAAGTAACTCAGAGAAGAGACATTTTACTTGAAATCAGGGTAGAGCAGATAACGAAAATATTTTCCGTCACCTAAAAATGTCAGTGACTCAGAAATGGATATTAAAAAAATTCTTATCTAAGTGACAGAGTCAATAGACCCTTGTCAACTTGTTTTGGGTGAAGCCAGTTCAAAAAGGTTAATAGCGATTGCTTAAGAAAAAAATCCCCGAAATTGTTTCGTGAGAAAGAAAATTCTGAGAAAGAAAATTTGCCGGTTAAGTCCAGCCCAGAAAAGGGGTATGGGAAGATGATGTCATAAGACTGAGAGGAATCTCATTGGTCCTGTGAACCAGCACTCGAAAGGGGGAGACGATCAACAATTGACGTCATGGAAAGAAGACTAATCTCATTGGGTAAACCAAAGGCAACAACGAGTAGCAGCTAATCTCAGCATTCTATTGGTTGCCAAGATAAGGGGTTAGACACTCAGCGTCCGTCAGCCCCACACCATGGTATGGGCATAAATACAGGGTCCCGAGGGACCAAAATCAGTTCCAGTATCAGTTGGATCGGAGTTGCCAGTTGAATTCCAGTTAGCTCCCAGCCCAGAGATATAATGATGAAGATGGGCGCCAACCGCAGGGCCTGCCGGCCAACCTGAGTTAAAGACAGAGGTAAAGAGACCTTGCAGACAAAGTTGGAAATTGACAAATGAAGGGAGTTTTTGGTGAGAGTGATCCAACCCGGAACAAAAAATCCACCTTGATTCCGTCTTCGAAGACAAACCGTGCCAATCTACCCACAACCCAGCACTTCGGCAATTTCCGCAACATTCTGGAAAACAAGAATCAAGTTGACTAGACTTACAATAAACTTAGAACTCTGTTCGGAGCAGCAAGCTATGGCTAGCCAGATTTTTCGTTATTGCTTATGAGAATAATTCGATTTTCTTAAGAGATTTCCGTTCCACTGCCAGTTTGATAGAAGCAGGGATTGGGAATTATCCAAGAGACTATTGTGTATATTCTGTATCTAAAGACATTATTTTACAACACTTCAGACGTCGGTCCACTTATTTTTCTTGGTGCTATTTTTTTTCTTTTATTACTCAATTGTGTGCATGCTTCCCAGTCTGGTTTAGTACGGCAGAGAGACAACTAGTGGAGAACTCACGTGACTACCTTGTGATTAATCAACACAACGTGGGACAAGGGAGATCACCGTGACAGAGTCAATCTACGACCAGCTATCTGGATCAAAACCAACAGTGACCGGCCGGGTAGTGGAATATCCAGACCACTTCTGAATTGTTGAACAAAATTTTATTAGTGTTTTTATATAGATGCAAAAGCAGGGTCCTTTGAAAGACTGACCAACAAAAGCCTGTCTGGGTGATCTGCTTTTCCAGTTGGTGGGTCTCCCAGCCAATATCCATATAATGAATCATACAGTGATTGAAGGAACAGTCATTGAAATAGCCAGGCAGTTAGTATATAAGGTTCTGTGGCCAGAATTTAATGAGAAGCCAGTTAGAAAAAGTTTGCTTTCTCATAGCAAAAGGAAGACATTGCCAGCTAAGTAAGAAACCTTATTATTTCTTTTTGCATCTTCCTGACTCAACAAGTGTCTTGAAAAGAATTTGTCACTGTTGTTTTGTTGACAGCAATCACGGCTCTAATATTGGTTGAAACGAATCTGTGAAACATAATCAACGCCAACGTATTTGCATACAGCCAATCTTCGATACCATCACAGCTGGTGCAGTGACATGTAGAATTGCATTCCCACACTACAGAGGTAGATTATGCTTGTTCAGCTGTAGGCATATCTCACCTTGTTCTGGCTTGCAACCACTTCATGTTGAAACACTAGATTCCATACAATCATCGAAGTTAAACAACGTTGAGCCTGGTTAGTATGTAAGTAGGTGACTGCTTGGGAATACGAGGGATTGTAAGCTTGGATGTGCAGGAGGTCTAATGGATAATGTCTCAGAATTGTACGATAACCAAAGTTAGGCAACATTGAGCCCAGTCAGTACAAAGATGATGAATATACTCGGCTGATGCCAGCCAGGAAAGACTACGTTAGTATTAAACGTAATATTCATCAGCAGAAAAGACTCATCTTGTACAACCTAAATGAGCTCTTCAGAGCATTCAAGGAAAAGAACCCAACGGTATCCTTGGGGTTTTTGAAATTTTGTTGTCTAAGGTCAAAATGGTGTCTCCTTGCTGGTAGTGCAGGTACACATGCTGTATGTGTATGCACTATCAACCAAAACATGAAATTATTACTGGAACCATTGAATGTACTGTATCAAGATCTCTTGAAATATATTGTCTGTAATACCAGCAGCAGAGAGTGTATGATTCATAGGTGCCCAAATTGTCCTACATCATCAGGGCAGCTTGAAAAATTTCTTAGTTCAAGAGGAGATCCAGTTTTCATTAAAGTAACTCCCTAAGCTTAAAAACACAATGCAAAAATCAATGTTTCTGCATTATGTCAAGTAACAACTCACATGATATAGCATTTGTTTATATGGAACATAAAAAAATTGAGGTAATCAAAGCTACCTTGCCAAGTATAAAAAACATTGAGTATCGCCCGGTTCACACTCCACTCACGTCTATTGAACAGGTTAAGAGGCTCATACCGTGTTCCCTGTTTAGGATGTGGTTTCCGGCTTTCTCTTTTCCAATCTACTCATTTTGTTTTCTTTTTTTTTTTCAATTGGAGTAGATAGATCTATCTATCACCCGGTTCACACTCCACCCACATCTATTGAACAGATTAAGAAGCTCATATCTTGTTCCCTGTTTAGGATGTGGTTTCCGGCTTTCTCGTTTCCAATCTTCTCACTATTACATAGCCCCCTGCACATCAATGGCATTACCGCCTTGCTTGGGGTGATATGAATTAAAAAAAAAAAAAAAATTTTTTACTGATGGTTGCGCATCACAATACAAGAATTATAGAACTTTGCCGATGTGTGCAACCTTCAGAAAAATTTTGGACTTGACGCAAAATAAAATTTCAAGTCAACAAGTCATGGTAAACAATCGTGTGATGGCATAGGTGGAACAGTGAAAAGGATAGTGTCTAAAGAAAATCTTCAAAGACCAACTGCCAAACAAATCCTTTCCACAGAATATATATTTGAATATTGCAAATCTGCAATTGAAGGTGTCAAATTTATTCTGGTTGAAAAAAAAGGAAGTTGAGGAAGCAAGGAGGAGCCTCACCATGAAATTCAAAAATGCATCCACAGTCCCAGGAACAAGAAGTTTTCATCAATTCATTCCACTCGTCAGAGATAAAATAGCCATGAAACAGTGTAGTGAAGATGAAAATTATAACCTAATATATGACTTCTCTATTGGGGCTGAAGAAAAACCAGGGAAATTTGGTGTTTCAGGATATGTTTGTTGTAGGTGTGACAATGAAATTTGGATTGCTATGGTCCTGGAAATTGATACAGAGAATAGGGACTTGCAGATTAAGTTTGTGCACCCAGCTCTTCCATCACATTCATTTTACTGGAAAGAGGATTTTAAGGATATATGTTTTGTGCCATTAATGAATATTCTGTACACTGTTGATGTCCCTACAACACCAAATGGTAGAGTTTATCATTTGTCTAAATGGATTAATTATCTGAGCAAAAAACTATATCCAAAACAATTTAGTCTATGTTGTGGTACAGTGGATATCAGCTCGGAACGAGAAACCGGGGAGCCGAGTTCGAATTCCAGTTGAATCCATTGTATTCACTTACGCGCAAATACCCTAGGGAAAGGTATTAATCCGTCTCTTCTTTCCAGTTATGGGTTAAATAGCAGGACAGATTGGGTTCGATAGCCTTGGTCAGCAACCAGTCTACTGCAGAAAGCAATGGCAACCTACTGCGGGATAATCTTCTGCCCAGTCAGTCATGTCTCTTTCAAGACATGATCGCGCAAGTGTGTATCACATATGACACTTTAACTGACTA
The DNA here is from genome assembly GCA_037127315.1 of Ascarosepion bandense. Taxonomy (NCBI): domain Eukaryota; kingdom Metazoa; phylum Mollusca; class Cephalopoda; order Sepiida; family Sepiidae; genus Ascarosepion; species Ascarosepion bandense. The sequence goes on along the minus strand of JBBBDQ010000889.1, from coordinate 502,846 downwards.
ACAACAAAATTTAGTGCTCAGTGTAGTTTAGAATGTAATGTTTTAAAGACTCTTTGTATATTCATTTTTATTATCACTTTCTTCTGAATGAAAAGAAATCAAATGAAAATAATTTTGTTAAAATTGTAGAAAAAATTTAAAAAAGAATTTAAGAAAGAGATGAACGCATTTCCTTCAACTATATAACATTCATTTTTATTATCACTTTTTTGAGAATGAAAAAAAAAATCAAATGCTTTTGTTTCATAAAAATAATTTATCAAAATAAAAATTTAAAAAACAATTAAAAAGAATTTCTTTCAATTTCATGTATAGTGCCATCTACAAATATTCTATTTTTATGCACTGTTGGTTATCTTGATGAGGCAATGTTTACCACTTGTTAAAGATAATCTATCTGTACAAAAAGCAATATATGCAAAATATATATTTTTTTTAAATTAATAAAAACAATCTTATTGAATAATTTAAGAAGTCACTTAGCACAATAACAACCTTTGAGAGGTCATGGAGCATTAGGATGATTGTCTTTAATTATAATCTTTCACTGAAATCCTGCACGTACATAGGAAAAATCTCTAAACTTGGCAGGGTCATATCTTCTAAAGTAGACTTGAACCCCTCACAAAATTCTTTGGTCAACTTGAGCAGGCATAGTCAGTCAGTTTAGTGCCATACGTGATACACACTTGGGCGATCATGTCTCGAAAGAGACATGACTGACTGGGCAGAAGATTATCCCGCAGTAGGTTGCCATTGCTTTCTGCGGTAGATTGGTTGCCAACCAAAGCTATAGAACCCAATCTGTCCTGTTACTTAACCCATAACTGGAGGGAAGAGACAGATTAATAACTTTCCCAAGGGTATTTGTGTGTAAGTGAATGCAAGGAATTCAAACTCGGCTCCCCAATTTCTCGTTCCAAGCCGATATCCACTGCACCACAACGCACATCCTAGGCGTAGTAGATGTTAGGAAAAAAATATTATGAAAATTGAAGAGGATGTATTTTCTACAGACTGACCATAAGCTATATCGGTAAAATGTTGCTGATTTTGGAGTCATGCATTTTGGTGAGTAAAATAAAATTTTCTATGAAGTATAGGGTTAAAATAGTTGAATATTTGGATTCTACAGTTCTTATTTGGCCTACATACCAAGTTAAAAAATATTGGATGTATGAAAGTATTTTCTAAATTTAAAAAAAAAAAAAAAAAAAAAAAAAAAAACAGATTCAGTGATGCTGTGTGGTCTTAATTTAGAGACAAAATAGGAAAATTATAAGCCCTTTACCCCAAAATCAAAATCAAAATGGTAAGGTCTAGCACAAACTAATTTGGCACACTTTCCTAACTCATAAAGGGGGACATTTGTGCCAAATTTCAAGTAATTCGGTGTCAGTGAGTGCAGATTTCAACTTTTTGCTGGTGTTTTGACATGGAATGACCCTTTATTAATGCTTCCTCAAAAAATAAAATATGGAGGGGGGGGGGACAAAAAAGAGAAAATTTTGGTATTTTTTATTTTTTATTGGTTAAGCAGACTCCACATGTTGCTGTTCTTCCAAACAATGTTTGTGTCGTAATTCTAGTTCAATGCGGGATTCAGATGATACGTATTCATTTGTCTGCATGTGGGTATCACATTTGCAGACATTAGTAGACATTTTATCTATGTTTAGCAGTTGACTTGGGGACATTTTGTATGAGAATAAAAGAATTTAGATTACAACAGTTGTGGTTGTTTGTGAATATTTTAAATTCTTTAAGTATGGATTTTATAATATATTTATTGTTGAGTATATAATCAAGTGTGTTCGATGTGTTTATAGTTTGGTTGTTTTTTTATGGCATATCAACCTTGGCAGGTCATTTATTGACAACTAAATTTTATTTATTGCTGGTAATACCTTTTTCTTTCAACAATTTATTGTTGTTTTTATATAAGTTTTGTGCCTAGCAATACTTTTTTTTTTCAAATATCAAGATTCACTGGGATTTGTTTTTAAGGGCAGGGTCCCCAAGTCCTACACTGTTATTTAACCAATAACTGGAGGGAAGGAACGGATTAATACTTTTCCCAAGGGTACCAGTACTTAAGTGAATGCAGAGTATTCAACTGGAATTCGAACTCGATTCACCAATTTCTCTTTCCAAGCCAATATCCACTGCACCACAACACACATCCGTCACTAAACGCTTACAGCACCTGGTATTCCCAAGCAGTCACCCATCTAAGTACTGACCAGGCTCAAAATTGCTTAACTTCAGTGATCGAGCGAGAACAGGTGTATTCAACGTGATATGGCCGTAAGCCCCGATGTGTTTATAAGATAGCAAAATATTTATTAGAACTCTCTCAAACTATTTCCTGTATAATTAATTATGTTCTTTACTAATTAGGGTAGTATTTATAAAAATCATAACTAATTATTGCAATAATACAATTAGAACTAATGCAATACAATATTTATCATTTACCAATTTATAAAGAAATAAATGTGAAAACATTTTTTCATTCATAAATTTATAAACATTCACCAATTTATTAAAATATGCGAACCAACTATAAAGGAAATCTATACTTACCATTTTATAAAGTTTTAATGGTATTTAGACAATGTTTCGCCAACCATCCCAATAAACAATCTAATAAATAGTGTAAATAAACAATTTATATTATGTTTATTATTTTTTTTTTCATTATTTACAATCCTCAGACTGCTGTCGTCATCTTTATTAACATATTTACTACATTTCAGTTATTGCACACTCTGGCTTTCTTCAAGTGCTAAGAATTTCAAACCAAATCCTTTATTCCGATCACTGGGGAATATCATTCTCATTCCATGTGCGATGCCAATTCTGAATGTAGTTATCTCCCTTTAACTCAATTCTTCAAGTTATTTGGTTGCCATTGCTGTAGCTAGGTATTGAACTCTCAACTTTTTGGATTAAGTCACTGGAAATAACCAATGCTTTTATCCACTGGGCCATGTGCCCTTGAAGAATAAATGGCATGGTTTCCTAATTACTAGCCCCTGAAGAAGGCCGGAGCACACAATAACCAAAATGTTGTAAACATAGCAATAAAAATAGGGACAACAGTTTGAATAATGTAAATATTACCTCATCTCAGAAGTAAAGACAAATTATTTTTGTTGTCAATTCACTTTCATGTTTATTTACCACAAATCTAATCATCACTTTTTAAAACTAACCCTGTCAAAAGGTTGTTAAAATAAGGGGGGAGGGGGGAGAATAATGGAAAATTTCATACATTTAAGACCATTTTTTTGTGTTGCAAGAATATTTAACAATCTTTATTATTGTAAATAAATATTCTTCATGCTTCAAGATTTTAAACTTTTAACACCAAGTAAATAACTACTGTTTAGACTTACTTTTAATTTAGTATGTGACTTGAGGCTTTCGGCAAATGCTTCTGCTCCTTCATTTCTCACTAAACAATCCCCAAAGTTGATTTCTTCCAAATCTTTAAGATGTGGAAGAGCCTGGAAAAAAAAGAAGAAACACTGTAAGTTTGGCACTTGCTATTAATTTCGCTTACAAAAGGGAAGGCAATCATGGTTCTCAAAAGATTCCAGTCTTTTGCTGTTCTCAGAAATGTTGGCTCCTTTACTATCACCTTTACATTTAAGTCTGATTCTTTCTATGAGCAAAGATATGTCAGTTATATAAACATAGATCATTTCTGACTACCAAGAGTGGCTAAGAGAGAGAGACATACAGGTGGATGGTGGCCGAGAGAGGAACAGAGGCAAGTGGAGGGTGGCCGAGAGAGGAACAGAGGCAAGTGGAGGGTGGCCGAGAGAGGAACAGAGGCAAGTGGAGGGTGGCCGAGAGAGGAACAGAGGCAAGTGGAGGGTGGCCGAGAGAGGAACAGAGGCAAGTGGAGGGTGGCCGAGAGAGGAACAGAGGCAAGTGGAGGGTGGCCGAGAGAGGAACAGAGGCAAGTGGAGGGTGGCCGAGAGAGGAACAGAGGCAAGTGGAGGGTGGCCGAGAGAGGAACAGAGGCAAGTGGAGGGTGGCCGAGAGAGGAACAGAGGCAAGTGGAGGGTGGCCGAGAGAGGAACAGAGGCAAGTGGAGGGTGGCCGAGAGAGGAACAGAGGCAAGTGGAGGGTGGCCGAGAGAGGAACAGAGGCAAGTGGAGGGTGGCCGAGAGAGGAACAGAGGCAAGTGGAGGGTGGCCGAGAGAGGAACAGAGGCAAGTGGAGGGTGGCCGAGAGAGGAACAGAGGCAAGTGGAGGGTGGCCGAGAGAGGAACAGAGGCAAGTGGAGGGTGGCCGAGAGTGGAACAGAGGCAAGTGGAGGGTGGCCGAGAGAGGAACAGAGGCAAGTGGAGGGTGGCCGAGAGAGGAACAGAGGCAAGTGGAGGGTGGCCGAGAGAGGAACAGAGGCAAGTGGAGGGTGGCCAGAGAGGAACAGGAAGGCAAGTGGAGGGCCGAGCAAGAAGGCAAGGGTGGCCGAGAGAGGAACAGAAGGCAAGTGGAGGGTGGCCGAGAGAGGAACAGAGGCAAGTGGAGGGTGGCCGAGAGAGGAACAGAGGCAAGTGGAGGGTGGCCGAGTGAGGAACAGAGACAAGTGGAGGATAGCCGAGAGAGAAAGAGAGACAAGTAGAGGGTGGCCTAAAAATACAAATGAAAGAAGGTTAATAAGTAAATGATTGAAAAAATATGAAGGGAAGGTAGCTAAGAGAGAGAGAGAGAAAAAAAAAGTGAACAAAGATTTGCAACAGGAGACCAGAGTCAGACAGCAAGAAATACCAATTACCTTAGCAATAGCTATTGATCCAGTTTCTGTAAATGTGTTGTCATTTAAATTTAGAATCCTCATTTGTGTGTTGACAGTTAAGGCTTCCGCCAATGCAGACACACCCGGACGCTGAATACCATTCTGAGGCATTTCCACATGCTGAAGAGTTCCTATGGTCTGAAAGAAAAAGACAAAGAGATATTATAGATTTCAAAAACAAGATCACAAAGATATCATCAATTCTGAGGTTGGAATTTTTGAGATAAGGAATTATTATAACATGCCTTACAATTCATGCCAGCAAGCTGATCTGGGTTGCTAAACTCACATTTCAGCTCAAGGATTGATCTCACAACGCCTAGGGAACCAGCCATGATTTTACTTTAAATCCAATAAGTCTTCAGCCTATTTTCATTCTCATATATATATATATATATATATATATATATATATATATATATACACACACACACACACACACATACAAAAAAAAACATAATGCTAATCTTGTTAAAATTCATATTACACATTTCATTGATCATTTCCGTTTTTGCAGTAACCCTTTACTTTGATTGACTCTCAGGGCTTATATGGAATGAATTCTAGTACATAAAAAAAATTAAAAAGCAATAGCTGATAAACAAGTGTGTGTGTGTGTGCATGCACATCTCCCCTATTAAGAGTGTTTGGCAAGTTTTGAACCTTTTTAAAATATTCATCTCACAATCAGCCCCATCACTTGATAAGACACAGCAATTGTCAAAACAAAATAGATACGGTTGTAGTGATATTATAACATACTTATGTTATAAATTTTACATATATATTACACATTCCTTAGTGCACCCGAGCCAACCCTTCCAGAATCTCAACCAATCTGCCCATGCCATGTTTGATTGATCTCAGATTGGCCAAAGTAGGATTGCCTGTTATTAACTGGCTAGGTCAGTCCTGGTTCGCAAGAGGACAGTATACACTAATAGGCTTCTTCAGGAAGCCAAATGTAACACCGATTTGGTCACTGCTACTAAATATAACACAATCCCTGGTTCCCAGTAACAGAATATAATCAGTTCAACACGACAACACAGATGTTGGTTGGTTGTTTTGTTTTTATGGCATATCAACCTCGGGGGGTCATTTATTGCCGACTAAATTTTATTTTATTTATTGCTGGTAATACCTTTTTCTTTCAACAATCTATTGTTGTTTTTATATAAGTTTTGTATCTAGTAACACTTTTTTTCTTTTCGAGTATCAAGAGTCATTGGGATTTGTTTTTAAGGGTAGGGTCAACAAGTCCTACCCTGTTATTTCACCTTTAACTGGAGGGGAGGGACGGATTAATACCTTTCCCAAGGGTACCAGTGCTTAAGTGCATGCAGGGTATTCAACTGGAATTCAAACTCGGCTCACTAATTTTTCTTTCGAGCCGATATCTACTGCACCACAATGCACATCCGTCACTACACGCTTACAGCACCTGGTATTCCCAAGCAGTCACCTACAGACCAGGCTCAATGTTGCTTAACTTCGGTGATTGAGTGAGAACCGGTGTATTCAACGTGATATGGCTGTAAGCTACAACACAGATGTAGATTTATTTATATTCATACCCAGTTTATGTACACAACTATAAGCAGGTTTAAATCTAGGTGATGCACAAATTAGCTGGTTGGTATTTTAGTATCACACTACTACACATAGTAGTAATCTCCTCAGGAGCAGTGGCTTGCTTTCAAACTGACCATCTTCTTTAAAATCTTGGGCACAATTCTGCTAATTTCGTTTTCCACCTTGATTTTATTGAAAAGGCACAAAACTGGAGTGGTAAAGTTAGCTCTGTGTAAGTCTTACCAGCTCAAAATGAAAATATCAATTATCCATTTCGACTGAGACTTCGGCCCTTCACCACGAATGGAGAAAGACTTCCCCTCTCTATTGCTTGCTAATCCATACCCAAAGCTCAGGTGGCTAAAGACAGAAAATTCTCACATTCTAATTTGACCCAGGGTCAAGTAATCGTCAAAACAGGACAACAGTATTATGTCTAGGGTCCATTCACACAGATTCAATCAATTCGTTTACTTTTCCTAACAAAAGTGAATGTATTTTTCTGATCCTATTCAATTTTAGAAAAATTTATCTTTTAAATCAATAAAAAATACCAGCCATCAGGAAGTAGGATTATACATTACACACACACACACACACACACACACACACATACTCACATAATTTTCTTAAACTGTTTTACAGATGAAATTTCCATAGAACAATCAATATCACTATCAACACTTGTCAATCACATAAAACATGCCTTCTGTCAGTTAAAACACAGGTGTTTGTTATCAAAAATGTACTTCTGCATTATTTTAAGTAAATAATATTTGGTTTTAAATCATTAATAATATTGTAAATCAGCTAATATTCTTCAAATAAAGTTTCGAAAAGTAAATTTTATTTTTTGAAGATTTTTTTTTTAATACAGAATTACACTGCGATGAAAGACAACTATAATTAAAAAAAAAAGTATTTCAATTTGAATAATTTGTTTGAAATGCAGTAAAATATTTTTCTTCCTAGAAATAGTAAATTTAATCCTCTAGCTTTCAGTTGAAGCCAAAATGAAAGCTTTTTCATTTATAAAAATACATTTTAAATCTTAAGTAACATGAATTAGTGGAGGTCCCTACATCAATGGCCCACTATCTATTCTATCATCTTTCTGGTCTACAAATTCTTAAGTCAAATTTGATTTTTAAACCTGTTACTTTTTACAACTATTTGGACAAATGTAGTTTACACATCTAAGATCTTACACACCCCGAGACACTTAAGGTATCTTTATTTTGGCAGCATGAACTTTTTTCAGTTTCAGGATGTGTCATGGTGCTGTGGATATCGACTCAGAACGACAAATCAGGGAGCCAAGGTCAAATTTCAGTTGAATTCCTTACGCACAGATACCCTTGGGAAAGATATTAATCTGTTTCTTCCCTCCAGTTATGGGTTAAATACTAGGACAGATTGGGTTCTATATCCTTAGCTGGCAACCAGTTTACCGCAGAAAGCAATGGCAACCTACTTCGGGATAATCTTCTGCCCAGTCAGTCATGTCTCTTTCGAGACACGATCACCCAAAGCGTATCACGTATGGCACTTAACTGACTAACTGAACTTTTTTACTTTTGAAACTGGCATGTGAATAAAACTTCTTTCATTGTCCAAATTTTTTAATATATTTTTTGAGATTCTACTAAAATGTATTTTATTACTGTAAAAGTGCTTGGGACCCCCACAGTAAACTGATCTTGTGTCACATCCTGTCAGTGTAAAGCAGCAAGCAAATATTAAATGTAGTGCCTGTTCTCTTCTACTAATGATAAGACAGGTTGAATATCCTTTATCCGAAATGCAAAAGTTTTTCTGGAAGTGAGATTATGTGCCACAAAGAGATTTCAGAAAGCACTGAAGGTTCCTAAGTGATGTGCAACTGTTTTAAGTGACCTCATCTGCCCTAGCTGGAGGTTTCCCAGGCTTGCTACTCAGTTTATGTTGGCTCCAGGTTTTATTAGAGACCATCAGAGCAATACCTTTGTTTCTGGATTATATATCAGGTGTTCCATTGCTCAGTAAAGATATTATTCAAAATAACAAGTAGTCCTGCATTTATAGATTTTTTTGTAAGTAGAGATCATGGTTTTTTTTTGTAAGTAGAGATCATGGTTTTTTTTTTCTAAGTAGAGATCATGGTTTTTTTTTTCTAAGTAGAGATCATGGTTTTTTTTTCTAAGTAGAGATCATGGTTTTTTTTTCTAAGTAGAGATCATGGTTTTTTTTTCTAAGTAGAGATCATGGTTTTTTTTTTCTAAGTAGAGATCATGGTTTTTTTTTCTAAGTAGAGATCATGGTTTTTTTTTTCTAAGTAGAGATCATGGTTTTTTTTTTCTAAGTAGAGATCATGGTTTTTTTTTCTAAGTAGAGATCATGGTTTTTTTTTTCTAAGTAGAGATCATGGTTTTTTTTTTCTAAGTAGAGATCATGGTTTTTTTTTTCTAAGTAGAGATCATGGTTTTTTTTTCTAAGTAGAGATCATGGTTTTTTTTTTCTAAGTAGAGATCATGGTTTTTTTTTTCTAAGTAGAGATCATGGTTTTTTTTTCTAAGTAGAGATCATGGTTTTTTTTTCTAAGTAGAGATCATGGTTTTTTTTTCTAAGTAGAGATCATGGTTTTTTTTTCTAAGTAGAGATCATGGTTTTTTTTTTCTAAGTAGAGATCATGGTTTTTTTTTCTAAGTAGAGATCATGGTTTTTTTTTTCTAAGTAGAGATCATGGTTTTTTTCTAAGTAGAGATCTTGGGGTTTTTTTTCTAAGTAGAGATCTTGGTGGTTTTTTTCTAAGTAGAGATCTTGGGGGGTTTTTCTAAGTAGAGATATTGGGGGTTTTTTCTAAGTAGAGATCTTGGGGGTTTTTTCTAAGTAGAGATCTTGGGGGTTTTTTCTAAGTAGAGATCTTGGGGGTTTTTTCTAAGTAGAGATCTTGGGGGTTTTTTCTAAGTAGAGATCTTGGGGGTTTTTCTAAGTAGAGATCTTGGGGGTTTTTTTCTAAGTAGAGATCTTGGGGGTTTTTTTCTAAGTAGAGATCTTGGGGGTTTTTTTCTAAGTAGTGATCTTGGGGGTTTTTTTCTAAGTAGAGATCTTGGGGGTTTTTTCTAAGTAGAGATCTTGGGGGTTTTTTCTAAGTAGAGATCTTGGAGGTTTTTTCTAAGTAGAGATCTTGGTGGTTTTTTTTTCTAAGTAGAGATCTTGGTGGTTTTTTTTTCTAAGTAGAGATCTTGGTGGTTTTTTTTTCTAAGTAGAGATCTTGGTGGTTTTTTTTCTAAGTAGAGATCTTGGGGTTTTTTTCTAAGTAGAGATCTTGGGGTTTTTTTCTAAGTAGAGATCTTGGGGGTTTTTTTCTAAGTAGAGATCTTGGGGGTTTTTTTCTAAGTAGAGATCTTGGGGGTTTTTTTCTAAGTAGAGATCTTGGGGGTTTTTTTCTAAGTAGAGATCTTGGGGGTTTTTTCTAAGTAGAGATCTTGGGGGTTTTTTCTAAGTAGAGATCTTGGAGGTTTTTTCTAAGTAGAGATCTTGGAGGTTTTTTCTAAGTAGAGATCTTGGAGGTTTTTTCTAAGTAGAGATCTTGGAGGTTTTTTCTAAGTAGAGATCTTGGAGGTTTTTTCTAAGTAGAGATCTTGGGGTTTTTTTCTAAGTAGAGATCTTGGGGTTTTTTTTCTAAGTAGAGATCTTGGGGTTTTTTTCTAAGTAGAGATCTTGGGGTTTTTCTAAGTAGAGATCTTGGGGTTTTTTCTAAGTAGAGATCTTGGAGGTTTTTTCTAAGTAGAGATCTTGGAGGTTTTTCTAAGTAGAGATCTTGGAGGTTTTTCTAAGTAGAGATCTTGGAGGTTTTTCTAAGTAGAGATCTTGGAGGTTTTTTCTAAGTAGAGATCTTGGAGGTTTTTTCTAAGTAGAGATCTTGGAGGTTTTTTCTAAGTAGAGATCTTGGAGGTTTTTTCTAAGTAGAGATCTTGGGGATTGTTTCTAAGTAGAGATCTTGGGTTTTTTTCTAAGTAGAGATCTTGGGGTTTTTTTCTAAGAGATCTTGGGGTTTTTTTTCTAAGAGAGATCTTGGGGTTTTTTTTCTAAGTAGAGATCTTGGGGTTTTTTCTAAGTAGAGATCTTGGGGTTTTTTCTAAGTAGAGATCTTGGGGTTTTTTTCTAAGTAGAGATTTTGGGTTTTTTTTCTAAGTAGAGATCTTGGGTTTTTTTTTGTAAGTACAGATCTTTGGGGGGGGGGGGGGTGTAAGTACAGATCTTTGGGGGGGGGGGGTTGTAAGTACAGATCTTTGGGGGGGGTTGTAAGTACAGATCTTTGGGGGGGGGTTGTAAGTACAGATCTTGGGGCGTTTTTTGTAAGTACAGATCGTGGGGCGTTTTTTGTAAGTACAGATCTTGTTTTTTTTTAAAGTAGAGATCTTGTTTTTTTTGTAAGTAGAGATCTTGTTTTTTTTGTAAGTAGAGATCTTGTTTTTTTTGTAAGTAGAAATCTTGTTTTTTGTACACTTACAGAAAGTACAAACATTTTTACATAAAGTCTTATTTTCACAACAAAAAAATCTATGCGGTCATAACATGACAAGCATTATTATTTATATGTACACTAAATATATTAGATTTTATACAAAGCCACCTTTGAGGTATGTGTTATTCATGTAAAGCTGCCCCCGGTGTACGTGCCATTCATGTAAAGCAGCCCCCGGTGTGCATCCCATCCATGTAAAGCCCCCCACCCCCCACCCCCGTGTGTGGCCCATTCATGTAAAGCCATCCCTAATGTACGTGCTATTTATGTAAGGCCGCCCTCGGTGTACGTGCTATTTATGTAAGGCCGCCCTCTGGATACATGTTATTTACATAAAACTACCTTCAGGGTATATGCATAAGCTATGTTATGAAATGTGAAATATCGTATTCAGGCTTGGTTTCCATTCTCAAGTTACCCCATTTTATAGATGCTATATGCAAAATACTCTGTAATCTAAAATCTGAAAAAAATTTTTCAAAACTTAAGCACTTCTGGTCCAAAGAATTTTGGATAATAGACTCTCAACCTGTATTAGCAGTTTGTTAAAAGCCATTACAGAAACTAAGTAAAACTATTAAGAAACAGAAAGATTTTGTTCAAAACAAACAAAAGCAACTCCTCCTTCGTAGCAATAAATACTGGACAATCTCCTGACAAAGAAAAAACTCTAATCAACAGATATATACTGAGAATACTATAGACAAAAAAGTGAGCAACTACAAAATTTTAGAGAAAAATGGAAAGAAAAGGCACTTAGAAAAAAAGAGCTGAAATTACAAAGGCACGAAATGAGGGTAGAAGGCTTGGAACATTTGATACTCATAAGACAGACTGAAGAAGGGACAAGAGGAAAACAACAAATAAACAGCTAGCTAGTGAGCTCAAGTAAATAGGTGGTGGAGCAAAACAAAAAGAACAAAATTAAGAAAAAGAAATTGTCAAGATTCATGATTTATACAGATCATAAAAAAAAATATTAGCCATTACCTTATAAAAAAAACATTCTGCAATCACTGACCATGCAACTACAGATACTTTCAGTTGAAATTTATAAAAAAAACATTTCTATTAAAATGTTTTTCTTTATTTAAAATATATAAGAAAAATTAAGGCAGACACGTTATTTCATGGTGAATCAGAAGTATGGGCCTATTTTAGGCAAACAATCATCAGCTTCCGTCTTTATTTTACAAAGAATTTTACACAAATGAGATTCACAAAGACCTTAAAAAACGAACAGAAATAACGGTCGCTCTCTTAAAAATATATCAGTTCGGCAAACACATATACATATTCATACATAATCATATATACATGCAACATATGATCAGATGACACATGTAGCGGCCAATGTCAACAAAAGTTTGAAGATACATTCGTCTAACAGGTTGCAGACTGTTAAATGAATGTATCTTCTAACTTTTTAATTGAAGTCATGTAGAGTGTCAACATTATGAAAGGATTTTCTTTTCAAATTACATGCAACGTCTATTTTAGCAGTTGAAAATCAAGTGATGTGGTTTTTGTTATTTATTAGAGTTCTTTGTGATTTTATAGTGCCAGTTCACAAGGTTCAAAGAGGGATGGTTCCCACCAAAACCTACAGGCTTCGTTTGGTGAACTTCGATTTGAGAAAACGGTTGTATACAGCTGACAGTTTGGGTATTTCTGAACAAGTCCAGTGCCATGCACGACATTCATAAAAAAGTGCAAGTCCGCATTGTTAGTCACGACAGTTGACTTTTACCCCAAAAAACAATAGTTAGTATGTCAGACTAAGCAAATTATTTACAGAAATTACATTGTTCAGACTGTTGTCCTCATTTTTGCCACTGTACAAACTGACCTTCTTTAGGTGATTGTTCTAGTTTCACAAGCCATGCCTCTTCCAGATGTCTCATTATCACTTATCTCCCTTTAACTCAACTCTCTAAATTGTTTTGTTTACCATCCAGGACTTGACTCAAAGAGTTGTGAATTCAATACCTGGCTACAGAAGAGGTGAACAGAAAAATTAAGAGAGTTGAGTTAAAGGAAGATAACTGATAATGAGACATCTGGAAGAGGCATGGCTAGTGAAACTAGAACAATCTACCCCAGTGAACAAAATCAAGGGTTCAGTTCAAAATTTCAAATTACCTGAAGAGGTGAGAGCATACAATGGTCGAAAAGACATATGGCAACGAAGAGGACAACAGTTTGAACAATGTAAATAGTGTAAATAATTACAGTACCTTATCTTAGAAATATAGACAAAGACTAAGCAAAGTAAACTAGTTACTGAGTAGCGTGAAGTAGCCAAGAAAATATTTTCAGATTCAACTTGCAACACATTAAAAAAGAGGAGGGGTGTCAAAGCGAGGACCCCCTCTAAAGAGACATGCTTTTCTTAGAAAAAGAATGATTTACTTACTTTGAAAGCTTCTGCCAATGCCTTGGCACCCTCGTTCTCCAGACGATTGCGACCAGAAATGAAGGTGTTCAATTGCAGTGGTGTTCCTGCAGCAGAACTGGTCTTGTGACAGGCTAACAGTGTCTTTGCCAATAACTGAAAACAAAAACAAATTTAAATTTCTTCTAATAGTAAAGCTAAAAAACTATTCACCCCTCTACTCACACACAACATTTTTCTACTAATCATATTTTTTTTTTTTTTAATGGTTACCTTTAAAATCAGAGAAGATTTAAACAGTAGATATGTCTTTGTTATTATCCCAACATTTTTGCAGGATGAGAACAATCTTCTTATGGATATTAAAAAAAAGGTTTGATTTTAAATTTCATGTTGGTCCCCATGATCAGCAAACAGCTAACGAAGGCCACAGGACACTACGACTGAAATGTTGTGAAAACAACAGCAAAAGATGAGGACAATACTCTGCATATAAATAATTGTTTATTTACTCAGAATTTAAGAATAATAAAAAGGTTTGTGCAAAAGCAAATGGCAAGCAGAGAAACTAATAAGAATATTCTTCAAAACAAGTCCATATAAAGTGCAGATGATTAACAAAACCTACATAAATCCATCCTTCAGGTTTTAGTTTATTTTATTTAGTATTAAGTTTTTTATTGTTTTAGAAGTAGTTACAACAAATTTTGTTAACCTTAGATAAATCCTTGTTGGTAGGTAGAACTGTTGTATAATGCTTTGGTTGGTGTGGAATTTTGCGATGAAGTATATTTTGCACTGGACGATGCACAGGTGCAGGCCGAGTTTTTGTTTAGACTAGCAAAAGTGAGAAGGGTCAATGCTCAACATGGTACAAAGTGCATCGGAAGATACGGGTGTCAGTTGAGACAGCTTTATAAAGGACATCAGCTGTCACAGAGTTGAATTTCAGTTTAGTAGTTGGAGAAAGAAGGGACCAGCCTTCTGGCTGATCCACCTTGTGTGCATATGTCCCAATCAGACCAAACCACCCACTCCACAATACAACCAAGTCAACGTTTTGTTGAAAAGATCAGAATAAAAAGAGCAAATAAAATATAATGGTATATTTTATACACAAGTGTTGATGCCAGTCATTCTGAAGTGGAAGTGCAAGGCATGTTGGGTCCGGTATATTTCATCATTCATTTACCCTGTGAAATTTTATCCCCTGAATTGTTAAGATTTATTTTCGACAAAGAAGAATAGGTTTATACCCAACATTTTGGTTCAAGAAGAATATACCAGAGAAGGTATACAACATTTGTTCCCCCATTTAATGGGTTGAAGTTGTTTATGAAGAAGTTTATATTTTCATCAACATTCTGAAGAGAAGCAGATTATGAAATTTGAGTTGGGAAGTTTAATCGTCATTGTCATCCCAGTAACATACAACAGAACAATATATTTTGGTTTGTTAAGTTTGTCAGGAAGGTTTGCTTTCCTATTCTACAAGACATTTGTTTTACATATATATAAAAAAAAAAAAAAACTTTTTTTTCTCAGCCTCTCCTTTCGTTCCTGCAGATATGTAATCACATTGACGTAAACATCACCTTAGTCTAATGAAATACTAAAGGATGAAATGAGTCCCAGAAAAACTTTTTCACAGGTGGGGGTATGCATATATAAAATATGCTTATTGAAGATTATGCATTTATAGATAGAGGCAATGTGAACAAAGAAATCAACACTGTATGGTGACTGTCAGTTTCACACCTAAGTGTATTCTTTAGATCAGTGGTGCTCAAACCTTGTGTCATAACAAAACAATAAACAAGACCGTGATAGTCAATAAAATAGAAAAAAAATAAACTTTATTCTTTCTGTGCAGCCCAGTACCAAATAGTCCACAGCCCAGTGGTTAAGGGTCACCGCTTTAGATCACAGTGAAGCATGAAACTAACAGTCACCATGCAGTGTTGATTCCTATGTCCACCTGCAATCATAAAAAGAAGGAATTGCCAGAAAAATTGCTTTACCTTGCCTCCTGTAATACCCAGGCCATTGTTGTTAAGACTGAGCTTTCTAAGAGAGTAGCAACACTTGCTCAAAAGCAGGTCTTCAATTCCTTCCACACCGATGGCACCAAAGGCATTGTCGCTGAGGTTCAATTCTACAAGCTGGGCTCCTGCAGCAATGATACCAGCTCCAAGAGATTTCTGAAAGAGAAAAACAAACAGTGTGATAGGCTTGGAGCTTCTCAAAACCACATAGGCATTCATTTATCTTGAGAGATGAAAGGTAGCACTCTAGTTAAATTTCAGTCCTTTGGTGATAAAACTGGAGTCACCTCTTACTGGTGCAGACCTGTGCAATGGTATATAGCGGCCGTGCTGTGCCCATACTATATACCTAGGGCCTCCAATTATCAGTTTCAAATTTTTCTTGATTCTATTTCTACTTTTGGGACATTTTCCTTTTTATAGTATTTTATAAGAAAATTGCAATGCAATATGCTATAATTATTAGGTTGTCCCAAAAGTTTGTAAACACTTGCGAATTGGGTCTATCTAGTCCAGCACAATTGAGACAAGCAATGGGTTCAGAAAGGGCAAGAGACACCGTTGGTTCCGAAACAAGATCGATTCGGCAAGAAAGTTATGTTGTGCGTTTGGTGGAACTTTGAAGAAATCGTGCATTTTGAGTTGGTCCCAAATGGTTGTGCCATCAGTGCCGAACTTTACTGTTAGTAACTTGAGCGGGTCTAAGAAAAGTTGAAGCAAAAGTACCCGGCGCTGATCAACTGAAAGCGCGCTTTGATGCAGTAGGACAATGCCAAGCCACACACCGCCAGGAAGATCAAAGACAAGTTTGAAGAGCTGGACAGCATTGAGGTTCTGCCACATCCAGCCTACAGTCCTGACTGTGCTCCATCAGATTACAGCCTTTTCCGCTCAATGCAACACTTTCTGAAGGGTCGCCGAGTCGACTCGTTTGATGAAGTCGAGGAAGCATGTCCAGAATTCTTTGATTTGAAGCCAGCTGAATGGTACTTTGACCAGATCCAAAAGCTTGCAGATTGATGGCAGAAAGTCTTGGAAAATGATGGTCTTTATTTTGAGCAATAATTTTTTTTGCGGGTAAAATTTCAATTTTTTACAAGTGTTTTCTGGTAACCTTAGATTACTTGGCGAGTAAAGTTTCAATTTTTTGCAAGTGTTTACAAACTTTTGGGACAACCTAATATTAATAAAACTGAAAACAAAAACATAATTCAAAGTTTCATTGCATATCAAGAAAAAGTAAATATCTACAAATCTTTTTTAAATGCTAAAATCCAAATCCAAAAATAAATTATATGTAAAAAATAAAAAAAATGTAACATGACTAGACAACAAAACAATGGAATGTTACAGTGCATAATAAACCTTTGAAGTAAAACTTAATCAGAGCTGCCTTCTTTAAGAACACATTCAAATTGTTTTTGTTTTTAAAGTAAAAGCATTTAGATTGATTTATAATTATCTAATCTAAACTTATTTATAAATGGAACTTTGTGTGTGTGTCTGTATCCATTACCTACAGACTCCGAAACGGCTAAACCGATTTTCTTGAAAATTTACACAGTTGTACTATAAGTGTCTGCAAATGCTCTTAGCTAGGTTTTGTGTCGAGGTAACCCCGATAAATATCGAAAATCGATAATAAAAAAAAATCAGGTTATAGAAGGAGTGGTCTGATTTAAATCAAATTTGATACAATTATAGACAAAGACATAAGAAGCGATATTCAGAAGTTTCAAGGTTGCAGTTCTTACAGTAGTGCAGAAAATCGATTATATATATATATATATATATATATATATATATATATAAGGCAAAGTGTTTGTGTGTGTGTGTCTGTTTATCTGCATTTTTTTTTTCAGCCCTTTTATTTTAGTTTTTGCTTCGGGTTTGGCTCTAAGTAGGTATAATTGTAGTTCTTAGTCTCAGCCATGATACCATTTACTCAGAGGACTTATTTAGCCTTCAAAATTCAGTTTACGACGAAAAAAACTTTTTGAAAATGAAAATTTGATTTACATCCATTCATTTTTCTTTCAGTCTACGGTTTCGCTTTAACTGGAAACAACTATTGTTTTTTAGTCTTTCGTGCCAACATCCAAAAAGTTTGAGCTCCAGGACTATGGATTAGTTTTAAAGCTTTCATTACACCCGAGCAACGCCGGGCTATACTGCTAGTTGATTCATAATATAAAAATCATATTTAAAGTATCAACAACAGATAACTTGAATTTCAGTAATAAATATTTGAATAAAGTCAAACATTTTGATTAACTTTTTACAAAATATTAATTAAACTATAACTGAATCTTTGTAAAATGCCAAAAAACAAATTAGACATATTAATTCAAAATTTAAATAAAACTTATCCCAAGTTGAATTACTGCTCAAATTTTAAATTGCTGATTTCTTAATTTGGTTATATCTAATCTTCAAATATCTTCTCTAAATCTCCATTTTAACACAACATTGTGAGTTGCTTGGTGTTCTCAGGGATAAGACTTTCACATTGTTTATTGAGTTTATACTGAGAAAATGAACCTTCAGCATCTATATGACCTTATGATGAGATATTAAGAAGATTTGATAAATCATCTTGGTAATTCACATACATTTGGAATTCTTCAAAAAGAAAATCAGTAGAAGAACATTGCAAATCCTTGATGGCTGCAAAACTGTCTAAATCATTGCCAAAACAGGGTAGTGTCTAGGTTCAAACAGACAAGCTGCCTTGTAAAATTATACACAGGGTGGGTATCCACATATTTGTTCAGTTTCAAAAAGATGTACAAAAATCTCTCTCCCTTTCTATTTGCTAGCTCAAACAGAAGACAATCAGTCTTTAGGCTAAATGTTGATTTTGATGTACCAGTATGCAAATACTGCTTTACATCCTCCATAATGTTATATACAACACATGCAAGGGGAGACTTAGTTTCTTTTAAGTTTGTCAAAGTTTTTATTAAACAAGTGCAGATTTAGGTACAAATTATGGTAAGAGGTATGATGTAGTCAACCATCATCTACTAATTATAGAATCTTATTTACTGCAAAGCCATGGCCCTTTTCCTGCTTAAAGAATCCTTCGTAACATTTCTACAAAGGACGAGTGATAATTGGCCACATTAAACCAGGAATTCCGTCTGGTTGACACTGGACAGGGTGTAATTTCACTTGTTTTTTTTTTAGGCAAGGAACTTTCAGGCCATTTTAAGTATTGCTTTTTCCAACTAGGCTTTTTAAAACAAGGCTGTCTTGATGAAAAAAAGTGAGCTGGGTAACATAAAATACGGACCAGTGTGAAAATACTTAACCAACAAGATTTAAAATATGTGCTAAGCACAACATATGGCAACTGTTAAGAAAGACATTTGACAACACTTATGAGCTTTTTTGCAATCGGATGTAGAAATTGTTACACAAGCAAGGATATCCTCAAATGCAATATCCACATGAGTTTCAGCTCGGATGCATGCCTGATTTACAGTTTGATGATCACGCTCTCTCAAGGTTACAACATCAATGAGAAATGACTCCCACAAGTGCTTACAATTACATTCAAAATTTTATGATCACAACAGTCAATTGTATTGTATGTTATGATGCTGACTAACTGATTGGAAAGCTTGGCTTTCAGGACAGCAAAGTGACAAGCAAACAATTTTTTCATAAGAAATTGTCTAACACAATTGATACTTGGAATAACACCACCTTCTTTACAATGTTTAATATGAATGGCCTAATTTTGTGTAGGAGGAATGTCAAGCAAAGTGCACATTTTCAAAAAAGAGACAAAATCATAATTGTCTTCTGTTTCAGTCAAGCCGACATTTTTATTTAAATGAGTTTTTGATATGATGTGATCTTTGATTCTGTCAACCCTAAAAATATCAACATAATGGAGAGACTTTTTTTTTTTGAGGAGCAGGCCCAACTTTTGAGGTTGATTCACTATATTGACTTGATTCATCCATCTTGGCAATTTGTTGCTAATTCATGCAACTGGTTTTGATTAAAAAATATAAATAAAATATGAAAAAATAAACTTTGATAGTTAATATTATTAAAGGATTTTTTTGTTCATTTTAAATTTGTTTACAATGGTGAAACACTGAAGATGGGAGAATCACCGTGCAACGGTGAGACAAACCAGTCTTTTCGTATTTTGAGGATTTTTTTTTTTACTTCTAAATTGTTTGGTAGGCACGTGTGTTATGTCGCCAAGTATAAATGAATAACTCAACAACAGAATCAGAATACAAGTTGTATTCCGCAGAAAGACGGTTAGTATGTACAGAAGCGATTAGTAATATTTACAATAGAAAGATACAAGAGTCCAATCTGTCGTAAGACGTGTGTAGACGTGATTACTTCCGGTACGCCACCGGAAGTGTGACTAACTCTTCACTGACTCGCACTGACTCTTCAGTAACTCATTAGAGACTCAAGTGACTCTCTACAACTCCCTTGTAGAGAATCCACCATTGCTATATATAGCAATGGGAACAGTCCATTTGTAGTCAAATAGGAGCGGCGCCCTAACGTGATAGCATTTTTCTTTCATGTTCATAAAGGTTACAAGTTGTTTAGAATCTTTGACTTGGAAATTGTGTAAGACCTTAAAGGAAATGAATTTGTTAAACTTATTGATTTGATCTTCATCTCTCCCCTCCCCAATTTCAACATCAACCAATATCCATCTTCCCCATTTCCACTTCAGCTTGCTACATAATTTCTTTAAAAAGTTTTTAAATATTCAAAAAAAAAAAAAAGACTAGCTAACAGTCTCAGAAAGATCTACAAACCACTTTTCTTTTATGTAAACATTTTTGTTCTTAATTATTTTTCGGGTTTCATAAGGAAGACCACCACAAATATTTATAAAAACGAATTTAAAGGAAATAACTACTTATTATATTAAAAAATCCAGATTCTGTTTAAGATTAACAACTCCGTGATCATGGAAAATTTGTTCGATATACCTGTAATGTTTTTAACATGACAAAATAAAACAGTTATGGAAATAAGACACACTTGCCAAGTATTGAAAATAACTAGGGAATTTATTATTGTGGAAACATGAATACAGCAAATAGTTGTGAATGTTGAATACGGATGTTGTTATGGAGAGCCTAGCAAAGTCCTGCACGCCATGTTACTGGGCCCCTGCCAGAAGTCCCTTCCTGTCTCCCAGCATGCACCTATTAGCTGGAGATCAGACTCCCTTGAATGGTCAAGTGGAGATAATTTTTTACCCTTTTTTTTTTTTTTAAAATGGTGGTCCTAATAATAACCCCACCACTCACTGTATACGAAAGGAATACAGTCGGCTTTGCTGCAAGAGTTACCAAAAGGAAAGTTTTCAGTGTTTACAGCAAACTGCTGGGGATCCACTCCAGGTTTCCTGTCTAGATTTACTTCCATAGCCTTTTCCATGTCTGCATATGATCGCAAGGTAGCAGAGGTTTAAAACCCGAGTTTTCCTTCTCTTTCCTCGATTGTCAATCTCTATCTACCCAAAGCAAGTGGCTTTAAGGCGCTAGTTTTCTGCCTTCACCCATTCACCAGCTTTGAGCTGGACATAGTTATCAGAGGCTATTTGAGATGCCTGCTACAAAAGCATTTTATAGATAATGGGAGCTTGTCTCGACTATAACAACCTTTGGAACATACAAAGAATTAATTTTCATCTAAACTACACAAAAAAGAAAATAACACTGACATTTCTTTTTAACAGATATTTACCAAGATTACACAAAAATATCTTGAAATACTAAATTTATTAAATTTATTCAATAAAATTGCCATTGGCTTCAACCACAATCTCTAAATGACTTCGGAATCTCTTGTAACTCTTCTGGATGGTCTCCTTGTTTAAGTTGGTGAAGCTGTCATAATTCTTGCCTTCAGTTAGCATGGACCAGGCTTGCCTCCCAGAGAGTAAAACACTACGCCTCCTTGGCCTCTCACTTTTGGCAGACATCAAGTGGAATGACTATATTGAATCCATTGCTAAATCCGCTGCTAAGAAAATCGGTTTTCTGTGCAGGGCCCAGAAGTTTTTTCCATCTGAATCTATCCTGCACATATATAAATCTACCATCCGCCCGTGCATGGAATACTGCTGCCATATCTGGTCAGATGCCCCTGCTATTCTCCTCGGGGTTCTTGACAAAATCCAACGGAGAATCTGTAACGTGATCGATACTGACTTGGCAGACCGGCTGCAGTCACTCTCTCACTGGCGTGACGTGGCTCCCTGTGCATCTTCTATAAATACTTTCACGGTTTCTGCTCCGATGAACTTAGATCACTGGTGGCCCCTTGGTACAAATTTGCACGAGATACTAGATTAGCAACTAGGTCCCACCCTTTTACAGTGAAAGATTAGATGTAACCGCAATTTCTACTCCAACAGCTTCTTTTCTCACACTTCCCGCCTGTGGAATTCCCTTCCACATACTTGCTTCTCCAACAGCTACAATCTCCAGGAGTTTAAATGTAAGGACAATAGACACCCCCTAACACACTAACTCGCACCCACTCTCTCAAACACTCTTCCCATCTATCCAACCCTCATCCTCGGTATCCTTACCCGTCTATCACCCGCCTTCTGACATTTCCTATATCTAACCACTCTTTCTCTTTACCTCCCCCTATGTAGCCCCAAGCGCAATAGTGGCAGTGGAACGTCATGCTTGGGGTGAAATGATTAAAAAAAAAAAAAAAAAAAAAAAAGTTCATTTTTGGTATTATCACGAGAAGTTTTGTTGGTCTCTCGCTCAACTGCACCTCAGACATAATCAAGGGGTTTGCAATCTGTGGAGTTAGGTGGCAAGATGTAAGGGATAATGTGGTCGTAGAAATTGTCTGACAGCCATGACTGGGTTCTTCTGCGACATGGTGCAGGGTCCTGTTGTCAGACGTAGGGTCTTCCAACAGCCACCCTCTCAACCCAGGGCAATACTACCTCGTCAAGGCCCTGTGGGAAGATGAATGGAAGCATAAAGTTGTCATTACCATTCAACTTTTTCCAAATTTTCTGCACTGTCCTCAAATTGACACCCAAACACTGAAATGTTTGTATTGGAGCTTCTGGCACAAATGCCAAGCAGTACAGCATGCTGTTTTCTAATTTCTGATAAAGTGAATTGCATCATTGCGCTCTTTTTCTCACAGACGGTGTGCAAGTGAACCCATTATATTGTGCAGTTGACAACTGGAGTAGATAGTTTAGTCTATCGCCCGGTTCACACTCCACCCACGTCTATTGAATAAGTGAAGAGGCTCATCTCTTGTTTTCTGTTTAGGATGTGGTTTCTGGCTTTCTCTTTTCCAATCTTTTCACTCTTACGTAGCCCCCTGCGCATCAGTGGTATTACCACCTTGCTCGGGGGTGATATGATTAAAAAAAAAAAAAAAAAAAAAAAAAAAAAGCACACACAATGTGAAAATTATAAATATAAAATGGTGACAATTTAGTCACTACACCCTGTAATGTATGGATATAAACGTAATTTACATGACAAAGCCATACACTCTTTAAGGTCATATCCATGTTTGAAAGAGACATTTTCTTTTAGCCTTCTCTATCATCTAAAAAAAAAAAAAAAAAAAAAAAATTATGAATAGAACTGGAATAAAACCTAAACATTTTTTTTAATTTACAACAGAAATAAAACACTATTTATTAGATTGTTTATTTACAAGATCAATTATATATTTACAACATTCCAAAAACTAATACAATTAGAACTAATGCAATGCGATATTATTTATTGATTCATCCTCTTTATCATAATAAAATTCAATGTGTGTGTAATGGAACCTGTTGAATGTGACCACTCCTACTGCCATCAAAAACTGGTTGAATAAGGCAGGTGGTTGCTCACTAAAGGCTCATGGTCATGACCTATTTACACCAGCAACATATATTCCACTCACCAGAATGTACATATTAGAATTTTAACACAATCTGGTAATGAATAAATGAGAACATAACATGGCCTAGCTTTGAAGAAATTTATTCAGCATAGAATTTTTTTAAAATATTAAAAACGCATTTACAACAGTCAACAAAAGAGACTAAAATATTTATTCACAATGATGTGGGCTTAGAATAAGTCAGTTATTGCTTTTCTTTCCATGTGTTTGCTAGTACTAGCTAGTTCTTATAAAATACGCAAGTTGGAAAAATTTAAAGGTTTCAATGTTTACTTAGCTGTGAAGATGGTAAAAGAGAATCTGTGATAATACACGGGGTGGGGCTGATGGAGCATAGGGTAAAGAAACAGAGAGAGATCCAGATAGAAATAGAGTAGACAGATACAAAAGAGAGATACTGAGAAAGGAACATAGGTGGGATTTTCCCCATCCCTGAATTTATCCAAGTCTGTACAGAGATCCCAAATCTCTTGAATTTGTCAAATGCACTACATATTGATAAAACATTACAATAACAAAACAATGAGGAATTGTTCCTAACTCAGATCAAAGCAAAATGAAATAGATTACTCATTTAATTTTACTTTATTTAAAAGTTGGGAGAGTTTTTTTTAAAGCTGTCACTTGATCAGTAATTTTCATTGTTCGCATTCTGGAGGTGGTCACTCACTGGGGTCAATTAACATTAGCAAATAGTCAGTGTATAAAAAAAAAAAAAATTATTGCTACCACCACATTCACATATGGTGGCATTTAATATTTTGAATTCCCTTTTATATATATATATATATATATATATATATATATATATTATGTCCCAGAAACTGAACCATATTTCACTGCCTGATGATGGTTCATTGAGCACCGAAACTTGAAAGGTTTTAAAATGCAGCATGCTATTATTATGACAATAACCGTATATCTGTAAATGCTCTACATCTGTATTGAGCACTTTATGAAAAGTTATAAAACTGTGGAATATATATCCATAGTTTAAACCAGTTATTTATTATATATATATATATATATATATATATATATATATAATTCCTCCCACCCTGTCAGGATCATGAAGATACAATAGCGAGGCAACGTTGGCTAAGTTCAGTCTCTTCACTACCAGTTATTAAACTTTACCACCAGTTATGAAATCTCTTGCTGTGTGTTTGCTCTTTCACAATGCACTATTATTTTATTTATTTTTTGCAATAATTATTACGTCGAAGATTAGTGAAGAATATATAATTCCAATTATAATAAAAACCATTGTGTGTGTGTGTGTGTGTGTAAAAAATTTCCACTTTTTTTTTTTTTTTTTTAATTTAATTTTTTTTATTTATGAGTGAACCCCTGCCATAAAAAATGACAGCAAAATATTTGAGAAGATTATTAGCTGTTTCCTCACAGGTCAAGGTTATCCACCCCTGAGCATGATAGGATGGAAAATTACATCATATATATATATATATATATATAAAATTAAATTAAAAAAAAAAAAAAAAAAAAAAAGTGAAAATTTTTTATTCATAAATTTATAAACATTTACTTATTAAAATGTGTAACCCAACTATAAGTAAATCCTTAGGACATAGGCAGTCATGAATCTCCACTTGTTCCTATTCCTTGTCACTCTTAACACTGTTCCTCTTGGTATCTCCTAAACCCCACTGCCATCCACTTGCTCAAGCCTATTAAGTAGGTCTCGTACTGCTTTCCCGAGTCTTTCTGTTCTGTGAGTATTATATTCTCACAAGCCCTCCTGCCATGTCCAAGAAACAACAGCTGTCTCTTCCTGATGCTAAATGTAAGTTTCCTTTTCATCTTCTTCAAAACATCGTTGTTGCCCACATGTTCCATCCATAGTATCCTCAGCATCCTTCTATAGAACCACATTTGTTGCTTCGAGTCTCTCCATCTTTAAAAAGAGGGTCCAGCATTCACTGCTATATAGGAGGATAGATATCACATAACAGTCCAGTACTTTTCTTTGTTTTCAACAAAATTTCAAATTAATTGCCAATTCAAAAAAACTTTTTTTTTTTTTCCCAAACATTCTAATAATATAATAATGTTTATTTTTGTTGTAAATTCTCAAGAACAAAGAAAATGTATAGAATCACTTTCATCATATGTTTAGGTCTTATAAAAATTCTAAACATTGCTTTTCAAAAACAAACATTGACCAAGTAGTTAAAGAGTGTCACAATAAAAACCATTTTTTTTTATACTCCCTCTTATTTGCAAGCACATCTATCCATAAGTCTTACTAATTAACCCATAGCTGGAGGAAGAGGAGGTGGATTCATACTATTCCCAAAAGTATTTACACATGTGAATGTGGTGAACCCAACTGGAATTAACGATTCTGATCCATTATACCCCTTGCATATCCAAACTTACAGCACCTAGTATTCCAAAGCCATCACTCATCTAGGTATTGACCAGGGTAAACTTTGCTTAACTTTGTTGATCATACAGGAATCCATGTTTCAATGTAATGTAACCATAAGTAAAACATTTTTCAGAAATAACAAAACATAACACTTTCTATAAATCCCCCAAATACATTAATTTTAGTGTTTTCACTTGTTTTAATACCACTGGAGTCATTAATATTTTGTAATGATATTCTTAGAGAAAAATACTTTTGATGGATTATCAGCCTTTTACAGTTTATTTAAAGCCAGGAAATACTTTTTAGATTGTGAGAATTTTTTCTGAGATAATAATGACTAAGTTTTACTAATTAACCCATAGCTGGAGGGAGAAAAGGTGAATTCAAACTTTGTGTACACAAGTGAATATAGCAAACTCAACTCGGCTCTCCAGATAACAATTCAGGCTCATTATCCATTCCGGTATCCGCTACTCCCAAGTTGCCCTTCTAGGTATTGACTAGGTTCAACATTGCTTACAGCCATATATTGAAACACCAGTTCTTGTGTGATCACACAAGAACTGGTGTTTCAATATGATATGGCTGTAAGCCTCAGAGAGCCAAGTTCCAATTCCCATCAGCTTCATTGCGAAAATACCCTTGGGAAATGTATAAATCCACCTCTTCTCCACCAAGTTATGGGTTAATTAGTAGAGCTTGCACCAATAAAAAAAATCATTATGTAAAAAAGTTCTTACAATCTAAAAATATTTTTTAGCTTTAAATAACCTGCAAAAGGTTGGTAATTCATAAAAATGCTTATTGTCTTAATCTAAATGGCCAGCTACCTGCTTCCAAGCACACCATCAGCCAGGGCGGCTTAAAACTTTTAACAAATATCTATTCAGTACACACAGCATACAAGTGGCTTATACTGCAACTATTACTGATAAAAACGTTAATTACAGTTTCTAGAAAAGAGCAGATAATCCAGTTTCATTCACAAGGCTTGGGTCAATCCATACTATGGCTTTCAGGCACTTTCCAAAGGCACCACAGGATGAGAGCACCTCCCCAAGTCAATAGCATCAAGCAGGGCTAGTGCATACTATCCACCAAACATATGAAGCCTGATTGAAGGCCCTAGGCATTGCTTTTTTTTTCTATCTACATTTATATACATTACAAATTAAACTAAGCACAACTGACTATCAATGAATGAACTTTTTTTTTTCTTTTCTTTTTTTTTTTACAGATTTTGACATCATTCTGGAATGTTTTCATTTAAACCTGTGAATTTGTTTTGCACATGCTAAGTCTCGAAAATATAAAATTCACTATTTTTTATCTGTAAATGATGAATGTTAAAAGTTGAAAAATTTTAACAAGAAAAATCTCAAGTTGGATGTTAAAAAATGCTGCAAAAACATTTAAGATGGAATGATCTATTATGACATCTCTAATTTGTATAGATATATACCCTACTCCCCCACTGGAGCAAGATGTGACACAAGGTCTTTTTTTTAACATGGTGAGCCCGACCACATACAGACAGGCAATGGAACAAAGATTCCCTAGTCCCCTCAATCGCCAGTTGAGCTGACCCCAGTGACAAGTACCTGGTCCACCCCTCTGGTGCAATGGGGTGGTGCAGACACAGGATACTGTTCCCTGGAATGGGGCATCTACTCAGTGTAATTTTTCTCAAATGCAACTGTCCTGGTGGATGGAGCTACAACTGAAGCGCACTCAGTCTTCAAGGACAGAGACGTAACTGAGAGATGATCCGGATCCTTGCCTAAACAAGGTAATCTCTAATTTGTATAAAGTTACATTGTATTTAATTTTTGTAGTTGAATTGTTCATCTATATGACATACTAGCAATATAGCCTGCCGTTGCTCGGGTGTAATGAAAGATTCAAAAAAACTAATCCATGGTCCTGGAGCTCAGACTCTAAACATTGGCACGAAAGACTAAAAAGCAATAGTTGTTTCCAGTTAAAACGAAACCGTAGACTGAAAAAAAAAAAAAAAAAAAAAAAAATTGAATGGATTAAGTCAAATTTTGATTTCCTGGTATTGATATCAAATAAGTTTTTTCATCGTAAACTGAATTTTGAAGGCTAAATAAGTCCTCTGAGTAAATGGTATCATGGCTGAGGACTAAGAACTACAATTATACCTACTTAGAGCCAAACCCGAAGCAAAAACTAAAATAAAAGGGCTGAAAAAAATATAGACATACAGGCAGATAAACAGACAAAAACATCTTGCCGATTTTCTGCACTATTGTAAGAACTGCAACCTTGAAACTTCTGAATATCGTTTCTTATGTCTGTCTATGAGTGTATCAAATTTGATTAAAATTGGACCACTCCTATAACCCAATTTTTTCAATTATCGATATTTATCGGGGGGTACCTCGACACAAAACCTAGCTAAGAACACTCACAGACACTTATAGTACAACTGTGTAAATTTTCAAGAAAATTAGTTCAGCCGATTCGGAGTCTATAGGTAACGGACACACACAAAGTTCCATTAAGTTTAAATGGTCCATCAGTGATTATAGTTAGGTTACAATAAATTTATATTTTAGAATACTACCTTGAAAATTGAGATGTAGTACAGTGGGAAGTACCAGTATCAAAACAAGTCTTACAAATTAACCCATAGCTGGAGGAAGAAGAAGTAGATTCATACCATTCCCAAAAGTATTTGCACATAAGTGAATATGGTGAACCCAACTGGAATTAACAATTCTAAGAGGCAGGAGATCCTTATACCAGCCTTGGCATTAAGGCATCACTTGAACAAGCCCACTTGAATATGGTGAGAAGCAAACCCAAGTCTCATGGTCAGAAAGTGAATGTACTGGCCACGCACCCATTCTGAAATTAACACAAGCAAAATAATAATTATTTACATTTTTTTCTGTTACTTACAAGAGATGGAGGAATTTCAGCATTTGACCTGCCAGTAAACATATCACTCCATAAGGCTCTCTGTAAAAAGACAAAATAGAAGCAAACCCTGTTAGCATGTATGGTAAAGGCAAACCAATTGGTGGTATCAGTATTAAATGACAGTGAGCAGATTAGTCTGAGAAAGACTGGTTGGTTGACTGATATCTGAATTATTTAATGTTGAAATATAAAACTATCTTCAATTACCTATTTTGAAGGCAATGTTTACAAGTTCAAACCCTGGGCAGATTAGAGTCATACATTCTGGTCCAGTGGAAAAGACGAGATGTGACAGGCAAATTAATTGATTTGAGATTCAAACTTCCAGGTCGGTGATCCTCTACAACAGATAGCCGAAGAATGTCAGAAGTGACAATAAACGACACCTTCAGCCACAAGAACAGAAATGAGGATATTAGTACTAATGAATCAAGGTGTCAAAACTGTTCTTTATCAAAGCTTTACTTGCTAATGATTACAGAGGCATTAACAAATTCAGTGTCGTTGCTGCAGTTTTTCAAAAAGGACTTAAACATTGATGTGGATACCCTTAACTGCTAAACTAAGTTTTTCTGGTGGTTGGGGAGAGGGGGATGGTTACACCCTATATATATATATATATATATATATATATATTTTTTTTTTTTTTTTTTAAAAAACAAATTCATATATGTGCCACTGCTTTTATCATAGATTTTCCAATTTCTTCTCAAGAATGTAATTTTTTTTTTTTTTTTTAGAAACATTTTGCTTTTATTTCTAAAAAATCTGCTCCAAATATTTAAATAAAAATACAATATAACTATGACATTATTTAATTTCATTAGAATAACCTTTTAATTCCTTTAATAAATAATATAAATTAAGGACATTATAATCTGAAGAAAAAAAAATTCAATAAATAATGAAGTTTTAAAATTTTCCTTTGCATTTTTTTTTTTTTTTTAAATTATAATTTATAAAGTTTCAAAAATATTTTTAAAATACTTCAAAAGATTCTTGTGGTTAGTTTATAAACTTATTAAGATTACATTTACTAATCAAAAATTAGAAAGTTTAATACAAATTGTTATGCTTTCATATTTTCAACCAATTTTTAATTTTTTTTTTTGTGTACTTGAAGTTTTTTTTTTTTTGTATGGTAATTTCTATATGTGCATTAAAAAGTCATGTGTTTCAGGGTTTTTCCCCCCCTTACTGGAAAAAAATTTGTACAGTTATGTCACTTATGATAGCCATATCTCACATCTGCAAGCTGTCAACACATTTCAAATATGGCAGACAGTTCAACTCTGTGATTAAGAAATTGTTTTATTCTAAATTTCATGCTGTAAATAATACTTGTGCAAATCAGATTAACATAAAATTTGCTAATTTTCCAAAAATATTGTGTCACAGATGTATATTTTATTTTTACACAATTCTTAAAACCGAGAATTAACTTTTGTTTACGAATGTGTCGATCACTCAAAAATGGCTGAAAAATTGAAAGATTAAAGATTCAAAATCAATATAATTTCTGTTTGTAATACACCAGAGTATTTTGATTGATCAAATTTAATTTTTCAGTATTTAGCTTTCAAACAAAACTAAAACTTCAATTTAAAAGTTAGTTATCAAAAATAAGTGGAGGTATATATATATATATATATATATATATATATATATATATATATAATTTACATTTTCTAAGATGTCCTGTGTTTAACTAAAAGTTTGCAGGCAGAATTAAAACATACTTTGGTCTTAATAATAATCATGCTGATGATAAAACTGGGTTTATTAAGTTTGAGGCCTTTTTTCATCATGCAATGCTATTTTTCTTTTTCTTAGCAAAAAGAGTGGATGTACCTACTCAATACTAAGCAAACAATGACATCAATTTAAGTTAAAATGCAACCAGTATGTTTTTCCTGTAACCGAACAGATCATTAATCAAATTAACTAGATATTGATGATACATAGATTTTTTTTCTCTCTAAACCATGTATATTTGTTGTTACTGTACTTTTTAAAACAGAGTGCAAAATGTTTAAACAAACAAGCACAGACATTTGTATTTAACGTTTTGTTCACTGTTTAAATATCATTTAACAGGGCTCAAAAAACGTTTTCAAACAAAGAAATTTTCCAGCTTGGGTTGGTACAGACTACAGAGGATATTTTTTTTGTAATTTAAAAAAAAAAAAAAAAAACACCGCATTAATCACTTTACTAATTCTTTTTCACTTTTTCATTTGGCAGTGGGATGTGGGGGGGGGGGGGGTTATGAAATAGACATCAATGTTACCTTGACAGAAACTTTTATAGGCCATTTTTTTTCATTTATTTGAGCACCCAAACTCACCATTTTGTTGACCATTGCTGTTTTTGCTTTAAATTTATTGATTCAATAGAAAGAATACAAATATAGTTTCTTAATTGAACTGTGATCAAGTGTAAATACTGTTTTTGTTTTGAATTATTTAAATTTAATTAAAAATCATTCTATCAATTTAAGTGATTCAGAATAATTAAGAATTTGTTGCTTTTTTGTTTTTTTTTTCAAGATGGTAAAAAAGAAAAACAATGAAGATGTGCGTTGTGGTACAGTGGATATCGGCTCGGAACGAGAAACCGGGGAACCGAGTTCAAATTCCAGTTGAATTCATTGCGTTCACTTACATGCAAATACCCTTGGGAAAGGTATTAATCTGTCTCTTCCCTCCAGTTATAGGTTAAATAACAGGACAGAATTGGGTTCTATAGCCTTGGTCGGCAACCAGTCTACCACAGAAAACAATGGCAACCTACTGCGGGATAATCTTCTGCCCAGTCAGTCATGTCTCTTTGGAGACGTGATCGCCCAAGCATGTATCACGTATGGCACTTAACTGACTGAATGAAGTCTCCAGCCCTACAGTTTAACTTAAAAAATTTCTGAATTTCCCAGGGATACACCTAAATTACTACCTGTGGGTTCTGAAGACTCACTACATTAAAAAAACCTATCAGCCTCACTGTCTAATGGCATATTATTAAAAAATTCCAATATTCTAAAGTAAGCAGTCGAAAATTCTTTTTTTGCACAAAAGTGAGATGAACTGTACAAACATTTTTTGGTACTGTTTCGGACTGTTGTCCTCATCTTTAATTGCCATATATTGATAGAAAACATCATGGAAACTACATCAACTTAAAAAATCAGCACATATGCTAGGCCACTAAAATTTAAGCCAGCCAAGCATAGAAATAACACAATATGGGGACCAGTAATAGAGAGTGCAATATGAGCTCTGGCAAAAAAAAAAAAAAAATGGTTACTGAGATATAAGTCCCAAAAATTCATACACTGAAGTCCTCAAGAACACATAGCCCAGTGGATATAGGTTAGTTTGAGTTTTGTTTAACAGCATATCAACCTCTGTGAGTTAATGCCAAAAAGGTGAGGTTTTAAGTTATTTTTTTTTAATGTTCGATTATAGTGAGAAGGCTGATTTAGTCAAATTTTAATGAAAAGTTTTTGTTTTTATTCTTTATTTTAGAAAAGTGAAAATGTCTTCTAGTTTTGTATTCAAAAATGTTTTGCTGAGAATTTTTTTTCCTTCATAAATATGTTATGGTCCTAAATTTTCTTCAAAAAATGTATATTTTTCTATGAAAGTATTTGTATGTATATATTTCTATAAAATTGTATTTTTATACTTTCATAGAGTTTTGACCCCAGTTTGGATATTTGCCCATAGCTGGGACACTAACAGGTGCTACCACTCCAGGTTGGGGTGGACCTGAGAACAACAGCAATTAAGAGGTGGTTCCATGCTCCTCACAACCTCCCAATCAGTTGCCTTGCTGCTGGATGCAGTTTACCGTCAGGCTCAGGACCTATACGTTAGTGCCAGTGACTTGACTCAAAGAGCTGAGAGTTCAAAGCCTGACTACAGCAATGGTGAACAACTTAGATAGTTGAGTTAAAGGGAGATAACTACATGGTATCCGGAAGTGGTATCTCACATGGAATGAGAATGATATACACAAGTGATCGAAATAAAGAGTTTGGTTTAAAATTTCTAGCACCTGAAGAAATCCAAAGCATACAACATAGCAATAAAGATGACAACAGTCTGAACAGTGTCAGTCAGTTAAGTGTGATACACACTTGGGCGATAATGTCTCGAAAGAGACATGACTGACTAGGCAGAAGATTATCCCGCAGTAGGTTGCCATTACTTCCTGCAGTAGACTGTTTGCCAACCAAGGCTATAGAACCCAATCTGTCCTGTTATTTGACTTATAGCTAGAGGGAGAAGAGATGTATCATTATTACTTAGTAATTAGTGGGGGATCAGTTTATTACTTCATAACAATAGAAAACCGATCCCCCACTTTATAACCAGTAGAAGCCTTCATCATGATTCAAACTTATATTCAGTCAGTTAGGTGCCATACATGAGACACACTTGGGCAGAAGATTATCCCGCAGTAGGTTGCCATTACTTTCCGCAGTAGACTATTTACCAACCAAGGCTGTAGAACCCAATCTGTCCTGTTACTTAACCCAAAACTGGAGGGAAGAGATGGATTAATACCTTTCCCAAGGGTATTTGTGCAAAAGTGAATGCAAGAAAGTCAACTGGAATTCGAACTCAGCTCGCAGATTTCTCCTTCTGAGTAGATATCCACTGCACCACAAAATGTAAATACTTCCTCATCTCAAAAGTATAGACAAATACTGAACTACACAAAGCATGACATTTTAAAAAAATTTTTAAATGTTTCATTTCTAACTTGCAACATCTTATATGCAGTCAATTGTTTGCATACATAGATGCAAGTGGATAGATATTTCTAAAATGTTTGTATAACTGTATGGTTATCTCTTACTTTACTCCATATCCTCCTGGTATCTGTTTAAACTGACATGTTCCCCACCTCCGTATTATGTGAGCAATAACTAGAAACTATAATTTCAGAAAAAGAAAATTTAATTCATAAATATCAGGAAATATTCTATCTTTCATCTGAAATCGAGACAATAAAAATTTCAAGCAAGGTATTCACAATATGAGAAGAAAAAAGGAGGGTGGATATGGATGAATAAAAGGCACTTACTTTCAACTCTGGATGTTTCTCTAAGACTTTGGAAATTTCTTCTGCTGCCTGCTTTCCAACTGTGTTACCTTCAAGTCTAAGGGTCTCCATTTTTGGAAAACTTTTGATGGCTTCAACAATTTCTTTGGCTGTTAAGCAAGAGAAAAGGAAAATGTCAAAGTAAAAAAAGTAAATAAAAAAAACAAAAAAAAAAAAAAACTATTTTGTTAACAATGATATCAGTCAGTTCATTAATACACAATTGTACCAACTGTAAAATACAGAAGTTTCCAATTTGAAAACTTATCACTCTAGAAATTATACCTGAAAAAAATAAAAAATAAAAAAAGGCTCATCAGAAAAATTATTTGACTTTACACATGATATTTAAAGTTAGTCTAATGTTAAAAATTTTTTTTTAAATTTATTAAACTTTTTGGTAATTATTCAGCAATAAAAAAAAATTGTTTAATTTTTCTTTTTAATTATTTTGCATAAATATTTTTTTTAGAGCTGTCAAACTAAGTTTGTTATATACCTCAAAGTTTTTGGAAAAGTATTTTATTTTTGTAATATTTATATAGAAAGTTACGTTGAGATAAAAGGTAACTCAAAAAATGGCACTTAATAAAAAAAAAAAAAAAAAAAAAATCAATAATTTCAAAACAACTCCTTCCAGTTAAATTAAATTTGAGAAAATTACATTGTGGTGAAAGACAGATCAAAATGAATTTTTTTAATCTTTCTTAAAGTGGTTTCTTTAGTTTCAAGCTAATAAATTAAATTTAATATTTCCAGTAAGTAAAATACTTTGTTCTTTTTCAAAACTAATTTTTTTTTTTTTTGCTAAAATAGTTGAATAATGCCTATTTTTAATGGTCTTTCATCACAATGTAATTCTCTTTATTAAAAAATCTACCAAAATTAAAATATACTTGCTGAAACTTTATTTCAGGAATATTAGTAGATTTAAATTTTAATTAATCTGATTTGAAATAAACATCACTTACTTCAAATTTAAAATATTGCAAAAATAGAATTTTTAATACATCAGTAACTGTTTTATTTAAGCTGTTATCAGCTTAATGACAGATCGATCTTTATCTAATGTTGTTCTATGAGGGCTTTATCCATAAAAAAAATAATATAATGTAAGCACATTTCATACATAATTTTTTTAAGTACTCAGAAATTTTTAAAATTTATGAAAATTGTTTTCTAATGTTTCATAAAATTTTAGATTCTTTGTTTTTAAATTTACTATTGTTATCTTAATTTCTGATAATGTCATGTAAAATCTACACATTTTTACATTTTTTTTTTAAATACTGGGTGATCACAGATTGTAATAAACTTTTCAATTCATGATTATAAATAGATTTACCTAATAACAATATTACCTAACATTTATGTCATTGAAACTGAATTTTAAGAGATTTAAAAGCTTCATAAATTATTCTAATTAAATAAAAAAAATAAAAAAATATTGCAACAATTCCTTTGATATATCCCGAAAAGGAATACAGTATAAAATGATCAGTTGAAGAATGGAACTCCACACCAGGAATGAGTAATACAGATTTATTGTACTAAGGTACAATTAACAATACACATATAGGCAAGCCACAGGTTGGAGCAGAATCGACAATTGAATACTGAATGCCTTCGCCTAAGACCTTTTTTCTTCGTACTGTTCATTACCGTCTTTTATAAAGTAGAGACTTCTATTCTCGGGGATGGCAGGATGTTCCACTATAACATCCTTAATCATCAAAACAATTTTGTTATATATATATATATATGGTTAAATAAAATAAAGACAAGACATTTTTAACCATTCTGTCCTTAATCTCAGATTATAACTGAGTATATTTTTACATTATATATATAAATGTGTATTTAGGCAGTATTTTTTCATTAATGCATGTTTCATTAGATAATATAGACGAGTTTTATCTAATTTCTCTAATTTTTTTTCATATTCTCTGATAAGCTTAATAACATTATCATTAAATGAAGAAGGAAAATTACAATATTGATACATAATTTTTTTTAATAATCTAATCTAAGCTTTTTTTAGCTTACATAAACCATTTTCAAAGATGTCAATTACATTATAAACACGGACAACTGTTAATGACAAACTGTTTTTGTTTACATGGAAGATTTCCAAGCAACAACAAATTTGTGCATTTAAGACGCTGGAAGTGAATATTGCATCACAGCTCGTGACGTCCCACATGACCAAGCGAGAGTGAAAACAAGAAATATTAAGTATGGGAAGCCATTGGAATAAACCAATGGCTTCTGTTATAAATTACAGGCATTTAAGGATATTTGTGGAGATTTCATAGTTTATCTTGTTCAGGTAAACTTGCACAATGCAATATAACAGAACTTTAGTATATATTGATATATTCATA
This sequence comes from Ascarosepion bandense, assembly GCA_037127315.1. NCBI lineage: Eukaryota > Metazoa > Mollusca > Cephalopoda > Sepiida > Sepiidae > Ascarosepion > Ascarosepion bandense. The sequence continues at coordinate 466,727 of JBBBDQ010000889.1, read as the reverse complement.
CATACAGACACACACACGCACACACATTACTTAATAAATCCCGGGCCTGACACTCTAGAGTCAAATTGGTAGTTGGCAAGGGGTGAAAGCCATCCAAAGCAACTGAAGATGCAAACATCAGCAGGCAAGGTTTTCGCCTCCATAAGTTATTTTGTTCATAGATTACCTTAAGAGAGAACCATCAATAGCAAATATATAGCATTATTGATGCGTTCAAAGGAAGAAATCACCAAAAAACAGCCACAAATGAAGAAAAAAAAAAGTAATCTTTCACCAAGACAACGCACTGTGTCACAAGTTGATCGCAACGATAACAAAACTACATGAATTGCACTTTGAATTGCTTTCGCATCCATCTTATTCTCCAGATCTGGCCCCCAGCTAGTACAGGCTGTTTACAGACCTCAAAAGAACGCACAAAAGGAAGAGATTTAGATCCAATGAAGAAGTCATATTGGAAACTGAGGCGTACTTTGAGGCCAAAGACAAACCATTTTACAAAAAAGGCATTGAATTGTTAGAGAAGCATTAGAATCAGTGTATCAGCCTAGAAGGAGACTATGTTGAGGAATAAAGTTGAATTTTGCCTAAAAGTTGTTTTATTAGTTAGGCCCATGATTTATTGAGTGATGTGTTACCTTGGTAGTAATACTACTACTCCTGTTAAGAAGAGGTAAAGCATTGACAGCTCTGAAACTAACTGGAATTTTGAACTGAGATCTGTCTGACACTATCAAAAATTAAATTTATTTTGTGCTATTGTTAAATCAGTAATGTTCTGCTGCTCATCTATTTGATTTTCTGTCCTGGGTATGACGATAAACTACATCTGGCAGCAAGGCCTCTGATTGGAAGAATTGTTAGAGAAGCGTTGGAATCTGTGTATCACCCTAGGAGACTATGTTGATGAATAAAGTCGAATTCTGCCAAAAAGTTGTTTTATTAGACTCGGGATTTGAGTGACGCGTTATATACATACACACACACAACTGAACAGTTATAGGCCAAGTTAAAATTAAACTAGTCTACAGTAGTATTAAAAAGTGCTCAAGACACGTTTGATGAAAAGGGAGATTTAACATATAGAGCATTTAGATATTTAGGTTGGGAAGATAAGCCGGTTACACTAATACAGCTTTAACCTTTTTGGTTTCATCCGGCGATTTGTTTTTGTTTTTTTTTGTTTATAATCCTATCGACCCAAGCAAAGCATTTTACTGCCATTGTTTTGCAGAGTGTTACATAGAAGAAAAGTTATGAGAAAGAGTGACAGATTATAGGGGGTGTCAGGAAGTGGGTAAGAGAAGGATGAGAATACTGATGAGAGTGGAGTGGACAGAGAAAGGAGCACGAGAGAGAGGATGCAGGTTAGTGAGATAGGAGATGACTATTGACTTTACATTTAAATTCTTGGAGATCATACTGTTGGGAAAGCAAGTAAATGGAAGGGAATTCCACAGGCAGGAAGTGCGAGAAAAGAAGCTGCTATAGTAGAATTTGCATTTACAATTTATTGGTTTCACAGTAAAAGGGTGGGACCTAGTTGATCATCTTGTGGCTTGAGTAAATTTATATATAGGGGGCACCAGTGAGCTAAGTTCAGAGCAGAAGCCATGAAAGTATTTGTAGAAGAGACACAGGGAAGCCACACTGCGCCGGTGAGAAAGTGACTGTATCCGAGCTGCCAAGTCAGGATCTATCACATTAGATTCTCTGTTGAATTTTGTCAAGGACACCTAGGTGGATAACAGGAGCACCTGACCAGATATGGCAGCAGTATTCAATGCATGGCAGATGGTAGATTTATATATGTGCAGGATTGTTTCAGACGGAAAAAACTTCCAGGCCCTGCACAAAGAACAGACTTTCTTACCAGCGGATTTAGCTATGGATTCTATATAGTCATTCCACTTGAGGTCTGTTGTGAGAGTTAAGCCAAGGAGGTAGTGTTTTGCTTTCGAGGAGACTAGCCTGATCCATGCTAATGGAGGGTAGGATAATTACAAAAATAAAATGATTTTAATTTTCCAAAGTTCTGCTTTTTAAGTAATATAGTCACTAAAAATTCTCAAGTTTCATCATCAGCATGATTATTAAGACCAAAATACATTCTAAAAAGAATTAGAAGATATAATTAAATAATCAAAAAATCCTTTCATCTTTCCTCTTAATATCAAAGATAATTTTGTTTTTATGAAGTTTAGGATAGTTTTTCAAGGAATTTGTGGAGGTACCCAATCTACACCTAATATTTTTTAAATAAAATTTTTTCTGTGCTATTTTGAAATCCATTCCATTTGTTTTTATTAAATAAAAACATGTTTGAAAAATAAAAAAAATCTAAACTTTAATGTCATTTTTAAGTGTAAAGCTTTATTTTATTTTATCTTAGCTCACCCATTCTGTTAAGTTAGAATGCTCTGTCAATGATACCTGTATATCTGTGCAGTGACAAATCTTAAAAATTTTACCAACAATTTATTTAAGCCTTAAAGTGAGTTTTTAAAGAGTCAAGGCCAAATGCAAAGCCCTTAATAAAAATGAAGAGAAAATTTTAAAATAAAAAATAAAAATCCAGATAGTAAAAAAAGAGTAATTGATAGGTACCACTAAAACTCAACATGGATGCCTTTTTTTTTTTCCTAAAATGCAAAAAATAAAACAAACAAAAATAATCAAAATTAACTAAAAATTTTCAGTACTTATCAGAATTAAATGAATGAAGTGAAAATAATATTTTTTTTAGAAATATTGGAGAGGGGGGGGGGTATTTCACATCCACCTCCTTTTTGATATCACAATCACATGTATTTTTTAGTGGATGTGTGTTGTGCAAAATGAGAGCAGTGTTCAATTTCCAGTTGAAGTCATTGTCTTCACTTTACATGCAAATACCTTTGGGAAGTAATCCCACCAGGTATGTGTCGAATAACAGGATATGTGTTCTATAGCCTTGGTTGGCAATCAGTCTACTGCAGAAAAATGGCAACCGACTTCAGGGAAATCTACTTAGTCATTGATCGAAATAGACAATGAACTTCTGTTACAAAGAAAGAACATATATATTTCATTTTTAAGGTCATTTATTTCCATCTCGTGAAAAACAAGTCAAAAACCAAAAATGCTGTCAAAGTTTTTCAATGTTTGTTTTTGCTGCTGGTTAAAGCAAGAAAATAATTACCTCCTTTTCTGTTGGAAATTTGTAATTTGAGAAAATATCGATATTCCTTTCTTTTCTTTTTTTTAGAAGAAACAAAAAAACATTAAGGCTTTCGTTTTTAGTTAATCAACCATTTAGAATCCAAATTTTAGATTAGAAAAAATCCACAAAGTCATTTTATTTTATTTAAATTTTTTTAAATATAAATGACTTCCTTGGGGATCTAAAAGAAAATAAAGCTTTAGTTTTTCATGTACATTTTTTTTAATTATTTCCCACAAGTAGTTTCTCTTTTTGTTTTTAAACAGCTTTTTAGTTTCAAGATTTTTTTTCACACACCCATCAGTAATCATAAAAAAAACTCGTTTGAAAGGCTCCATCGCACCTAAGTTTTTTGACCGAGCCTCATAGTGATATTTGAACTAAAAAGTAACTAAAAAAACCTTTGTTTGACTATAAAGTCAGGCAGTCACAATAAAACTAAAAGCGTTCGAAATTTCAATTTGAAATTATTTTCTATGTAAAAATCGAAATTTATTTCAGCATTTATTTGTCAGTAATTCTCAGGAATTTTTTATAAACAAAAAAATATAACTGTTTCCAAATTGTAGTCTTGCGTAAAAAAAAAAAAAAAAATCACAAATATTGTTTTCCCAAACTCTGACCATGGACTTAAAGAAAAACCCTGTGTGAAAGTGAGTGTGTGTGAAGCTTGAAGAAAAAAAATTTATCAATTTCCACAAATAAAAAATAAATAAACTCTGACGCTAGGTAAATTTAAAATTTGATTTCGGAGGGTATTTTTCGATAAATTCACCATTTTCTTTTCTTTCGCTTATATATATATATATATATATATATATATGTGTGTGTGTGTGTGTGTGTGTGTGTGTGTGTGAGAATGAAATGCATTGATAATGTTCGTATGCTAAATTATTAAATTTTAGTTTTTATGTGAGGAAAAAATTAAATAAATAAATTATGCGTTTCGAACGCATAACTTTCTATTAAAGCAGGTTCAGAACATGAGAGTTAAAAAAAAAGTTAAAAAGTACAAATCTGTTTTAGTATCGCAATGTAGAACTTCTTTGAAACGCTTAAATCGACATTTTTATTTTAACATATTTATTATTGATTTTCAAACTAGAGAGCAATCACCGACGAATCAAGCATGCTATTTTTAGTATTGCTAAAAAAATGGAACTTGTGTAAAGTAAACAATGTAATTGTTTAGTGTTAAATTCAAATTTTTCTTGATAAACCTTCATATCTACACTTCTAAAAATAATTTAATATCCACACCTATAACTTCCCCCGCCCCCAAATAAAAAGTTCAATAAATTTGATTGGAAGTAAATAAATAATTCACAACTAACCATCTTCAGCTTTGTCTAATTTCATTCCTCTACCGGCAAAAGTCAATTGCGTTTTTTCTTCTTTTTCGGGCCCATCTCTATCTTCGACGCCTGTCTGGGACAACAAAGCAGTCAATTTGTTAACCTCAAAACAACATTCGTTTCCGCTGGACATTATTCCTGACACGATAAGTCCGTTCTGCAATTATTATATCAGTATTTCTCTTACAACGAGAAACGGTGGGAAATTTTTTTTAAACTGAAAAGGATTTCCGGTACTTTTACAATCAAAGGTGAAAAAATAGCCACGTGCTTTTTAGTAAGACTCTCCCCGGCATTGGTTAAAAAAAAAAGGCGGCAAAAATAAGAACGGTAACTCTTATTCGTTGTGGCGCATTGGATATCGGAACGACAAATCGGGGAGCCATGTTCGAATTCAGTTGTTTTCCTCGCATGCACTTACGCGCAAATAACCTTAGGAAAGGTATAAATGCTGTCACTTCCTTCTAATTACGGGTTAAATAACAGGACATTGTATTCTCAGATCGGATGAGTGTTATTATTATTCCTTAGCCACGCATTATTATTTTTTCATCCAGTGAAATACCCTTGGGAAAGGTATTAATCCGTCTCTTCCTTCCAGTTATGGGTTAAATAGCAGGACAGATTGGGTTCTATAGCCTTGGTCGGCAACCAGTCTACCGCAGAAAGCAATGGCAACCTACTGCGAGATAATCTGCCCAGTCTGTCATGTCTCGAAAGAGACATGATCGCCCAAGCGTGTATCACGTATGGCACTTTAACTGACTGACTGAACTGATCCTGTCACATTTTTCAGTGTTGGGGGGGAGCTTTATTACTAACACCATTTTGTTTAGTTTCTTCTTTAAAAATTGTCATTGTATAATATATTAATTGGGGATTGTTATTTTCTGCCCCTGCCCTTCACACAAAATTGTACATATGGGAGTTAGGTTCCTTACCATCTATGATCTACTTCATAGAGTATCTGAGGTATTATGGTGAACATAGTAAGAATGGTAGGAAAGAATGTGGTATTGTGGTGTAAGGATTGTAATGTGCCAGAGTCAACGAAAGTGAATACCTAAGTTAAATTAGGACCAGCCTTCCCAATACCCATATTAGGCCTTGTACCATATTTGTACGTTTTTTGTGCAATAAATATTTAAATAACAGGACAGATTGGATTATGCTCGGATAGCCAATAGTCTACCGCAAAAAAAAGTAATGGCAACCTACTGACTGTGGGATAATCTTCTGCCCAGTTAGTCATGTCTCTTTCGAGACATGATTGCCCAAGCGTGTATTGCGTATGGCACTTAACTGACTGAAAACTCTTATTCTTTTACACGCTCTTCGTAAAATTATATCAAAATACAATACATCAATAACAAAAAAGAAAATGAAAAATCACTTATTTGTCAACATAATTTTTTTTGTCAATGCACTTATCAAACACTTTTTCATAATTTCTATGAAGAAAATTTATATGTAGTGAAATTCAGCAACCAATAACATTCAATGATCATCTTTCTCGACTTAGTTTTGCTTGCAGATATCAACACTTGTCACGAGGCTTAGAGTGAAACTGAATTGATTTAGAAATCCTATTGCTATGGATGTCTGTATCTCCACAGATTCACGATACGATTAAAAATGAATTTTTGAAAATAAATCTTTCTTGCAACATTTGTTTTAATTTTAAGCTAATACATTAAATTTAATAATTTCAATAGGCAAAATTTTTCTCTAATTTAAAACTAATTTCAATTGACTGGAAGGAATTTTCATTTTGAAATTTATAAAATTGATGATTTTAGCAAGTGGAGTCTCACTCTAAAGTAAACGACAATTTTTACATCGCGGTTGGAGCGACAATATCACGCATATTGTGACAAAAATTGAATATTAAAGTGGATCTATTGTGAGCTTACACTACATGCAAAACTCAACACATTTTTTTATTTTCAAAGTAACAAATAAATAAGTATTTCAACAAATATATATATATCGGAGTCTAACCGTACTGATGAGCTGTGATACAGCAAAACAGATCTGTCTGCAGATGACTATTTACGCTCTCACACCCTGATTGAGCACTCTGGAAGAATGGTAGACTTTGAAAAACAGCTACTCTAGCATCTACGCATTGTTCATTCAGCAATGAATTAGAACACTCTAAGCTATTTCGCATGTATAATGATAATATACATGCTAAAAAGTCTGCCTTCTTCTACCAAGCGCCCATAGTTCATAGGTAGAATCACCAACTGACGCCAATTCGGTCGGGTTTCAATCCTCGGTTAAAAGCAATTGGAATCTAACTGTACTGATGAGCTGTGATACAGCAAAACAGATCTGTCTGCGGATGACTATATATATATATATATATATATATATATAAGCTGAAAGAAAATTATATCAGTAGCAAGTAATGTGTGACAAAATTAAAATTGTTCACTTGAAAAGTTCACAGGTATGAATCAAGGTAAAAATACGTAATGCACAAATTAAGAGTTGTTTCGCTTCGGCAGTATTTTGAAATTTTTCTGCTGAAAAGAATTTTGATTATAAATGTGTAGAAAAGATATTTTTTTGGAATGTTCAAGATGTAATTTACAACAATAATCATCGAATAGTTCTGTGGATATTCAGCTGAATGATGAAAAGTTTGTTGAAGAAAATTCTTATTCTGTGTGAGGAAAGGTTTGTTGATTTTTTCAACTTATTGAAGAATATTTGGTGGATCTGAAGGAGACTACCACCATCTTTAAATTTGTTGTTTTTCATTTTTTTTTTTTTATTACTTTTTTCAGCACAGTCTTAACAATTACTAGCAATATAGCCCGGTGTTGCTCGGGTGTAATGAAAGCTTTAAAACTAATCCATGGCCATCGACTCTTTGGACGTTGGCACAAAAGACTAAAAAAGCAATAATTGTTTCCAGTTAAAGCCAAACCGTAGACTGAAAGAAAAATGAAAATTTTGATTTCCTGTTATCGATATCAAATGAGTTTTTTTCGTTGTAAACTGAATTCTGAAGGCTAAATAAGTCCTCCGAGTAAATGGTATCATGGCTGAGACTAAGAACTACAATTATACCTACTTAGAGCCAAACCGAAGCAAAAACTAAAATAAAAGAGCTGAAAAAAATACAGACATACAGGCAGATAAACAGACACACACACAAACAACTTGCCTTTTATATATATATATATATATATATATATACATATATATTATTGATTTTTGGCACTATTGTAAGAACTTCAACCTTGAAACTTCTGAATGTCGTTTCTTATGTCTTTGCCTATAAGTGTATCAAATTTGATTAAAATCAGACCACTCCTTCTATAACCCAATTTTTTCGATTATCGATTTTCGATATTTATCGGGTTTACCTCGACAAAAAACCTAGCTAAGAACACTCGCATATGCTTATAGTACAACTGTGTAAATTTTCAAGAAAATCAGTTCAGCCGTTTTGGAGTCTATAGGTAATGGACACACACACACACACAGACAAAGTTCCATTTATAAATAAGTTTAGATTAGATTAGATTACATAAAGTTTCCAATTATCAAAAAAAATTTGAAACTATTTCAATATTTAAACAATTTTAGGATGGGGGGGCTCAGTTTCTCATAAAACGCTATAGTAAATTGATCCTCCATTTTGCAACCACTCGCTTTGGGGTCACTTTGTTTTGTTTTTTTGCTGACGAGTTGTTGCTCGTTTTTGTCTTTTTCAAGTTTTCTTCAGTTCTTACCATGGCATCTTCCTCGGAAACTCCAACAATGGCTTTATTCAAAAATTTCGCAAAGAATTCAGTTGTTGAATATGTGCAAGCTAAACAGTTAATTGCACAAGTGATCGATTTTACTATATAAGGTTGTATGAAAAAACTGGTCCCCCCACAAATTAAATGTTGAAATTTTTACAAATTTTTTTTTGTTTCAGAAAGTTTAGGGTTTAATCGATAAGATTGCACTGAAAAAAGTAAAAAAAAAAAATGATAATCAACCAATTTACAGGTGGTGGTAATGTCGTACTGGTCAGTGGTTCTAAAGTGGAGGATTGATTTACAATAATATTGTATGAAAAATTGATCCCCACTAAAATTGTTGAAATATTAAAATTTTTCCAATTTTTTTTGTCAGTCGGAAAGTTTAGGGGGTAATCGATAAGATTGCACTAAAAAAAGTAAAAAAAAAAATGATAATCAACCAATTTACAGGTGGTGGTAATGTCGTACCGGTCAGTGGTTCTAAAGTGGAGGATCGATTTACTATAATTTCACTGTAAAAGGGTGGGATCTAGTTGCTAATCTAGTATCTCGTGCAAATTCGTACCTAGGAGGCACCAGTGAACTAAGTTCATCGGAGCAGAAGCAGTATTCATAGAAGAGACACAGGGAAGCCACGTCGCACCGGTGAGAGAGCGACTGCAGCCATCTGCCAAGTCACTATTGATCACATTACAGACTCTCTAACCATCTTGTCTATGATGGTTAATTGATAGTAGCTTTGTTTTAGAAGCATTAAAGCTTACGAGCCATTTCTTACCCCAGTCCACTACGGATTGGAGGTCCTTTTCAAGCTCAGCTGCAAGGTTAGCTTTGTCGCCTCCACCAGATTTTGGGTCGAGGCGAGAGTAAACTGTGGTGTCATCGGCGTACATACCTAGTTGGGATATCATGGAATCAGGGAGATCATTAATGTATATCAGAAAGAGCGTAGGACCTAGGATAGAGCCTTAGAGACACCTACGTTCGTATGGTAGTTCTGGGAGGCATGTCCGTTTAATACCACCTTCATTGTGCGGTTAGAGAGGAATGACTGGATTAGTTCAAACAAATGTCCAGTTATACCATAGCTCCGCAGTTTGCATAGAAGGCCAGCATGCCAAACTCTGTCGAATGCTTTAGAGATATCCAAGGCAACGGTTCGGGCTTCACCATTCCTGTCGAGTGCCTGATATCTGTACTCGGTGATGGTCGTTAGCATATCGGCAGTAGAGCAAACAAATCTTACAAATGATAACTAGCAAAGACTTGCACCCAAAGAAACTCCAATGGAGAAAAAACAAACAAAAAGCCTTTCAACAAATACAAAAATTTAATCCATGGGAAATAACTTTGTATACATTTTATTTCATATTTCTGATTTATGAAGAAATCCAAAAGTATTTTGGACTATTTGACTAAACAAATAATTAATAAGTATTTAATCCAAACAAATATTTAATTTGAACTGTATTACTTAAATTCATATTTCTCCATATTCTTCCGTCATTCAATTGAACTCAAGATTTCTGATTGCAATAGATACATTGAGGGTACCAATGTTAATGGTAAGTCTGTTGATATTGAGCACTTTAGTTACAAAGATTACTTACCTTAACTGTGTTATCTCCCAGAAATAAATTTGTCAGTCTTTTATATTTTTTCAAAACACAGTCTTTGTTATGACAAAATTTATAGTGAAAATTTTCATAGCAAAATTCAGTAACTGTATTTTCCGGCCTGCAAGATTCACTTTTTTATCCTGAAAAATATGTGTGCATCTTCCAAGATGAATGCATCAGTTACTATCATGCTATGGACTGACAATAGTGATGACTCTACAGATGATAGTTTAAAGATTTTACATGAATCCAGCAGTGACAAAGTTTTGGGATTTGTGGATGACTGAAATTTATTTGATTGTTTTATATATATATTTTTTTAATGTTTAATTCATTTTTATGGAAATAAAACCACCCTTGGACAATGAAAGATGTATAGTATATTTACTAACTACCAACTAGTATGTCGTTGCCATAGAAACAAAATCAAGTGAGTGATGAATGTAAATGATATGTGACACCAGTATGTAAGCTGTGGTGTGTAGAAGTCTGGTAGCACCTGGGGTGAGGATTGTGACTGTGTCTCCCACCCCAAACAAAATCGCAATAGTCAGTCAGTCAGTCAGTCAGTTAAGTGCCATACGCGATACACGCTTGGGCGATCATGTCTCTTTTGAGACATGACTGACTGGGCAGAAGATTATCCCACAGTCAGTAGGTTGCCATTACTTTTTTTTGCGGTAGACTATTGGCTATCCGAGCATAATCCAATCTGTCCTGTTATTTAAATATTTATTGCACAAAAAACGTACAAATATGGTACAAGGCCTAATATGGGTATTGGGAAGGCTGGTCCTAATTTAACTTAGGTATTCACTTTCGTTGACTCTGGCACATTACAATCCTTACACCACAATACCACATTCTTTCCTACCATTCTTACTATGTCCACCATAATACCTCAGATACTCTATGAAGTAGATCATAGATGGTAAGGAACCTAACTCCCATATGTACAATTTTGTGTGAAGGGCAGGGGCAGAAAATAACAATCCCCAATTAATATATTACAATGACAATTTTTAAAGAAGAAACTAAACAAAATGGTGTTAGTAATAAAGCCCCCCCCCCCAACACTGAAAAATGTGACAGGATCAGTTCAGTCAGTCAGTTAAAGTGCCATACGTGATACACGCTTGGGCGATCATGTCTCTTTCGAGACATGACAGACTGGGCAGATTATCTCGCAGTAGGTTGCCATTGCTTTCTGCGGCAGACTGGTTGCCGACCAAGGCTATAGAACCCAATCTGTCCTGCTATTTAACCCATAACTGGAAGGAAGAGACGGATTACCTTTCCCAAGGGTATTTCACTGGATGAAAAAATAATAATGCGTGGCTAAGGAATAATAATAACACTCATCCGATCTGAGAACACAATGTCCTGTTATTTAACCCGTAATTAGAAGGAAGTGACAGCATTTATACCTTTCCTAAGGGTATTTGCGCGTAAGTGCATGCGAGGAAAACAACTGAATTCGAACATGGCTCCCCGATTTGTCGTTCCGATATCCAATGCGCCACAACAAATAAGAGTTACCGTTCTTATTTTTGCCGCCTTTTTTTTTAACCAATGCCGGGGAGAGTCTTACTAAAAAGCACGTGGCTATTTTTTCACCTTTGATTGTAAAAGAAGATTAAGATTATCCCGCAGTAGGTTGCCATTGCTTTCTGCGGTAGACTGGTTGCCGACCAAGGCTATAGAACCCAATCTGTCCTGTCATTTAACCCATAACTGGAAGGAATAGACGGATTAATACCTTTCTTGAGGGTATTTGCGCGTAAGTGAATGCAATGAATTTGACTGAAATTCAAACTCGGCTGCCCGATTTCTCGTTCCGAGCCGATATCCAATGCGCCACAATGCACATCCCGCAATAGTATACTTAGTTTATTTGTTTTTGGATGTGATATACTTAATGATGTGCGTTGTGGTGCAGCGGATATTGGCTTGGACCGAGAAATCGGGGAGCCAAGTTCAAATTCCAACTGAATTCATTGCATTCACTTACGCGCAAATACCCTTGAGAAAAGTATTAATCCGTCTCTTCCTTCCAGTTATGAGTTAAATAACATGACAGATTGGGTACTATAGCCTTAGTTGGAAACGAGTTTACAGTAGAAAGCAATGGCAACCTACTGCGGGATAATCTTCTGCCCAGTCAGTCATGTCTCTTTTGAGACGATCGCCCAAGCGTGTTTCACATATGGCACTTAATTGACTGATACTTAATGAGCAGCTCAAATTAATCACCATGTGCAAGTGAGGTTCATTCCCATCACCAGACAGCACTTTTTGGAGATGAGTTTTTTAAAACATGCCGATATCATAAAATCGAAAAATCTGAGTTCTAAATGTTCTATGCTAACACATCTCACTTGTAAGACTCTCTTCCAGCTCTGTTTTTCGTCCAACTTTGACCTTCACAAATTTAAATGCAATGTCAATCATTACCTACTGTCTTCCCGACAACTCTTCCATTGTTTCCACCCTTTCATGTTTCCGGTTTTCTAATTCTTTTATACCCAGCAACTCTTTATCGTGTCTTTACTGCTTTGTTAGGATAAATTCGATTAGGAAAAAGTACTATTGTTCCTGACAACAAAGATTATTCATTATCTCATGCCCCTGCTTTTCTCTTACCTTTTTCCTGTATCTTTTTATTCTATCCCTTATCCTTTTCAATCTTCATTGCTAATCTGTTTTAGAACATATTTTTTACTGTACACCCACTTTGCTGCATCTTCATAAAGAATTATAATCTACCAAAAATTTTATGCCTATCTTCACCTGCATCTAAATTGGGCTTACAGCCATATCATGTTGAAACATTGGTTCCCATATGATCACCAAATTTAAGCAACATCAAGCCTGGTCAGTACCGAGATGGGTGACTGCTTGAGGAATACCAGGTGATTGGATATGTGGGAGATATAAAGGATAATGCCACGGAATTGTTAATTAGAGAACCAAGTTCCAGTTCCAATTCCAGTTGGGTTTGTTATATTCACTTATAAAAGAATACCCTTGGGGGAAAAGTATGAATCCACCTCATATCTCTCCAGCTATGGGTTAATTAGTAAGACTTTTATCACTAAATCATTATTATCTAAAAAAAAAAAAAAAAAATAGAAATTGTTACAATCTGAAAATATTTTTTTGGCTTTAAATAACCTGCAAAGGGTTGATAAACTGTAGAAAGGCAACAGATTGGGTGGGACTTGCAGCTGAAAATTGGAATACAAAGAGGATGATTCTCTACAATGTGCATAGCATGGTGAGTCTTAACAATGAATGTTAGAAATTATTGCCTGGTTCACACTCCACCCACGTCTATTGAACAGGTGAAAAGGCTCATCCCTTGTTTCCTGTTTAGGATGCGGTTTCCGGTTTTCTCTTTTCCAATCTTTTTTTTTTTTTTTTTTTCAATTGGAGTAGATAGACTAAACTATCGCCCGGTTCACACTCCATCCACATCTATTGAACAGGTGAAGAGGCTCATCCCTGTTTAGGATGCGGTTTCCGGCTTTCTCTTTTCCAATCTTTTTACTCTTACGTAGCTCCCTGCACATCAGTGGCATTATCGCCTTGCTTGGGGTGATATGTTTTAAAAAAAATTGGTGGAACTAAGGGCTGTAGTTCATCTAAGCACTTTCCGGGGAAATAGAGCTGTAAGAGGATTGCAATGTTTCGTCTGTGAGAAAATGGTTGTAGGGTGGAAAACATTGTCTTCTACAAGAACACGGAGATGCATTTGAACTCTATTAAGACTGGAAAGTAAAGACCAGGCAACTTCATCCTGTATATGGCAGCAATACTCCAGTTAAGGCCTGATTTGGTTTTTGTAGGCAGTAGACAGGTATAAGATACAAATCCTACATCATCCACAACTAAAACACACAAAGTAAAATTGCACACCCGCAAAATCAACTCCAAACAACTAAAAACATTTTGGAAAGATCAAAGCAAATTTCACAAGTCACTGTGAAAAGCAAAATTCTGGATCCTAATTGGATAGCAAATCAAAAATTCATATATGACGTCAGTCAAACGTTTTTTTCACACCTAAGTGAAAATGCTTGCTGGAGCCTGCAACATGATAAACTTCCCTATTTAAACCAAGTCTGCTGATCGGTCAAAATCAGTCAGGATATTTTTTTTTTTAATCATTTCACCATGAGCAAGGCGGCAATGCTACTGATGTGCAGGGGGCTACGTAAGAGTGAAAAGATTAGAGAAGAGAAAGCCGGAAACCACATCCTAAACAGAGAACAAGGGATGAGCCTCTACACCTGTTCAATAGACGTGGGTGGAGTGTGAACCGGGCGATAGTTTAGTCTATCTACTCCAATTGAAAAAAAAAAGAAAAGTGAAAAGATTGGAAAAGAGAAAGCCGGAAACCACATCCTAAACAGGGATCAAGGGATGAGCCTCTACACCTGTTCAATAGATGTGGGTTGACTGTGAACCGGGCGATAGTTCAGTCTATCTACTCCAATATGATAGCATCTCACCACAATGTAAGGAAGAAACTTCAAGCTGACTCACCTTTGCTGCCAATTGCCACCCGGACGTAAGGGCATGTCACATATCCATTCTACCTCTTCATCCAATTTTCTTTTCTTTTTTTTCACTCCATGCCAAAGAAAGCAACAACAACAACAGGACACTCTAAGTACAATTTCTTTATTTGTTTTACTCTCTTTCTCACCCTGATGTCAACCTACCAAAAAGAGGAAGGAACATAAAACCTTATGTTCTGCTACTATACAACCATGAACTCTAAACTTCTGTGGACATTTTAAATACCTACATTTCTCTTTAGACTACAAAGCTGCATGCATTTCTCAATAAACATTTTTCTTCTCACAAATATGTTACAGTGTCCAGTTAATGAAATTTCACTTATATTTTTCTTCTTACACTTTTGTCATTCTGTTAATAAATCTTTCCCTTAATGTACACACAAAATATTTTATACTTTCACATTTCAACATCCAACCTTCTGATGTTTAAATTGTGGGGGACTTTGGGCGCGTTTGGCACAAGGCCAATTTACCAGGCATAGCCGAAGCCCCTACACAGATACTTATTGGAGTGGTAGAGGGAACCAACCATTTTTTCTACAATCTTTAATGATGGATCATATTTATGAACTGAAGTCAGTAGGTAGAGTAGAGGGTTACCCCCCAGGGAGAGAGGGATGGGCTCTGCCAGATCTACTTACTCAAGAAGTTCTATTCATTAATAAAGCTATTGCTAAACCAATTGTGAATTTTACTTAGTATTCCTAAGCATGAATATAAAATCATGATGCTAATTTAAACACAGCAAAAAAACAAACAAACTATAAAGCAAATGTTAATCATTTCTGAGAAGACATGGTCCTCCACAACTTGTTTTAATTAACTTTTGACAATACAATCCCTTTGTCTTATCATCCATTTATAAATGTATTAAATACATTACTAAGTTTACTTCTGCTTTTCTTACCTTCAGTATGTCCCTGTGTGTGTTAGTCTCCAGGCCCTCTTTCCTCACATACACCAGAACTTCAAGTTTCATTGTAGTTAATATTTTATTTCAAATTTCATCAATTTTCAAACAAGAAAAAATGCAATATTGAGGTTGCTAAAGAGTCATTTCATGCCTTCTCTACTAACTGGATCACAACTGCTTATGGGACAAAAAAAAAAAAAAAATCAACCTTCTTATATTGAGTTAATCCTGTAAAGATGGCTGGGGGTTACTTTCAATTATCAAAGATCCCAAATCTAGAATTTCATAAATTTGAACTGACTCTTACTGGTTGAAGAACTTCATTGCATCAGGTAGAGTTCACACTGGTGTAAAGATATAAAAGGTGATTATCTTTTGATACAGATGAAGTTACATGGGTCACATAAAAGCTGCATAGTGATGAAAGTGGCAGTCAATCAGTTTGTTTGAAAGAGTCAAACTAAGCATGTTTTGGTTGTGCATATTTTTTTTAATCATGGGTGAGGCCCTTGTGGAGATTAAATTTGCCTCTCCCGATCAACAACCACATGGTGCAGCTTACAAGCCCATGATACCATTTCCATTCAGGAATATATTTTCCCCATCAATATAAAAAAAGAAACTATCTCTGACTCAGTCCTCATGTTGAGAAAGACCTAAGACTTCACCCCACCATTTACAGAATATATCTTCATTCAGGACATGGCAGATAAATCTAGCCCACTTGAATTTGGAATACTTAATATGGCTTCTTGCGAAAAACTGAAGAATCTCTAGCTTATATGTAAAACCTTTCTTTTTTTGCACTGGTTGTTGTGTAGATATGTTATATTTTCTTTGCATGTGACACACACACGTGTGTGTGTGTGTGTGTGTGTGTGTGTGTGTGTGTGTGTGTGTGTAATTTTATTATTACAATGGTTTATAAAAGCATTATATCACTACACAAAAATTTTCATGTTTCAGAACAATATTATGTTCTACTTTATATTGCATTCTTTATAAAAATAAATGCTTGAACAGTGGGTTTTTAATCTATCTGTTCTTTCACTTTCTTATATATACATCATTGATATAATACTATGAAATATGGTGTTATATCAATGACAATATTAATACCCCCATTACTGGCAATATCAAACTTTTTGAATCACCTTGTTATCTAATAGCTGGAAAGAAATGATTAAAAAAAAAAAAAAAAAAAATCCTGTACTTTATCCACAAAACCATTGTTCAATTTTAATCTTGCTAGTTTTACTTTCTTTTTCTGTATTTAACCATATCATCAAATTATGTTAGCAATATTTGACCTTCATACTCTCAGAAAAACAGTATGTCAAAGGGATGGTTATTTTCTTGACACCACTACACACTTGAATCCCTCAGCAATTTTTATTTACAAGATTATCAAAATATGTGGATCAAGTCAAATGTGATACTTATTTACCATTCTATAAAAAAATTAATTAAAAAAAAAAAAAATTAATAAAAATATGTAAACCAACTTCAATGCAATATTTGCAGTAAAAATTAGAAATTCTATAATTATACACAAGGAAAACCTTGCCCATCCAACGAATAGGGAAATACTCAAAATATTGACCATTTGTTGTCTCACAGTATTTTCATTATTTGGATTATTGTCCTCATCTTTGTTGCAATTTGTACAACATTTCGGCCATTGTACACTCTGGCCTTCTTCAGGTGCTAGTAATTTCGAACCAAACCCTTTATTACAATCACTGGGGTATATTATTTCCATTCTTAGGCTACAGCAATAGTGAACAAGTAACTTGCAGGGTTAGAGGGAGATAACTCATGACTTCTAATTGAGGCATTACTATTTTGCAAGGAATGAGAATATTCCCCAGTGATTGTAATAAAGGTTCGGTTTGAAATTCCTAGCACCCAAAGGCTGGAGCGTACAATGGCTGAAATGTCATACAAATGGCAACAAAGATGAGAACAATAGTCCGAATAATGTAAATACTACCTCATCTCAAAAATATAGACAAATTTATTGTCTCATATTAAATTAAAAGAATGTTTGGTTTGTAACACCCCAGATGAAGATCCAAGCAATTTCTCTGGTGGTCGTTCTCCATGCTGTGATGTTGCCGGGGGTTGGTTGAAAAAGTCGAAGTCTCAAGCTGGGGGTACAAGAAACTATAAAGAACAAACTTCCACAACTTGGATGAGTTAAATCGATGCTTTATTTCGTTCAGAGTTAGTTTTGCAGTTGGGGCAGGCGATGTGACACACAGCTCTAACTCTAATGGAGATCAAATGCTGAACCAACCGACTCAGACAAACGGAGTTTTCCCTTCTTCAGTGTGCCTGACACACATAGCTACTTCAAGCACACGCCCAGCTGAACTCAACTCAATCACTTGTATTTATATTGAAATAATCGGAAGTCCACTAGACGATCGGCTTAAAACAAAAGATAAGCATTGGTGACTGTAAGTCCAAAATTTCAAGGTACTTAAATTTTGCTTCCTTTGATGTGTAAACTGCACTTAGCCTCCAATGACTATGCTCCAGAATTTTTTTTATCTTTTTATCTTAATAAAGCTTCATGTGAAGGCCGTTGGATGTTTTTATAGACCTGACACTTTACCCGTAACCAGGCGTTTCTTTTTATTGCCTGGAGAAAGGGAAAATTCTATTATCTTTTCTTTATTTTCTTAATGTGTGGTCAAGATACAGTAAAGACAGTTTTTGACCTGGTCACCTAAAATCTATTTCTTAAACGAAACACATTTTTAAACTATTTTTCTATTCTTAACCATTTTCTATTATTAATCTATTATAATAAAATACATATTTTACAAATCCACCTTAATATACACCTAGTTATGTCACAGGTTCAACTAGAAGATCTCAGTCTCTTTTAGTGAATTTATATGGTGAGAGCAACTGGAAAATCCCTTCATTTTTTCAAAAAATTCATTGTTAGTTACTTGTATGTTCATTTAAATATTGACATTTTTATAAATTTAAGAATGAAAGAAAAAAATTTTTTTCATATTCATTTTATAAAATTGTAAATATATAATTATCACATGGAAAAATACATACATGAAAAGTAATATTAAGATTATATTAAATCAGGAAAAATAAAGGACAAGATATTCTACTGAAGTTTAAAAAAAAAAAAAAAAAAAAAAGAAAAAAAAAAAAGAAATTTCTTAAAATATTGTAGCTAAAAAAAAATTTGAATATTACTTTTCCATGATTTTTCAGGCATTGCTATTAATATAAATCAGTCAGTTAAGCTTTGGGCGATTATGTCCCTCTTGCATGTCCATATCGGCTCAGAACTAGAAATCAGGGAGCCGAGTTCGAATTTGTTGAATTCCTTGTATTCACAATATCCTTGGGAAAGGTATCGATCCACATCTTCCCTCCAGTTATGAATCAAATAACAGGACAGATTGGGTTCTATAGCCTTGGCTGGCAACCAGTCTACTGCAGAAAGCAATGGCGACCTACTGTGGGATAATATTCTGCCCAGTCAGTCATGTCTCTTTCGAGACATGATTGCCCAAAGCGTGTATCACGTATGGCACTTAACTGATTAATATAAATATAATGCTGAAAACCACATTCATAACAAAAAGAAAACATTTATATGCAATTGATAAAAAAAAATTATTTATAATTAATTCTGATAAGCAAAGTTTGAGTGACAAAAATATCATCAGAATTTAAATGTTGAAAACTGCATGCAAAAATATTAAACAGAAGAAAAAGTCATGAAGAATATGATTTATTATTAGAAGCCTTAGTCGCTCACTTATGTACTTTTTGGACTTCACATATTTGAATTTAACTGCCTTTCTACTGAACCAAAATTCAAAACTATTTTTCAAAATGTAGCTAAAGGGGTGTCCTATCTAACTGTAAACTGTTTGAAATTGAGAACTGAATTATTGGTGAAACTTGAAAGCTGCCTAGATTCACTCAATGTTGAACTTAATATATTCAACAACTTCCATGGTTGAATGATATGTAACATTTTTAGAATATTGTAAATAATTTAATAAATAAATGCTAATATCTTTTTACACTATTTAAATGTTCAAACTGCTGACCTCATCTTTGTCATATTCACATTTTAGCCACTATGTTCTGGTCTTCAGGAGATAGATGTTGGAATTTCAAGCCAAACGCTTTCGGGGGACAGAGTGTTTTAGTTCCACAAGTTATGTATCTTCTGGATGTATCAGTTACAGTTATTTCCCTTTAGTAACTCAACAAGTTTTTGTTTACATCTGCAATGGCCAAATCACAACTCTTTGGGTTAAGTCACTTTGTTGTCAATTTTCAAGAATAAAAAAAAAATGTATACTTCAATTTTCGTAAGTTAGGGTTTTACTCAAATTCTAATCATTGTTGGTCTGTTTCTACTATCATCTTGTAGATTTTAGCCCTTTCATTCTCACATATGGCTGCTTAAAAAAAAAAAAAAAAAAAAAAAAACTTTTTCAGTTATTTTTTTTCTCAGACAGTCATTTTTACTAGTTTTTCATATGCTATTAAATAAAGGATCAGAGGCGGGGGGAAATACTACACACCATTTAAAATGCCATAATTCATCCGATAAAACATCTACAATGGAGGAGGAGGAAAAAAAATAAAAAGACTTGCTTTAGACATTCTTGTTTTGCATCAAAACCATGTCGGACACAACTTTTATTTCACTAATGCCAGCCTAATTAAAAACGAACAACTCTTTAAGGAGAAAGTATTTTAAAAACACAATAGCATTAGATTCTTGATTGAGAAGCTAATCTTGTTTAATTCCTGGATGGAAGCTTGTATAAATGGAGTATGCATTCCCAGGAATCAGTTTGTCGGTTGCAGTTAGAGAGAGATAATTGCCCAACAAAAACCAGCATCACTATAGCGAAGAAAATGGTGACTTACCTCGTTAAACCAAGCGACAGCACGTCACGTTAATACTATGATGAAAAATGCGGCGAAAAAGAAAATTACAGACCCAAACAGAAAAAAAGGGGCACATATTCCACATAACATGCTGAAGATGGAATATAAAAAAAAATAAAGTCCGTTGCAGGAGTTGCTATAAAAATATATGCAAATATTTAGCGTCCTCTCTTGAGTTGTTGGCTAATGGAAAAAAATTGATTGGCCAATAAAAGCAGTCGTTCTTGAAGCGAGAAGAAATATTTTTGGGACTGACTGGTTAGGTGGATAGCAGTGCGTGAGATTGTACCGGAAGTCTCACCTCATCTAACAAAGCCACATGTACACAAAGTAAATTCTCGTGAGAACACAAATCCCAATGAAGGAAAAGAATTCACAACAGTGATTGCACTAAACAAGCAAGTCACCTTTGTTGAAGTGTAGCTCTTCCTGGCATGATATTCAAATTTTTTAAATTTTTTTTTAATCATATCACCCCGAGCAAGGCGGTAACGCCACTGATGTGCAGGGGACTACGTAAGAGTGAAAAGATTGGAAAAGAGAAAGCCGGAAATCACATCCTAAACAGGAAACGAGCCTCTACACCTGTTCAATAGACGTGGGTGGAGTGTGAACCGGGCGATAGTTTAGTCTATCTACTCCAATTGAAAAAAAAAAGAAAGAAAAAGAAAAGTGAATAAATTGGAAAAGAGAAAGCCAGAAAACCACATCCTATACAGGGAACAAGGGATATACAGGAGTGTTATATTTGTTGACCAACACAAGTTATGTCAAGCAATTACAGCCAGAGGTCAGGTTATACAATAATAAAAATAAATAAATACTGAACATGTCTCTACATGGTCCTTCATTTCAGGCTTGCAATTGTTATGAGGATGCATTTATATATACAAATAATAATAATAATGTCTAAAAAAAAAAAAAAAAGTTGTAGTAAGGGATTCTATTGAGTCCTATGGGTTATTACAAAAAGTTTTAATTCATGAAGTAGTCGATGACCAACTAAAACTTGAAAGAATTGTTACCAGGATTTGCCAACGTTATCAACTCCGGTTATGATTCAAAGATTTATATCCAGCCAAAAGAATCTCATAGAAAAGTCCAACCAAATAAAACCTGAAACAAAAAGGGTAAATACATATTTTTGACTTTTTCATTGACCAAACAAATTATTCTTTATATACTGATTTAAGGATTTCCAAAATGTATAGCACTTAACTTCCTCGCCAACTTAATTGGGTAAAGATATTTGACGCCTTACTTTCCCCTTCCCTCCCTATAACACTTGCCAGTAGTAAACTCTGTCTCTTGTTTTGAATGCAACAAAAATTGTATATTTGTAAATATTTTATTTGGTGTGTTTTGTGAATTAAATATTTGTCCATGAGTTTTATCTCTGAGTTTTGGCCAAACATTTTTTCTTTTGTTACACTTATCACTATTATTACTATCACTATTATTATAAACACGAAACACAATGCTAAAAAAAAAAAAAAAAAAAAAAAAAACACCAAGGGTTGAGCTGTCAAAACTCATATGAAACCATCTCAATTATTTTTACTTTTTACCTAATTCTATTAGAAAAATTTTTTTATAAAATTTAATTTTCACCAGTCTGAGATTTGAAAAAGAAATCACTCAACCGGCAGTCGAGGACAAGGGAAAATTTACTCGCCCTAAAATTATTTTATTTGACCGACACCATTTTCTTAATAGTAGCCTTACATAAACATATCGTGAATCGCAAAACAAAAAAAAAACGGAAAACAAAAAAATATGTTAATTAAAATTTCAAACGTGTTAGAAAGAATTTTTTTTTTTTAAATAATAACAAAGTTTGATCTTTCCTCTTAATAATAGCACAAACATTTTGAGGATAAAACTTTGTTTTGATTAAGTTAAATATTAAATTCACTGTCATAGGCCTTTTAAGATCATGATATGCTGTTTTTTTTTCGGGTGGGGGTTGACAATTGAGTGGAGTTACCTAAATTCGTAGTTTCTTTCTTCTGTTTGATACCTCCACCTCATAGATGAAAAAAAAAATCTGATTTTCTCAATGATTCTCTATAAAAAAATTACTGACTTGTATTGTACTGAGAAGAAGTATGAGTATTTTTTTTTCTTTCTTTCCAATGTTCGTTTTTACTTTTCATAAGCGGGGAGGAAATATAGGATAATATCTTTCCAAATGAGTTTCTAAAAATCTGTGAGCAATCTGGGTGACAGAGACATTTTGGCTCCACTCTGGAAGCATTAATTAAACGAATGTTTACACTGACCAGGACAACAAAAGCCAAGAGTTCATTAATGTCATTGTAGGTCATTCTAAGTTAACTTGTGAATCTTCAATGGCATACTTTTGAATTGTAAAAGGAATCAGATTTCTTTTTATGTTTAATCGACCGCGGGCGAGTAAAGCATTAAACTTTAATCACTCGGTTAAGTTTTTAATTGACTGAATCGATCGGGAGAATTAAATCTCAAAGGCTGGTTTTCATTAATTCTTTAGCTTCAAACCTTTTTTTTTTTGTTTTTTTTTTTAAGTGGAATAATGAAGGATTTTGCTTATGGTTTCATATGAGTTTTGGCAGCTCAACTCTTGATTTTTTTTTTTAGCATTGTGTTTCATGTTTATAATAATAACAGTGATAGTAATAATAGTGATAAGCGTAACAAAAGAAAAAAAAAGTTTGACCAAAACTCAGAGATAAAAATCATGTACAAATATTTAACTCACAAAACAGACCAAATAAAATATTTACAAATATACACTGACCAGGACGACAAAAGCCGAGTTCACTCATGTCATTGTAGGTCATTCTAAGTTAACTTGTGAATCTTCAATGGCATACTTTTGAATTGTAAAAGGAATCAGATTTCTTTTTATGTTTAATCAACCGCAGGCGAGTAAAGCATTAAACTTTAATCACCCAGTTAAGTTTTTAATCGACTGAGTCGATTGGGAGAGTGAAATCTCAAAGGCTGGTTTTCATTAATTCTTAGCTTCAAACCTTTTTTTTTTTTTTTAAATGGAATAATGAAGGATTTTGTTTCAATTTTAAAAATCGATATTTCTATATCCCAAAATTCCTGAGGACGGTAAAACAGTGAATGTTAAATTTATCAAGATTTTACAACTTGTTCCTTATTTGATCAATATAGGCAATTGATTGGTAGATTCATTTTCTACCTTTTATCAATTCTTTGAAGGTTCTTTGAAGCCATAAAATACTTTTAGATTGTAAAAACATTTTTTCAGGGATGGTGAAATATTAATGGATAAGTGATACAAGCCTTACTGATTAAGCCACACCTGTGAGTGGAAGAGGTGGATTCGAGGGTAAGTAAATATAATAAACACAGCTAGAATTGAGACTGCTCTCCAATTAACAATTCTAAACCATTATCTATCACACCACCCACACATCAAACCTTACAGCACCTGGTATTACCAAGCAGTCACCCATCTAGGTACTAACTATGTTCAATATTGCTTAATTGGTAATCATACAGGAATAGGTGATTCAGTAAAAATGTGGCCGTCAGCTATAATATGTTAGTGAATTTATTTATTGGAAAATCTTATTTCATTAAAAATTTGGTACAATTTTTTTTTGCACCGATTAATTAGTGGCAACGGTACAAACATTTAGGGGAATTAAGTAAAAAGAAAAAAAAAGTTAGAAAACCAGTTCTAATGACCGAGATACTAATGCAAGACTAACCTTTAAGCACCTCTGGTTTACATACTAGACCTCTGATGACATTAGAAAGGAAGATATGCTGACTTTCTAAATGTAGCTTAGATGTGACACAAGGCTGAAAGTATGAGGCACCTAGTGAGAATCAAACTCATGACTCAGTCGTAACTGATCTTGCAAGACAAGCTTGCTAACCATTGCACTACATCTAAGTGACTGAGCATGGAAAATGATTAAATTATGATTACAAATAAAAAAAAGTTAATAAAAACAAAGTAAATCATTTGATACACCAGTCCCATGATGACCTAGGAATAAATATAAATTATTATAAATCAAAATGATAAAATATATGCATGCATTAATCATCAGAGTTTATTAGAAATCACTTCCCACCTCCTAGTGTTCAGCTCATACACAGCAAGTATAGTTTCTTTTTCTATGTGCCCTATCCTTTCAGGACATAGGCGATCATGGCTTTACACGTCTCCCTATCCTTGATGGCTCTTAATATGCTTTCTCCTGTTACTTCACGCAACCCCCTTCAGGCCCTTCAAATATGTTATCCACTGACTTCCTCTCTCTCTTTTTCTATCTGGCCTGTCAGTATCATGTTCTCCAAGCCCTCCTTCCTCATTGCATAGTTTTACATATTTTTAAGTTTTATTTTTTTTTAACTCTTTAGCCTTTTATGAAGGAGAAGGCAAGAAGCCAAAAGTGAAACCCCCAATCACCAGCTAAGACATTGATCACCAACTGGACCGTCAATGAATTATTCCATTTGGATCTCCCCACACCCCCCAGCTCTAAATCTCGGATCCACTCCTGTACATATTTTTGTCTTCAAATTTCTTTCCATTATGAATCAAATAAATATGCTCATTTCAGCTTCAAATATTAAAAAAAAAAAAAAACCCAAATCTATTATCAATGTGAGAATAGTTGTTTATCAGAGGACCCTCAGAAGCTGTCTTTCTTATTTATTTATTATAATCATTTCACCCCAAACAAGGCAATACTGCTACCAGTGCAAAAAAGAAACCAAGCAAAAAGTGCAATAGAAGAAACTGTTAGAATAGAACTTACTGTTTCATCTAGCCATTACAACTACAAGGAGACATTGCCACCAATCTTGTACTGTGTTTAAATTCATAAAATTTAAGTATCTTAGAGGCAAGTTCATCAGAATAATTACCATTACAGTATAGAAAAGGTGCATGTATGTGTGAATAGATTAGCTCACAGGATTTTTTGTCAAAGTTGAAAAACACTCTTCAATTGGATGAAAAGGAAAGTAATTTGCTTTCTAATAAGAAACTGATTATAACTATTAGATATTTTTTGATTTCTTGAGAGGCATAAAAACTTGGGATCTTTATGAATAAGTTTGCATAGAAAACAAAGAAATGCTTATTTTATGATGATCCAATACAGAAAGTACGTAGTTTACTAATTGTGTATGTGTATTTGGGCAGCAACCTTTCTTTCGAACATCTTTCATTAAATACAGTCGACAAGGAAGATTTAATTAACTTTTCATTAAGTTTTTCCAGCATCTTAACATTTTTCCTGTTTTGGATGAATTAAGGAATATAAAAAGTGTCCGAGAAACACCCTTCCAAATGGCTACAGAAGTGGCCAAAAATGCTTGGGACAATAAAAATTATGGACAATTTTTAAATTCCTTAACTAATATAAACAGAAAAATAGGATGCAGGAAAATCTTAAAACATTTGAATCTTTCTTGTCAGCCGTATCTAATGAAACACACACACGTGCATGATAATGATGGCCTGAAAATTGCATCCAAAGATAAAAGACGTTTGATGTTTGGTGTAGACCTGTGTTTACTTTTATATTTATATCTACATATTGTCTATCCCTGATATTGAGCACTTTTACTGATATATTAAATCCAAAAGGATGATGAAATAGGAAAATCCCAAAAACCTGATCCAATTAAAATTAATTTCATTAATATTAAAATTGATCAAGGTGGAGGGCTTAATGCAAATATTACATTCTATTTACAGAGACAAATATAAAACATATATATATAAGTATATAAATATACTTATACTCATAAGTATACCTTAAAACATTATTTCAAATGTTATATTGGACACTTATTTGAAATAAATGCCTCATTTTTATTTATTGAATATTGTGTAATATGTCTACAAATGGGGTGTGGGGAAATATTTCAAATACAAGTATTCACTATAATAACATTTTAATAATATTGTGTAATATGTCTACCCAACTGCACACTTGAGTAATCTAAGTAGCCAATAGATGAATTACATGCTGTTTAATAAATACAAATGGGGTGTGGGCAAATATTTCAAATACAAGTATTCACTATAATAACATTTTTAAGTAATAAAAATGTTGGCTGAAAATAAATCCATTAATTCTTTAGAAATATCTTTTTTTATTATTTAAAATATTATTTTAGTGGATACCTATACTTGAAGAGAGTATATATATATATATATATATAACACATTTATTTTTAAACCCATCTCGAAAAACCCACCGAGTATAAACTCGGAGGGGGAAAAAAATAGAAACAAAAAAAGAAATGAACTAAGTACTTGAACATAAGTCAAAGTACTTGTTGAAAGAAAAAAACCCGAGACGAGAACCCTAACACTTAAAGCACACAATACAATAGCAGAGCAAAAACACACACATATATATATATATATATAATCCTATGTCAGGGGCACAACTCAAAGTTTCATGCACTATGCAATCATCAGTTTATACTTCATTGAGCACTGTCTTATTAACACCTGAAATATATATACGTATACTTGAGTGTATACTCATATGTACATTCATTAATTCACATATATCTCTGATGAAAAATAAAAAAATCACACACACCTATATATATATATATATATATGTGTGTGTGTGTGTGTGTGTGTGTGTGCATAGTTGATTTGAAGTTAAATCAATAGAATTTTAACTGAAATCAATATAAAATCATCATCAGAGAGAAGTGAGTGTTTACTGATAATTGCCAGAGAACACTGCTGGAGTGTGAGTAAATTGAAAACTGCAGCATATATCATTTTGTTTGGTTAGTATGTGGTGATATCGACCGAGCAAAAGCTATGGACCGGATGTTCGCACTCTCACAACCAGAAAACAAATGACCAAAACTCGTCGGTGCCCATCTGGCTTCGCACTGATGTTCCAAAACTAAAAATTAATTGAATATTAAATTTCCAGTTCACGAGCCTATGCAAAGTTTATTTATCAGCCAATGAGAAGCCCAGAATCAAATACGGATCTACTGCGATCCAAAAAGTCGAAATAAAAAGCCAATACAGAAAGCAACACCAGACAGACCGACCCAGACAGACAGCCTCGAGGGAGACGAGTAATTAGTCAAGCGGCTACTATGCTTGCCTTCCTTCACCTCTCCTTTCTTTCTTCGCTGTCTCAAAACTACTTACTGACCTAAGGAGTGGATACATCAAAGACATTCCTTACTTACAACGCTCTCATATACCTTAAGTATTAATTTTCTTTTCAGCATTTTATTGCCATGAACATTTTAATGTCTGTTAGACCCATATTCAAAGGATTACTTTAATTGTAAAAACCTTAATTGATATGTGTATATATAAAATGTTATTTTTCAACTCAATTTGCTTTTCTTGATTTATAATTTTTGTTTTTAATCGTATCACTCCAAGCAAGGCGGTAACGCCACTGATGTGCAGGGGGCTACGTAATAGTGAAAAGATTGGAAAAGAGAAAGCCGAAAACCACATCCTAAACAGGGAACAAGGGATGAGCCTCTTAACCTGTTCAATAGATGTGGGTGGAAACGTGGGCGAATCTTTATGACTTATAGTGGGCTATCTACAACGAGGCCAAATTCCGTTAATCTGCAACAACATACAACTACCCTTCAAAAGAACGCCCACCCCACTGTAAGTACTGGTTTCAGTAAAAATGTTTTGTTTGCTGTAAAAAAAAAAGGTATTGCAATTCACTGATACATCAATTGGAAATGCTTGGATACATTTATGATGGCAAAATGGGTTTTTGTCTGTGCATCTAACATTGCTGAAATGAATCAATCAGGAAAGTAGATTTTATTTAAAATAAAGAAAAAGATAATACTGAAAAGAGAAAAGCAGTAATAATCATACAAAATTCAGAACAATTAAAAAAAATCATTTTAATTAACTTTCCTTCTAAAAAGGATTTCTTTTTTACTTTTCATTCATCTTTCTCACTCTCACTTTATTTATTTTTAATGTGATTCGGTTATTTTATCACCCCATTCCCATTATGATCCCCCCGTCCCCAACATTCCCTAATTTTCTCCCCGTCTTTTCTTGGAGGGAAGAAATGAAGCAAGTGGGGGGAAAAAATTGTAAAACCCACCAACAACTTCTTTTATTAAGTTACTGTTCTCCTCACTTGAGTCTTTATTTGTGTGTGTGTGTGTGTGCGCATGTGTGTGTGTATGTGTGTATAACCAAGTTCTTACCAGGTGCTTTTGGGGGGGGCGGGGCGGGTGGCATTTCAAGATATTTCCTTAAGAAAAAAAAAAAAAAACTGATGGTACTGTCAACACAAAGTTCAGTCCTACTGTTTTGCTCTTTACCTGTTCACCCCCTTGACCCTCATGCCACACTGATTTTTTTGTTTTTTTTTGTTTTTCTTTTTAGTTTTTTTTTTTAAACAACTAACAATCACTGGATTTCTACTCAATGTTTATAACCCAATTGTCCACTATATTCACTCCTGGTTTGCGTATCACTAAAACTTTGGTCTCTGTGAAATATTGAGAATCAAGATCTTGTGGTGCACCACCTGCAATTAAACAAAAAGTGAAATTATAGTAAAAAGTATTTTAAAAAGTCATTACATTTTTATAAGTTCACTATTTCCTGTCACATATCATCATAGTAAAGGATACCACTATGAGACTAATATTTAAAGTTTCTCTTTTGACAAGTCTTTTGATGACACCAGAATAAAACATGATCATGAGTTAAATACAACGAATGTGACAACAATATAAAAAGGAAAAAAAAAACAGAAAAAAAGACAGAAACAAAAAAAACAAAAAAAAAAACAGAAAAACAAAAAAAACAACATATGACAAAGCACAAATGTTAGTGATTTTTTTCCAGCCTACAAACAGCTAGAAAATTAACAGTTGACGTCTTCTAGTGACTGGTGATCTGAAACCTCAAACAACTTTGCTCATTGTTCTCAGCATCAGAGAAATCTCTGATATTAATATCAATGTCTTTTCTGAACAGCTTCTATCACTCACCTCACAAGAATATTCTTCCTTTAGTCATATACTGTATCCTTCCTTGCAACAAAGTCTCTGATGATTTACTGAAGACATTCTACAGAAGAGATGCTTTAGGTTTGACTCACATGCTGAGCTACTAAAGGTGGGTTTGTCACACCCAGTTTGCACACTATTAGAGGAACATTATATTGTACACAACTGCCTTTAATTTCAATTAGAAAATAGGCAATGTATTTTAGTGAGGAGCAGTTACTATTACTTTTCAATGCACTCCTCTGGGATTTGTGCCCTTTGAAAGAAACTACAAATTGTAGAGGACCAGTGAAGGC
This sequence comes from Ascarosepion bandense, assembly GCA_037127315.1. NCBI lineage: Eukaryota > Metazoa > Mollusca > Cephalopoda > Sepiida > Sepiidae > Ascarosepion > Ascarosepion bandense. The sequence continues at coordinate 437,000 of JBBBDQ010000889.1, read as the reverse complement.
AGTATCCTCTTGTTTAGAAGAAAGACAAAGATTTCTAACACGATTACACAGTTTCATATAAAGAAACATAGCAGGTTTTTTTTTTTTACTTGTTCTGTAAAAAAAAAAACAAAAAAAAACAAAACAAAAGGAGGCTCAACAAATAATGATGTTAATTGTTGAAGTATTCTTCAAACCCAAAATGTTTGAGTGAACAAAAAAAACAAAAAAAACAAAAAAAAAAATGACCAATCATTGACAAGATCGTAACAAAAACTGTTGATATAAACCCAACCTGCTTTCTTTCTCCATTTTTTTTTTTTTAGTCAATTGAAGTGGGTATGTGAGTGAGAGAGTGCATATGTAGACAGACAACAAACTTAATAGAATCTTTAAAAATTATTAATACATGAAAATGTTTATTCAAATTTTTGTTTTTACATTATTTTTAATAGATACTCGTATTTGAGTGGATAGTCTGTTTTTCTATAATTAAACAGGAAATTTATATATCCACCGGCCTGAATATTTTGAGAAATCTTATTAGAAAAATATCTATCTTCCCCTGTTTAATTATTATCATGTTACCAGTCTGCTACGGCTTACCTCCCTTCCAGCCCTCCTATCCAAAGGGTCTCTCTCACCTTACTCCGGTTACTTCCGCCGGTGCCCTGGCCTTTTCGACAGCTTCGCTGACGGCGTGCGGACGGCATGCGCCTTCTTTCTTTCTTTCTGTCACACTAAATCCCTTCGACATCTCCGGTAAGCTTTATCTTTTTTCCTTTCCCAAATACAGACTGAATTTATCTCGCAATATTTCCCCCTTTTTTCAACGAACCGTGTTCATCTTCCCCCACGTGCAGACTTTCCATTTTTCTTCTCTGAACCCGCCGTTACGCAGCTTAACTTGAATGTTTTCCCCTTCCATTCATTTGTTGTTATATTGTTTTCCTAAACAATGTCTTTCTCTTTCTTTCAGTTTTTTTACCTTGTCCGAGTTTCAATAAACCTGTTTTGAAATGTACTTTGACTCAGAGTCTTGACTCTCGGCAGGAGTTAAATGCTAAATGTCTAAAGGCCCCTTACGTTCGGCGAACACAAGGCGGCCCGGAGGCATTATAGTAAAAAAACGGAGATAGATGTCCTGTAGGAATTCCAGTGAAAGAAAGACGTTTTCCCTCCTTACGGAAAGTTGTTTAACGGTCCTGGACCGTCAGAACTCGAGCGTCACGGTCAACTAGAGTAGTGTCTCTACACGGTCACCACCTTTTGCTCCCTCACCCCAACTATGGAAGAAAATTTGTCGAGTCGCTCGAGGACCCACTCCTCAACCCGCTCTCGGACTTCCCGAAGGTCGTCCACAGCGGCCGCTGCTGTTGCCGCCCAAGCGAAGGCGGAAGCTGCTAGAACACGCGTGGCCTACATTGATGAGGAACTGAGGGTTAAAATGGAGCTAGAGAGGATAAAGGCTAGAAAGGAAGCGGCTGTAGCGGCAGCCGAAGCAGAAGTCTTAAGGGAAGCTGCCGAACAGGAAAGCGAACGGTCCAGCCATCACCGCATGAAACTTATCTCCGCTCCGGTCGACCCCAGTGCACGGGTCAGGGAGTATTTAGCCGACCAAGCGAAGCAACCAAAACAAGAGATGCCTGGACCCCTACCACTTCCCAATGAAGAGAGCGCTCAGGTAAGCCAGCTCGCCTCACATAGACTGGCTAATCTGGATAGACCCGTCCAAACGACACCCCCCGTCATAAGCTACCATTCTCCCAACTCACACATCGGGGGCAATGAACCACGCGACAACTGGTACCCCTCTCACACTAGGGACATCATCCAGCCTCAACAAACCACGGAATTCATGAGGTATCTAACCCGGCGGGAACTTATGACCACTGGTTTGCCACCTTTTAATGATAGACCAGAAGATTATAAAAAGTGGAAACGGTCCTTCCAAGGCGCCGTAAGACGCCTCAGACTCACACGTGATGAAGAGATGGACCTTTTAGTGAGAGGGCTCGGCAAAGAGTCACGGGAACATGCCGAGAGGCTAAGGTCAGCCCACCTCAACCACCCTGAAAGGGGACTCCAAAGAATATGGGAGCGACTCGAGGAATGTTACGGCGCCCCTGAAATGATTGAAGACGCCCTCTTCAGAAGAATCGACAATTTTCCCAAACTATCGAGCGATGAATTCCCCAGACTGAGGGAACTCAGCGACTTGGCCACAGAACTTCTGTCCGCTAAAGAGGACGGAGATCTCCCCAGCCTTGCCTTCCTGGACACTGCTCGAGGCCTTCATCCCTTTGTGGCCAAGTTACCACCCTCGCTTCAAGATGAATGGCTATCAGTCGGATCCGACTACAAGGAACGACACCGAGTCATGTTTCCCCCCTTCGAGGTATTCGTGAGCTTTGTATCACGACAAGCTAGGATCAGGAATGATCCTAGTTTCAAAGTCAATCTTCTAGCTAGCGGGTTCTCCCGTAAAGAAAACAAACAAAAAATAGTAACGGTACACAAAACCGTGGTATCTCCTACGTCCTCCGACACCACACGTCCCCATAGTGAAGCAAGGGACTTGACCCAGTACTGCCCGCTACATGAGAAGTCCCACCACCCACTGCTGAAATGCCGGGCCTTCCGAGAAAAGGCATTGACAGAGCGCAAGACCTTCGTCAGAAACAGGGGCATCTGTTTTAAGTGCTGTGCTTCCACCGCGCACGTGGCAAGATTCTGTAAAGCAGATGTTACATGCAATGAATGCAACAGCAAAGATCACAACACTGCTCTCCATCCTGGACCACCACCAGAGACCATCAGCACTAAACCCGCCACTAAGGACGGCGGGGAGGATAAAACCCCTGCAGCTGCCGGAGTAGTTTCGCAGTGCACTCAAATCTGTGGCGGCGACCTCTCGGAGAACTCCTGTTCCAAGATATGCCTCGTCAACGTTTACCCTGCAGATCAACCCGACAAGGCAGTGAGGATGTACGCCATTATCGATGAGCAGAGCAACCGGTCTTTGGCAAACTCAAGCTTCTTCGATAGATTCAACAGCAACGAGCCCAGTTTCCCATACTCCCTTAAAACCTGCGCAGGAGTAACTCAAACCATGGGAAGAAGAGCGACAGGCTTCCAGGTGGAATCCTTGGACAGAAAGATCAGCCTTCCTCTTCCCAGCTTGGTGGAATGTAACAGAATACCCGACGACAGGTCCAGCATTCCCACACCTGAGGCAGCCTTCCACCATCCCCATTTGAAGAAGATAGCGCACCTCATCCCTACTCCGGAGCCTAAAACCCCTATAATGCTCCTTCTAGGACGTGATATCCTGAGAGTTCACAAGGTACGTGAACACATAAACGGGCCCCATGACGCCCCTTACGCACAAAGGCTGGACCTGGGGTGGGTGATAGTAGGCAACGTCTGCCTAGGGAGATTTCACCCACCCACCGTGGTGAAAACGATGCATACAAATGTATCCGAGGGAGGCCACCCTACCCTTTTCGAATTATGCCCGAACAACTTTAAAGTTCAGGAGAACTACATCGGAAACGGGCTTTACTCCACCGATGACGATGGCTACATATTTCAACGGACCAGTGATGACGAAAAGGTAGCCCCCTCCATTGAGGATATTGCTTTCCTCAACCTCATGGAACGAGAAGTCGAGAGGGACACCGACCACAACTGGGTTGCTCCCTTGCCGTTCAAAGACCCTCTGGGATTTGCCGCCCCCGTCGCTATCGAGGGAAAATTCATCCTGAGGGAGTTGACGGACAAGAACGCCGAATGGGACTCCCCCCTACCCAAGGAGATGTACGAACCTTGGTCGTTGTGGAGAGACTCCTTAAAGGCCCTAAACGAGATTCTCATCCCTAGGATGTTTACAACTCTACCTCCCTCTAAAGCGGCACGCAGAGAGCTGCACATCTTTTCCGATGCATCCACTAAAGCCATCGCTGCAGTAGCCTACCTCAGAGTCATCGACGGTAAAGGAAAAAGCCACGTTGGCTTCGTCATGGGGAAAGCAAAGCTAGCTCCACGACCTGAACACTCGATTCCAAGACTAGAGCTCTGCGCGGCCCTCCTTGCAACGGAACTGAGTGAGCTGATTTCTTCCGAGATTGACCTGAAGCCTCATTCCACCACCTTCTACACTGACAGCAAAGTGGTGTTAGGCTACATCCACAACGAAACTAGACGTTTCTATGTGTATGTTAGCAATCGAGTACTGCGGATACGAAGATCCTCTCACCCCGATCAGTGGAGATACATACACACAGACCTGAACCCCGCTGACCTCGGCACTCGTTCCGTGCCCGCATCCCACCTGCAAACCACCACCTGGCTCAATGGCCCCAGCTTTCCTCTGCCAGGAGGCAAGGATGACCCCGGCTACGATCTAATAAATCCAGAAAGAGACGCAGACGTCCGTCCTCAAGTGTCCACGTTAGCTACGTCTTCGGCAAATCTACAGCTCACTACGCTGCGTTTTGAGAGGTTTTCCACTTGGCTGTCGTTGACTAGAGCCCTAGCCAATCTCATACATATCGCTGGCACCTTCCACCAAGCTCATACCACCTCAAGAGGTGAATGTAGAGGGTGGCATTATTGCCCCAAAACACGCACTGTCGAGGAACTCTTACAGTCAAAAAATACCATCATCCGATCGGTGCAGGAAGAAGTCTACCCTGAAGAACTCTTGAGTATAGCACGCAAGGAGGATCTCCCTAAAGGCAGCCCGCTTAAAGACCTCAATCCTTTCATCGACAATCACGGCTTGTTGAGGATTGGGGGTCGCACTGGCAAAGCAGAGATCGAAACCAGAGAGAAAAACCCTATTGTCATCCCTGGGAGACACCACGTCGGATCTTTGATCGTGGGTTACTACCACGAGCAATCCAAACACCAGGGACGTCTGTTCACCGAGGGAGCCATCCGTGCAGCAGGATTTTGGATAATCGGTGGGAAGAGATGCGTGAGCCGGCACATTCACCGCTGCGTCACCTGCCAAAAACTCAGGAACCCCACCCTGACACAGAAGATGGCTGACCTTCCTGCCGACCGTCTCAGCACTAGTCCTCCCTTCACCAACATCGGCTTAGATGTGTTTGGTCCTTGGGTAGTCTCCTCACGCCGAACTAGAGGCGGACTCGCCAACAGCAAGAGGTGGGCGGTAATGTTTACTTGTATGAGCACTCGAGGTGTTCACATTGAAGTCATTGAATCAATGACCGCCTCCAGCCTCATCAACGCGCTCAGACGCTTCTTCGCCATCCGCGGCCCCGCTAAGCACATACGCTCCGATTGCGGAACCAACTTTGTGGGCGCTTGCAGGGAGCTGGGCATCGAGTCTCCCATAGATATAAGCTCAGTCTCTAGATACTTGGCAGGGCAGGAGTGCACCTGGTCTTTCAACCCTCCCCATGCTCCACATATGGGAGGAGCTTGGGAAAGGATGATCGGCATAGCAAAAAGAATATTGGATGCCATGTTCTTGCAGTACAAGCATAGGATGACCCATGAATCGCTCACCACATTTTTGGCGGAGGTCTCTTACATAATCAATGCCCGCCCCCTCATTCCTGTGTCGTCAGATCCGGATCAACCCCTGATACTTACCCCTGCTATCCTCCTCACTCAAAAAACAGGTGTTCCCTTCACGCACGAGCGTGAATACGGACCCAAGGACATCCTAAGAAGCCAGTGGAAATTCGTTCAGCATCTGGCCGAGATTTTTTGGAGCAGGTGGAGAAGAGAATATCTATCCTCGATCCAAAAACGTTCCAAATGGAGGTCGGAGGTACCCAACCTTGAACCGGGGAACGTGGTGCTGCTCAGGGACGAGCAAACCAGCAGAAACAAGTGGCCTCTAGGACTTATAACCCGAGTCTTCCCTAGTGAGGACAATCTAGTACGTAAAGTTGAGGTCAAGATCTACACTGGGAATTGCGCTAGACTCCTCCTTAGACCCATCACTGAAATTGTCCTTCTCAGCGCCAAAGAATAACTATTTATGACGTGTCATACGTCAGGCGGGGAGTATCATGTTACCAGTCTGCTACGGCTTACCTCCCTTCCAGCCCTCCTATCCAAAGGGTCTCTCTCACCTTACTCCGGTTACTTCCGCCGGTGCCCTGGCCTTTTCGACAGCTTCGCTGACGGCGTGCGGACGGCATGCGCCTTCTTTCTTTCTTTCTGTCACACTAAATCCCTTCGACATCTCCGGTAAGCTTTATCTTTTTTCCTTTCCCAAATACAGACTGAATTTATCTCGCAATATTTCCCCCTTTTTTCAACGAACCGTGTTCATCTTCCCCCACGTGCAGACTTTCCATTTTTCTTCTCTGAACCCGCCGTTACGCAGCTTAACTTGAATGTTTTCCCCTTCCATTCATTTGTTGTTATATTGTTTTCCTAAACAATGTCTTTCTCTTTCTTTCAGTTTTTTTACCTTGTCCGAGTTTCAATAAACCTGTTTTGAAATGTACTTTGACTCAGAGTCTTGACTCTCGGCAGGAGTTAAATGCTAAATGTCTAAAGGCCCCTTACGTTCGGCGAACACAAGGCGGCCCGGAGGCATTATAATTATAGTAAAACAGACTATCCACTCAAATACAAGTATCCATTAAAAATAATGTTAAAACGAATAAATTTAAATAAAATGTCAGTTAATACTGTTTTGTAAGTTTATGTAAAATTTTGTATTAAAAACATGAAAATGTGACCACATTCACTCTCTGTATCTATGTTACAATCAGGTTTCTGCTGTTGTCCTATCCAACCTTCTCCAGGTTTTTGCTGATCCAGGTAACCTTAAGTTTGAAATTTCCCATAGGTTACCTCGACTGACAGATACCTGAAGAAGGCTAAAAAGCACAACCACCAAAAATTTTTTTTTTTAATCATATCACTCCGAGCAAGGCGGTAACGCCACTGATGTGCAGGGGGCTAGGTAAGAGTGAAAAGATTGGAAAAGAGAAAACCGGAAACCACATCCTAAACAGGGAACAAGGGATGAGCCTCTTCACCTGTTCAATAGACGTGGGTGGGGTGTGATAATAATAAAGATGACGACATAAGTCCAACCATAAATAATGTAAACAATAATTTATGACTTACCATTGAGACTTATTGAAGTTTTTTGTGGCATTTTCACCAAGCCAACAACTATTATTCTTTCTAACCACTCTTTGCTTCTGTATAAGCTTTTATTTAAAGGTCTGAAAAGAAATTGAAATTATAAAAAAAAAAAACAAACAATTCCATGTGGTTTTAAGTAAAGCTCGTTACACATCTTATTCCCTGATCATCCTCGTCCTTTAATATTCCTATTAAAAATATTAAGCAATCAAAGAACAAAAGAACGACTAGAGGTATTCTTACCTTGAATGGTTATTAAATAAAGCATTGTCAACAGTTCTTAACTATTCTTAATTACCCATTCTTTTTATTTTGAGTTTTGTTTAACAGCATATCGACCTCTGTGGGTCTTTATTTGCTACAAAAGCTACAGTCATTTTCATGAGAATAAAATGCGATACAAATCTTACCTGCTCATCAATTTGTTGTTTTCAAATATAAATTCTCGAAGAGCAAAATCTCCTTTTTTGTAGTTATTTGTGTGGTAGTCATCAATGTACAAGTCTCCTTTAGCAAATTCCTGTAACAAGAAGAAATTAATTAATTGCACTGACATAAAATTGAAAAGACGGGGAGGGGGGGAAGACAAACAGTTAACCTTCTACTCACTCTACTCTGCTATTTAACCTATAACTGGAGGGAGAAGAGATGCAATGAACTTAACAAAAATTCCAATTCACTCTGCTGTTTTTCTCATTCCAAGTCCCCAACATGCACACGAAGATTCCTATAAACTTTAAGGATGAAATGATAAAATAAGTGAACAGCTTACTTCACCATAATGCAATGGTTAACAAGCATACCTTGTAGATTTATTATAACTGTAGTTAGGATGTGCGTTGTGGTGCAGTGGATATCAGCTCAGAACGAGAAATCTGGGACCCAAGCTTGAATTCCAGTTGAATTCATTGCATTCACTAAAACGCAAATACCCTTGGGAAAGGTATTAACCCATCTCTTCCTTCTAGTTATGGGTTAAATACCAGGACAGATTGGGTTCTATAGCCTTGGCTGGCAGCCAGTCTACTGCAGAAAGCAATGGCAACCTACTGTGGGATAATCTTCTGCCGAGTGAGTCAAGACATGATCGCCCAAGCGTGTTTCCCGTATGGCACTTAACTGACTGTAGTAAGTGCAATTCTCACTGAGAGTAGTTTTGCCAGATTGGTTATATTTGATAGCCCAATGCTACTAAATTTTCAATTTCACTATTTATGGATCTTTAGCTTCCTCTATGTATGTTTTGGTGTAATGGATATTGGCTCGAAATGAGATATTGAAGTTTCCATTTTCTCTAAAATTTGTCATTGCCCATATGTTCAATGTCCATGGTATTCTCAGCACCCTTCTGTAGAACCATATTTTTGTTGTTTCCTAGCAAACATGGACCTTTGTATTTGAAGAAGAAAAAAAAGTGTCAAAAGAGTTTTTTTTTCCTTCCGCATGACATCCATTTACTTTAACTACCGTCATTCTAATAATATTGGTTATTTTTGTTGTCAATTCTCAACAAAAAACAAAAGTGTATAAATTCACTTTCATATGTTTACAATCCTAATCACAGCTTTTTAAAACAAACATGAGTGAGGGTAATTAAAATAAAAGTTTCATTGCGGGGGTTGGAATCGTATTTGACACGTTTTTTTGGACATGAAAGCCCATATTTGCCATAATACTGATATTACATAATAGTCCCATATACTTTTCTTTGATGCTACCAAAATTTTTCTGTTTCTTAATACTTTGTTTAGCATTCAAAAAGCATCTTTTGCTATCCAAATGTGACTTTAGATTTCAGTGTTGCACTTTTCATTAAAATAAATACAACTTGAGATACTAATGAGAACATCATATCAAAGTAAAACTAGATTTTCCGATAAATAAGAAAAAATAAAAACATATTGAAAACTTAATATCACAGAGCTGTTGCTCAGTCTGACAGTACTTACATTTGTATTGAGGCAAACAAACAATGTTACAGGATCATTCTTCATGAAAGAAGAGGAACGCCTCATGCGATATTTCCTGGCAATTATGTGGCCGCCTCTTTGGTAAGCATGGATCTGAAAACATTCACAAAATTACATTAAGTAAACTTGAATAAAAAAAATACAATCTTTAAAATATGAAAGAATTAATAAACATTTTAATTCAATTGATAATTAATGCATTTTCAAATATTAAAAAAATCTGCTTAAACTATCCTAAAAAAAAAAAAAAAAAAAAAAAAAAAAAAGCAGATTGCTAACATAGAAATGACACTTCTGTCTAGGATTTTGGATATATATGGTAATTGTTATTATAATAATTGTCATATATTTATGCTCTACTTTTGTATTGAGCACTTCTTAAAGTAAATATCTGGAATATAGTTCCATTAGCAGTCATCACTTATTTTATATATATATATATATATATATATATATATATAGAGAGAGAGAGAGAGAGAGAAAGAGAGGTAGAGATAGATGAAGAACTTTCCTTTCAAGTAAATTATTTTTTTCTTTTAATGAGTAGGGTATATTTTTTTTGTTTATAGATACTTTATTTCAAATAAAATTTGTTTCTTCTCTTTGTCTTGATAAAGACCGTCACAGTGAAATGTGTAGGTGAGAAAAATAGTTTTTCTCATCTTTATTTAACCATACTGTTCTTTTCCTCAGATTATAACTAAGTATACTTTTGCATACACACATGTATGAAAAACAGCAGCTACTCTAGCATCAACGCATCGTTCATTCAGCAATGAATTAGAACACACTCAGCTATTGGGTGTGTATAATGATAATATACATGCTAAAAGGTCTGCCTCCTTCTACCGAGTGCCCACAGCTCAGAGGTAGAATCACCGACTGACGCAAATTCGGTCCAGTTTCAATCCAGGGTAAAAAGCAATTGGAGTCTAACCATACTGATGAGCTGTGATACAGCGAAACAGATCTTTCTGCGGATGACTATATATATATATATATATATATATATATATATATACACACACACACACTACCGGGCATAATTATTAGGCTACCCCAGTGTTTAAAAAAAAAAATGATGTATTTCATACTATTTTTTTAGCCAAGTGAATAATTGTAAATGAAAATAGAATGGTTCTTTTGTTAATACTGCACAATAACATTTTTTTTTCTTTTTTTTAATCATATCACCCCAAGCAAGGCGGTAACGCCACTGATGCGCAGGGGGCTACGTAAGGGTAAAAAGAATGGAAAAGAGAAAGCCGGAAACCACATCCTAAACAGGAAACAAGGGATGAGCCTCTTCACCTGTTCAATAGATGTGGGTGGAGTGTAAACTGGGCGATAGTTTAGTCTATCTACTCCAATTGAAAAAAAAAAAAATAATAAAGGAAAAGAGTGAAAAGATTGGAAAAGAGAAAACCGGAAACTGCATCCTAAACAGGAAACAAGGGATGAGCCTCTTCACCTGTTCAATAGATGTGGGTGGAGTGTGAACCGTGTGCATCAAATGAAATTGTAAATATTTAATAATTAACTATATTGCAGTTTCATCAATGAAAAAATGAAGAAAATTTAGAGTGATTTAGACAGGTTCATTGTTGTTTCCTTGCCTTGTAAAATTTTGCAATGTAATAATAACGAAAGAACCATTCTATTTTCATTTAGAATTATCCATTTAAAAATAGTATGAAATACATCATTTCTTTTAAAAAATTTGGGTGGCCTAATAATTATCTCTTGTGTGTGTGTGTGTGCATATATATAAATAAATATACACACACACAAGAGATAATGACAAATTTGTATATATTAAACACCGTATGGGGAGATGTATGACAAAGCAGGGAAAAGTTTTTGTCTTTCTGTCGTGACTCTAGCTCAGTCTCAGTCTCTTCATAGCAAGTGGAGGAGGTGGTCTGCCCTCCCCAGAAAATCATCATTTTCTGCTATTTGTCAAGTTATGTTAGATAATTTCTCTTTTTACAAATCACCTTAAATTATGCCCAAATAATTATTCCACAAACACATTGTAGTGTCATATTAAATCAAAATTTCTAAGATATTTTTTGTTTGTTTGTGTATATGCTTTTGCATATGAGGGTCTTTCTCTCACCTTCCATCTATTAATTTGTATAAGCAGCGTCATTGAAGATTTTCTTAGTCATTCGTTCCTAATTGGATGGTAGGTGGGGACATCAACTGAATGATAAGCAAATAAATTGTGGAAAAAATATCTGCAGATTATTTTTGGTGTGAATTGTATCTGAACAAAAGTGGAACTGAAGAGGTAAAGTGGAAAAGCTTTTTTACAGACAACATATTTCACCTGAATGTCCAAGGTCAGTTTTTTCCAATCAGAATGAAATACAAACCTATGTATTAGGAAAATGCTTTGAATTTCTTTTTTTTAGAGAGAGGTAATAAATAACATTATCAGATACGACAACTAGAAAGTATTTTTTTCCCCTAACAACTGCTAAATTTAAAATTAACCTACTCCAAGTAGGTCTGTTTTATTCTCTATTAATTTGTATACTGCATTGTGCTGTTATTGCTTTTGCAATGATTGCTGATATTGTATATGAGCTAAGTCTGAGATTGACTGGAAAATTGTGAGATCAACCCACTTTCAATGCATTTTCTAGTGAATTTTTTTTTTTTTACTTCTAATCAAACTGGCATTTATTAGGTCAAAATTGTAGTCGGATATGTTACAGTGAATTATCCCTCTGATGAATATTGAAAATATTCTGCAGTCAGTCGTGTCTCTTTCGAGACATGATCACCCAAGTATCACATATGGTACTTAACTGAATGAACAACTGTAGAATGACACAAAAGATGAAAGAAACACTTGTCAAAAATTAGTAAGCAATAAGGCTTCATACAAAAAAAATATCTATCTAAATCTAAACTTATTTATAAATGGAACTTTGTCTGTGTGTGTGTGTGTGTGTGTGTGTGTGTGTGTCTCTCTCTCCGTTACCTATAGATTCTGAAACGGCTGAACCAATTTTCTTGAAAATTTACAGTTGTACTATAAGCGTATGCGAGTGTTCTTAGCTAGGTTTTGTGTCGAGGTAACCCCGATAAATATCGAAAATCGATAATCAAAAAAATCGGGTTATAGAAGGAGTGGTCTGATTTAAATCAAATTTGATACAATTATAGACAAAGACATAAGAAACGATATTCAGAAGTTTCAAGGTTGCAGTTCTTACAATAGTGCAGAAAATTTGATATCAATACCAGGAAATCAAAATTTGACTTACATCCATTCATTTTTCTTTCAGTCTACAGTTTTACTTAAACTGGAAACAACTATTGCTTTTTAGTCTTTTGTGCCAACGTCCAAAGAGTCTGAGCCCCAGGACCATGGATTAGTTTCAAAGCTTTCATTACACCCGAGCAATGCCGGGCTATACTGATAGTAACAACTAATTATACTTTGTGTGTGTGTTGATATGTTTCAGATATCTCCTTAGGTGAATAATCCCCAAAAAAGGAGAAAAATAGCCTATTTCTTCAGTGACAGAAAAATGGTCATTAATCTACTAATCAGTTTAGGTAATTTCAGTAATGTAACATAAACAGACAAAATTATTGCACCCCCACCCATGTACTCAGCTATTTCCATTTTATGCACAAAGCACTTTCAATACATTCCTTTTGAAGCAAGTGATGTATTCATTGCTGGAATCTATACTAACCAGATACCTCAGTAAATGTCACATCTTTCAGTTTTCTCACCTGAAATGTTGTTTATTAGCATAATAGAACACCTACTACATTTTCTTGTTATCCTAATAAAGGGTTCAATTTCCTTTCATCCTAACATTAAGGGGGGGGGTGTATGTTGTGTGTGTACACCCTTGTAGCTACCAAAAAGTTCAGAAATTCAAAGCATGAAAATGTTTTCTCAACAGATAATCATGTGGATTTATTTTCAGAGATGTATATGAAAATGTCTGGAAAGCATGGATATCTTGACAAATTAACAGCTACAAAAACCATTTCAAAATCGCCATCTCCATTCAAATTTTCAGTAGCACTACTTGTAACGCTGCCTCTATCAGCTGATGGTTCACTAAAACCACAGATAGCTTCTTTTTCTCTCCGCAGTTGTCCAAAACTTTCAACACTGTGGTTGATCAATTGCTACGAGGATGCATTTATATATAAAAATAATCATGTCTAAAAAGTTGTAGTAAGGGATTCTAATAAGTTTTACTTGTTATTACAAAAAAGTTTTAATTCATGAAGTAGCCGTAAAAATAAAGAAATTAAAAATAGAACGTTTGGAAGATGCTAGAATGTCCGAGAAAATTCCAGTAGATTGGAGAGAATTCGAAAGGTTCTAGAAATATGCAAATTAGGTGTTAGCCCCTATAAAAATAGGTTTTGGCAAGAGAGTAGTTAGTTGTTAACAAGATTTGCTGATATTATCAACTCCGGCTTTGATTCAAGGATTTATATCCAACCGAAAGAATCTCTAAGAAAAGTTGCCAACCAACTAAAACCTAAAAGAGAAACACATGGAACTAAAAGAGAAATTAGATATTTTTGACTTTTTCATTGACTATACTGGAAATTATTCTTTATAGATACATTTAAGAATTTCCAAAAAGTACAGCACTTAACTTCTTCGCTAACTTAACTGGGCTAAGATATTGACCCTTCCTTCCCCTTCGTAACACTTCGCCTGCCAGTAGTAAACTCTACGTTTCTGTTTGAATGCAAAACACTGTATATTTGTAAATATTTTTATTTAATGTTTTTGTAAATTAAATATTTGTCTGTGTTGTAACTCTTGAGTTTTGGTTAATCATTTTTTTTTTCTTTTGTTACACTTAACACAATGAATTGATTCCTTTAGCCCTCGATCTGATCTGCCTCACGCTGTGATTAATTGATTGAAGACAGGCCGAGATTTGTTGTCAAAATCCTACTTCGGTTCGATCCAAACAGAATGAAAGCATACAGTAATAGTAAAAAAAAATTAAATGCTTGGGGAAGAATGATGAATAATAAAAAAGAAGTATTACAATTTATTGAGTATATTATACAATGACTTCATTAGTAATGTACATGCAGAGTTGTCAATCTAAATTGTCCCCAGAAATCGGACATGACACTTGGTTAAACTGGTAACAGTTGGCTCGAGTATAGTTAACAGTTTGTTCAGCTGATTTTTGGTAATTTCTTGGGAGGTCTGGCTCAAGGCTGATGTTTTAGAGTCATTATTACGCAGTAGTCACATGTGGTCAATCTCCATCTGTCCACTTGGCCCGAATCTCAGATCTGTCTCTCTGCGCATTCATTTTTATTGGTATCAGCCTCAAACTGGTGCAGAGGTTCAGTGTTGCTGGTAAATTATATTTCCAACTTGGTTGTCTTCTCCTCTCTCAGGTAATGATTGCATGCAGGTCCCCAACTCCACCTTTTCCTCTGTATTATTTAAAAAAAAAAATTTCTGATTTCCTTTCTCAGGTGAATCATTCAACACTAGTGAATGGTTTAGCCCAAATAAATTTTACCAGCTACATTCCCTTCACATGGTTTCAGATTCCAAACACCCGATTTTTCGTCAAGTAACCTTTTTCTCACCTTTTAACTGGCACTTAGGGTTTTTATAGTTCCTTTCATCAGCCAACTGTCAACACAAAGATTAGATTTGTCCCCAGCCAGACATCCAACTCATAACAAAGTTTCAATCCCTGGGAATATTTTTATACTGGTTAACTCATTTCATGGCACATATATTAGTATACCTCTCTGCATATCTAAGTAATAAAATTTAATAAATACCAGCAACCAAATAGTGTCACACACTTACATGTATCTATTTTTATGATATATAAACTTACCTTGTCTAATGGAGTATCAACTTTTACAATTTGTCCTCCAGCATATGTTTTGAAGTCCAAGATATCATACCAGATCTGGAAAAGTAAAAAAGAAAGAGACAATGATTTTAAAATTTCTACCAACATGAAAATAAAGATTAAAACTTAAATTTGAACATAAGAAACAAACCTTAATCTTAACCAAAACAAAATTTGATATGCCACAAGCAAATAGATGGAATATAGTAGTGGCAATATGACTGGAGATTTTCCATGACTAAAATGGTTACAGCATCGTTCATAACAGTCATCGTCCTGTGGCCTTGGCCGAGATAGAATTCACTACATCCCTCCAGTATTCCCTACGCATTTGGAACCCTGGCGCAGTTTATAGCGAAATTCATAATCTTGTCAAATAGCTGAACCTGGTCAGTACTTAGATGGGTGACCGCTTCAGGAAGTCCAGGCGCTGTAAGCGTTCAGTGATGGATGTGCGTTGTGGTGCAGTGGATGTCGGCCTGGAAAGAGAAATCGGTGAGCCGAGTTCGAATTCCAGTTGAGTACCCTGCATTCACTTAAGCACTGGTACCCTTGGGAAAGGTATTCATCCGTCACTTCCCTCCAGTTATGGGTTAAATAATGGGACGGGGCCTGGAGGCAACCAATCCAGTGTTGGTGCCACAATAAAAACACCCTTGGTAGCCCTGGCGAAGCATCAAGTTCATAATAGACAAGTTTCCAGGATATAGAATGAAAGTTCAAGCCTTGTCAAAAGCAATTACTTTGTTCTCATGATACTTAATAGACTAACCAACAATTTTCTTCTATTTTTTAGGGAGAGAAAGAGAGAGCTGATGTCTTGCTAGAGGAAAGAAAGAATTCATCACACATCTTTTCCCTTTCATATATATATATATATATAATAAAATCTAAGCACGAGCCAATAAACCTACCTAGGTTTCACCTTACGGTTCTTCAGGGTAAACTGAAGAGCCAGTTTACTCTGAAGAACCATAGGATGAAACCTAGGTAGGTTTATTGGCTCGTGCTTAGATTTTTTTGTCTTTGTTGCTCTACTTTTGTATTAGTGTTAGGGTTTTCGTCTTGGGGCTTTTTTTTTTCTTTCTTACGAGTGCTTGACTTTTTCTTCATGTACTTCGTTTGTTTTTTTTTTTTTTACATCCCCTTCTTTTCCCTCTGAGTTAGTCCTTGGTAGGTTGTTCAAGATGATTTAAATTATAGCTTAATTAGTACTAGTTTTGGCAGAGTTAGTTCTGTTACTATTAGTGTTGTAATTACTATAGTTAATAATATTAACTATATATATATATATATATATATATATATATAAAACATCAGTGGTTTAATAATTAAAAACAAAATTAAAATAAAGTCAAATTAAATAAATGGGGTTATGTTCAGCTATTAAGAGTTTTAATACTACCGCTACATTCCTGAAGCAGTTCTTGAAATTTACTCGAGTAACGATTAATTCTATTAAAAAATCTCACATGATCTTTAAGTTCATCTCTGATGGTTTACTCAAACAATAGTTGTGCAAAGCATCAAGATTTTTATACTGACCTCTCCTTTACCCGGAAAGTAGATGTCCATTGTAGATATTCCTGGGTCAACAACTGGCTTAACCAACAAAGCAGAACCTATAAATTGAAATATTTCAAAATTAGTAGCATTAATTTGTGTTAAGCTTTGGTAACAAAATTTTGGTAATTATATTTGTTCACCTTGGAATGATAGTGACTTTTGAAAATTATAAAAGTTATCTTCACAATGTAGATGAGAAACAATGTTCTGGATGCACAAGAATGGTTCAGGTTAGTCAAATAATAATTTCTTTTCCTTTCACTATTAGGAACAATGTTAAAGTTCTCATTGATATTTGACTAATTTCTTTTTATTTATATTTGGACTAATGTCTTCATCTTTGTTGTTATCATGATGTTTCGGCTGTTGCCCACTAACATGCTTCAGGTGAATTACCTGTAGGATTAAAGTGTTAGTTTGTGAATTTTGTGGTATAATAGTTACGAGTTCAAGCCAGCTATTATATATTCAGACACAATGGAAAAAAGACTAGTAGTAACCTTTCTATAATGCCTTTACTATTAATATTTTCATAGTAATTGCTTTTCTTTTTGGTACCTTGACTTTATAAATTTAAGCGCAGTACTAGACTGGTAGCAAGGTCTTGTCATTTTACAGTTGAAACAGCTAGACATGCCTAAGTTTTTTGCTAACAGTTTCTTCTCTCAGTTCTTGTCTGTGTAACTCTTCCTGCTTCTTGCTTTCCAGCCGACTTTGATAGTCATAAACTTAAATGCAATATCTTATGTCTCCTTAATTCCCATTCTTTTGTTGTTCTCTCTCTATAATAGCTGTTTTTGTTCTTCATATTCTCCAACACTCAGTAACCCCTTGTATCTTAGTGACTTTACTGCCTTACTTGGGATGAAATGATTAAATAAAAGAAAAAAAGTCACAGGTGCTTTTGAAGTTGATTTCATTCAGTATAGCTGAACATCCAACTATCAATATTTTTGAAACCGTCAGTTTATATATGCTTACAATTTGTATGTTTTTGTAAGATACTATGAATTTCTTCCATGAATACAGATGTGTCTCTTTCAGTTTTTAAGTGTTTTTCCAGACTTAACATTACAGTGGAATGTTTTATTGACTAGGTTGGAACTTTTGAGAGAATAGATTTGTGTATTAGAGAAATGTTTATTTTAAGTTTGTTAAAATTGTCTTTTATGCAGATGCCAAGAGGTTTAATGGCATTTTCTTTTGAATTATATAATTCTTTATATTGAAAACACAGTTGTATGCTGAATTATTTGGGTATAGGTTGATGTAATATTGTTATGCTAATTTATGTTGTCTTCATGCCAAAGATGGTTCATGTGCTTCGATGTAAAAAGGTTTCAATTGGAGACATAATGTAGGCTCCTAGAACAAGTTGCAGATTCACATATGATTTCCTTGCTGCACCATAGATGAAACATCCATAATCCAATCTGGATTTAATCAATGCTTGATAGAGTTTCGGTAGCATTTGTCTGTCAGCTTGCTAGTCTTTGTAAGAGATGACTGAATAGTTGTACTGCTTTATTGCATTTCTCACAAAGATATTTTATTTATATGTGGCACGAAGGATAGCCAATTTATACGTGGCACGAAGGATAGCCAATTTATATATGGTATGAAGGATAATCAATTTGGATCTAACCAATGCTCGATAGAGTTTCAGTAGCATTTGTCTGTCAGCTTGCTAGTCTTTGTAAGAGATGACTGAATAGTTGTACTGCTTTATTGCAGTTCTCACAAAGATATTTTATATGTGGTATGAAGGATAATTTTTTGTCAAAGATTATTCTTAGGTATTTGTATTGATCTATGACAGGCACTTCTGTAACATTTTAATTCTGGAATAATGCTGATGTTGAAAAGTTACCAATAATATGCTTCCTTAAGAGACACTCATTTCTTGCTCATATAGGTTTGAGAATGAAACCAGGTGATTGTGTTTTTGTTCTTTCAGAAGCCAGATTAGAAATTTGTAATTTAACATTAACTTTAAGTAACAAAGTAAGCCCATTATTAACAATTCTTTCAAACATTTTGCATAAGCAACTTGCAAATGCAATTGAATGATAGTTTTAGTTTTTTTTTTTAAGTCAGTCTATGTTTTCAGATTGGAATTACAGTAAAATTTTGAGTAGGTAATTCCAGTAAATATATATTTTTTTTTAATTCATAGTGAATTTCATATGGGTCAGCAGCTGAGTTGTGATTTTTTTTTTTTAATAGAATCTAATAATTCTGGTAAAGTAAGAGCTGATTGTAATTTTCTTTATTGTCACTAGAAATTTAATTTTTTCTTCTTTTCGTTTATTTTGATATTCTGAAATAATTTACTAGTATTATTTAAGGAAGAGTTTTGAGAGAAATGTTGTGCTAAAAACTTGCAATATCCTCTGATTTGCTTTCACATTGTTGTGGAGTAGTTTTCGCACTGAAAATTATAATTGTGCTATGTCGGTTGTTAATCAACTTAACGCACCCAAAATGTTAGGAACTTGATAATCTTCCGCTGTAAGCCGATTCCTTAATATTCAGCTAACTGCTGACTAATATCAACTGCCTAGTAGTTCTACTGAACTCCAATAGAACTCTCAAGAACTTCTTGAGTTAACTTCCTGTTAACTCTTATTCATATAGGAGGGAGAGTCCATTATCTGAGGAATAGGTGTGTTTCACCATAATGCACATGAATGTCTCAATGGAGTGCTTTTATTTTTCCAGGTGATTTTACAACTCATATTTCATGCTGTTTTGGTTTTGATGTTAGAATGAATATTGGATACAAAGTTCTTCCATGAGGATCACTTGGATTCTTTAATTATTCTGCATTCTTTTATTTTATAGATATTCAGATTTTCTTGGGCTGGATGTAATTTGAACTTACGTACAGCTGTATGACGCAGTCTGATCACTTTTTTAATACTTGTCGTTAAAACAAAATATATCATGTTTAACAGGTTTAGATTTTGATATGCATTGTTCTGCAATATTTTTTGTTTTTTTATAATCGTCTCACCCCAAGCAAAGCGGTACTGCCACTGGTGTGCAGGGGGTTACATAATAAAAGAGTGAAGAAAGAGGAGAACAGGTCATAGTAAGTGTTGGAGAATGGGTAAGAGAAGGACAGAGACATTGGTATAAAGACAGCTGTGTGAGAGGAAAGTGTAAAGGAGAAGACAGAAGGGAGTCAAGGAGATAAGAGATGATGGTCAACACTGCATTTAAACTCTTGGAGATTGTAGCTATCATGGAAGCAAGAATATGGAAGGGAGTTCTACAGCCGGGAAGTGAGAGAAAAAAAAAGCTGATACAGTAGAAGTTGTTGTTAAACTTGATTGTTTTCACAGTAAAAGGGTGAGACCTTGTTGCTAGTCTAGTAGCTCAAGTAAATTCATGCAGAGGAGGCACCAAGGAACTAAGCTTGTTGAAGCAGAATCCATGAAAGTATTTGTAGAAAAAAGAGAGGGAAGCCACATCTCGTTGGTGAGAGAGAGACTGGAGTTGAGTTGCCGGGTCAGGATCAACAACATTGCTGATTCTTCTTTGGATTTTATCGAGAACCCCAAGATGAACAGCAGGGGTATCTGACCAGATATGACAGCAGCATTCAATGCACAGGTGGATGGTAGATTTGTATATGTGCATGATATATTCAGAAGAGAAAAACTTACTGGCCTAGCACTTAGCTAGCACTTAGCTTAGATTTAGGTCTTAATTCAATGTAGTCATTCCACTTAATGTCAGTTGAGAGAGTGAGTCCAAGGAGAAGTGTTATAGTAAAGTAAGTGATGTGCTCTGGAAGTTTCCTGGATCCTATTGTCAGGCATCAAGGGTCACCACCCAGGGAAAACTGGTGGCCTCATTGGTGGGCAGTCTTATCCCTCTGCAGAAATGAAGTCAGCATATTTTGAAGCCCAAGCCAACAGGGCAAAGATTCGTTTGGAATGTGGTATAGAATGCGTAAATGTTCAGTGTCCATCTCTTAACATCTGTGTTTGTAAATTTCTAAGGCATAGTCTAAGAAAAGATTAAATAGAATGGGACTAATTTCCTCCTTGTTGTCGTCTTAATGAGGTTTGAAATGCTTCCATATTGGGGTCCTCAGAAGACATAGATTGATACAGTTCCTCTATTAGACTAATGCATTCAGTTGAATGCAGGGAAAGGTGCCCCCTCTTCTATTAAAAAAAAGCACACAGAGAAAGAGGAGGAAAGCTCTTACCCAAGAGATATTCATCATCCATTTTGTAGGTAGATGTGTCTTCTGGATATTCTACCCATAGCGGCATCATCACTGGCATTCCGGTTCTTTCACTGTGATAGAACAGAGTGTACCAATATGGAAGGAATGTATAGCGTGTGTGAATAGCACTACGGACAATATTCTTGTTATGTTCTGGTAACAGCCAAGGTTCACGGCGTTTTGTGTCCAGATGAGAATGGCTGCGGAAAAATGGTTGAAAGGCACCAGCCTATTTAAAAAGATAAAGAGAAAAATATTAAAACAATTTTCTCAAAATTATTCCTCCTATAAGCAATTACAGTACAACACCTATACTATCCCCCCCTCTGTTCATCCTACTTTCATCCTTAATTTAGGTATATTTTGGGTTAGTCGCCACTTAGACCATTTCCTCTTTAACTCTTAGAAAGTACCAAAACCAGTAGAATAAGCAACAAGCTTAAGGTATGCAGTTCCTACTTTTTGTATCCTTCAAATTCCATCCCCAAATGATATCATCCTTAAAGTAATGCTTTATTTTCTTAAGTGTTGGGGGTGTTAAACTCTCCTAGTATATTATTTGAGCATTTTCATGTCCTAAAAATAAAGTGTTAATAGAATGTTTTTCTCTAGACTATTCTCTTAAGTACCTTCACTCTTCAGCAAATGATTAGAGTTTTAATAAAATCAAAACATGAAAGTGAATTTACACATTTTCTTTATTTATTTACACTATTATTTATTCTAATTTTATAAAATCATAAGGATTTCCTTATAGTTGATTCACATATTTTAATAATTTAGTAAATGTTTATAAATTTATGAATAAAAAAATGGTTTTCATACTTATTCCTTTATTAGTAAATAAAGAATACTGTTTTAGTTTTAATTCTATTAGTTTTTAGAATGTTGTAAATATAAAATGAATGTGCATTGTGAAACAATGGATATCAACTCGGAACGACAAATCGGTGAAGCCGAGTTCGAATTCCAGTTGAATTCATTGCATTCACTTATGCACAAATACCCTTGGGAAAGGCATTAATCCGTCTCTTCCCTCCAGTTATGGGTTAAATAATAGGACATATTGGGTTCTATAGCCTTGGTTGGCAATCAGTCTACCACAGAAAGCAATGGCAACCTACTGCAGGATAATCTTCCGCCCAGTCAGTGATTTCTCTTTTGAGACATGATCGTCCAAAGCGTGTATCACGTATGGCAATTAACCGACTGAAATATAAAATCCTTCTTGTAAATAATCTAATAAATAGTGTTTGATATTTTTGTTAATTCTAAAAAAACAAAAAATGTATAAAAATCGCTTTAATTATATGCTTAGGTTTTATTACAATTGTAATCATTGCTTTTTGAAACAAACATTCTGGGGAGCGATGTTAGTTAAAAATAAAAAAACAGTCATGCCAAAAGGAAAAAAAAAACAAAAAACCCTTCCCTTTTAATGCAACCACTTTGTATACATTTATTTTTGCTAGCTGTACTTTGCACTTAGAACCACTTTTTAACAAGTGTTGTCTTTATATTGTATTATATTTTAATGACATTGTAATTTCATGTAACTACTTTTTCAGTAAACTAAATTACTGTAAACTTTAAACATTTCCTGTCAACAAATTACTACCACCTGTCCCCATTTTGACCTTTGATCAGTCATTCAAATTTGTATTTGTTTTTTCTACTTTCACACTTTTGACTTTCAATAAACTTCTTGATAAAATGAACTTTGCCTTCAAAGACGTGATTGCCATTAAGACATTTGTCTAAGAGACAGATGTATATCAGGAGGCAGTACTATAAAATATTTTATTAGCAAGTAATATGTAATTAATAAAAAAATGTAGATAATTATCGCTACTCTCCTCAGCCTTTCTCTCACCTTTGCCAAATGGAAGGGTAGTAAAGAGTAAGAGAGTAAGAAGAGAGAGCTTATAGCATTACTGTAGCAGCAGCAGCTTAAGCTGGTGGTTCTAGCAATAATTGTGTGTGTGTGTGTGTGTATATGTGTGTGTGTGTACTGTACAATATAGTAAAAATAGGTAGGTTTGTTGTTGTTGTATCCCGCGACCTAATAATGAAATTTCTGGCCTCTACACCCTTGGCCATTACTCAGTTGGTCTTGTCTGTTTAAAATGGACACAGGAGCCATGATTTTTCAGTAATAAAAAAAATTTTCTCTTTCAAAATCTCTCATAAAATAGCGGACAGTATTTTGGTTTGGTCTGTGCATACACCACTTAATATAAGATTACAGTAAAGTAGCTTCTATGGACATTACTTTTATAGATATTTTAATAAAATGACACTGTGTTATTGCTATTTTATTATCCAGTACCTTTATGTTCGAAGACATTACTATCATTTGTAGCATGACAAAGTAAAAATTTCCCAGGAAATCATAGTTATCCTTCTGTGAAAATTCCATGGTTTCCGCTAGTAAATAAATATTATAATAGTCTAGGTTTGTTATTTTCTCTTACTTTTGGAAAAATTGTATTTAAAAGAAGGCCAGACAGTTTATATTTTCTGTAAAAGAACCACCAGAAATAATTCTGTCGAAATGGACTGTTAGGATTCATTTTTCAAATTTAAAAATTTGATACACTTTACGATCAAAAGCATGGCTTCTAGCAAAGTAAATTAAAACTTAAGATCCGTCTGGAGCCTCTTAGTATGATATACAAGAAGGGTCAGTAGATAACTTCAAAATGTACAAACATTTTCAAAGGAGGAAGTAACCTAATTTTTTGACCAGAAGGTCGTAATGTTAGGAGACATGAAAGTTTCATCTTGAAGACAGATGTGAAGGCAAAATAAAAAAAAAAGTTAAAATCATAGTGACATAAGAGAATTGCCAAAGCCCTTCTGTTTTTTTTAGTCTTCCCATTTTATTTGAAATTTTTGTATTACCTTCTCAAAGTTTTGTGTTTCCAATTTCTGAAGATTGTATTGTAAATCATTTTAAGAGGTTGTAATTCTTGTTTTGATCTTTTTTCTGCCTTTATTAATAAGGTGCAAATTTTTTTGTGCAAGACTATTTTGTAAAAATTGTATTAAGCTTAAGTAATAAATGTTCGTTCGTTTCAAATTTCATATATTAGTTTCAAGTATTACTTGTTTTGTATATGCCTTTTACTGTAATAAAGACAAGAGAGGTGACATTCTCTTTGTGTCTCACTATTCACTCCCGGAGTGAGATGGGGGAGAATCTTTACATACAGTATGATGTGTATAACATTTCCATAAAGAAAAAAAAAAAGTATTGGATATCATGAGAAACAGACCTCAGCAAAGAAGCATATTGCTAAAAGCAAATTAGTACTTAAAAATACTATGCCCTCATATAGTACATGCTCTGACGGGGACTATAAAGGTGCAGTATTTTTGAGCACTATTTTGCTTTTTGCACTATCCTCCTTTGCTGAGACCCTACTGTTTCCGATGATATCCAGCACTTTTTTAGTGACACTCCCTTTCCCCTCGGTGAGTTTGGTTGGTGTGTGCATCAACTAACTTTGTAGCATCTTGAACTTTGGCAAGTTCAAGATGGAAACATGACTGAAAGATAAAAAAAATTAAAAGGTGTGTTGTGTTGCTTCGTTTTGGTATAATTAGAAGATAACAAACTTGAATTAATGAGGTTTATTTTTGGTATAAAACTTTAAGTTTTTACATCAAGTTACAACCTTTAAATTTTGTGTGGATACAGGAGCAGACTAGCTAAATTCTCTTCATTGTGGGATGCTAGTGGTAAACGAGGCTATCCCTTCTGGACTCTAGTGGTCAACTCACTAGCGTCTTCCTCTTTTTAAATCTCCTACACTAAACTACTGTCCTTAACTGTTACTTCTTACTCCTACCAAAAGAAACGGTTCCTTATTTTGCCGCCCAATTTTGAATTCTTGCCGTCAGTGTGTCTATCTTTTTCTATTTTTAGAACACTCACCATTTTATAAACCATAACAGGTGTATATATTAGCTTTGTTAATAAATGTATTAGACTGGTGAGAATTTTTTTGTTTAGCAAGAGAAAAATACTTTAAATTTTTTTCTTGATTCTTTTTTTTTAATTGGAATTGCTTGTTAAGTTGCTGTAAAGTTTGGCACAATGGGTTGGTTCTCCATTTTCACAAATAACTGTTGCCTGATGACTGCATGAAAACACATGGAAGTTGTGGTCAACCACTGTTCATCAGGAATTTGAGAAATATTAAGAGGTTGTAATTCTTGTTTTGATCTTTTTTCTGCCTTTATTAATAAGGTGCAAATTTTTTTGTGCAAGACTATTTTGTAAAAATTGTATTTTTTGTTTTAATGCTTAAGTAATAAATGTTCGTTCGTTTCAAATTTCATATATTAGTTAACATGGGATTGAACTCTTTATTGGTGTGCCTCTATAGCAGACTCCCGTAAGAGTTGTTTATTTTATATATTTTAAATGGAACTATTTTATAACAATAGAAGGCTGCTTTTCATCTCACTTATTTGGGGGGCTATCTCATAAGGTACAAATATAAAGAGAAAAAGAATATAAAATATTTGTTAAGAGATTTTAATCAGTAAATATGTGGTGATGACACAATGCCGGCTGATTCTATGAAAATAAATAATTCTTCCTTGCCCATTTCCATCAGAAATAAAAATGAATGTGGTCCTTCTTCTCTGTAAATGATTTAAATAATTTTTTCTTTCTTATATCAACATGATCAGCAAGTAATGGAAGTTAAATTTTGTTAAGAGAGAAAGAGAAGGAAAAGGAAGAGAAGGAAAAGGAAAAGGAAGAAGAAGGAAAAGGAAAAGGAAGAGAAGGAAAAGGAAAAGGAAGAGAAGGAAAAGGAAAAGGAAGAGAAGGAAAAGGAAGAGAAGGAAAAGGAAGAGAAGGAAAAGGAAGAGAAGGAAAAGGAAGAAGAAGGAAAAGGAAGAAGAAGGAAAAGGAAGAGAAGGAAAAGGAAGAAGAAGGAAAAGGAAGAAGAAGGAAAAGGAAGAAGGAAGGAAAAGGAAGAAGAAGGAAAAGGAAGAAGGAAGGAAAAGGAAGAAGGAAGGAAAAGGAAGAAGAAGGAAAAGGAAGAGAAGGAAAAGGAAGAAGAAGGAAAAGGAAGAGGAAGGAAAAGGAAGGAAGAAGGAAAAGGAAGGAAGAAGGAAGGAAGAAGGAAGGAAGGAAGGAAGAAGGAAAAGGAAGGAAGAAGGAAGGAAAAGGAAGGAAGAAGGAAAAGGAAGGAAAAGGAAGGAAAAGGAAGGAAAAGGAAAAGGAAAAGGAAAAGGAAAAGGAAGGAAAAGGAAAAGGAAGGAAAAGGAAGGAAAAGGAAAAGGAAAAGGAAAAGGAAAAGGAAAAGGAAAAGGAAAAGGAAAAGGAAAAGAAAAGGAAAAGGAAAAGGAAAAGGAAGGAAGAAGGAAAAGGAAAAAAAGGAAAAGGAAAAAGGAAGGAAAAGAAATTATGCTCACCTGATACCACCTTGTGATAAGCTCAGCATCCGGATTACGGAAAAATCCACCAATGTCAGCGCCTGAGAAGGTAATTCCAACAATATTCAAAGATAACATCATTGGAACAGATATTTTCAAGTGGCTCCATTCTCCTGTATTGTCACCAGTCCAGATAGCACCTGAAAGAGGAAGAGGAAAAATAAACACAAATAACAAAAAAAAAAAAAAATTAAGAATTATGTAAAGTACATCATACTTAACTACCTTTTTTACTTTAAGTTTGTCTAAGCGGCTTTTGTATTGATAAAAATAAATATTCCAAGTTCAATAAGATTAGACTGATATCCATCAATTTTCTGGTTTCTTAGTTGAATTAGTTTCGTCTTTAATTTTTTTAAGATAATTCCAACAGATGTTCATACTATTGATGTCATTCAATGTCCTTCCTCAAGTTTATAACCCAGGAGAAGGGTATGATTTTTAGTTTTTAAATCAAAAATACTAAGAAAACCAACCCATTGTGCTAAACTTTACAGCAACTTGTTTAACAAGCAATTCCAATAAAAAAAAAAAAAAACTTAAGAAAAAAATTTAAAGTATTTTTCGCTTGCTAAACAAAACAATTCACACCAGTCTAATACATTTATTGACAAAGCTAATGTATACACCTTTTAATATTTTTTATCTTTTAGTCATGTTTCCAATCTTAACTGTATGTTCTATTGAATGATTTACCTTAAGGTTGTGAACAGATCAACAGAAACAATGAATAAAAAAGATAATGACTTAAAAAATTGCAACATACCCCTGATGAAAGCCAGAGGAAACCATGGCTGAAATGTTGTGAGAACAACAACAATGAGGATAACCCCTCATCCTAGAAATTCAGACAAAAATTATCAGGTATTTGCCTTTTGAAGGTCAGTGTGAATTTATTTTTGTTACGATTATCTACATGTTATAAGAATAAATGAAAAATTTTTCTTTGCAATCATTTACATAAAAAAATCAAATCAAATATCTTATAAAATAAAGTATTATAAATTTTCCCTTTTTAAAGAAAGAAAATATTATTCCTTTGCATCATCACCGATGATGTACGTAAAGTTGTCACATGCACTCAAGCCATGATATTCTCAATACTGAATTTTGTCATGAGCATTCAGCCATGAGGTGTTAAGAAAAAGCAATAGGGTAATGTGAGACCCATAAAATACTTACCGTATCTTTGGGAGCCAGCAAAGAAGGATCGGCTCAGCACAAATGACCTCTCCTGACCATTAGATTTCTGAATCTGACCCTCTACAGTTGCTCGATGCTATTGGAAGCAAAACAAATTAAATGAATATTCTAAATTTTTTTTTCAAATTGTTGAATTCCTTTGTGTTCTGCTTTCTCTTAGGATTTCAACTGATTTATTCTTCAGCATTTCTCAGACAGATAATCCACAACAAAAAAGGGGGTGGCTCATTTCCTAACAGGGTGCAATAGATAAATTATAGTCTAAATTATGTAAAAATGAAAATAACACTGACATCTCATTTTAATAAACATATTTACCAAAATTACACAAAAATATCTTGAAATACTAAAGAGTAAATTTATTCAATAAAATCACCATTGGCTTAAACCATGCAGTACTGATTCCTATGTCCTCAATGTCTATATCTATAAATGCTCTGCAGGGTGCGATGGATAAATTGTCGTCTAAATTACACCAAAATGAAAATAACACTGACATCTCATTTTAACAAATATATTTACCAAAATTACACAAAAATATCTTGAAATACTAAAGAGTAAATTTATTTAGTAAAATCATCATTGGCTTCAACCACGGCCTCTAGACGATTTGGGAACCTTCTGCAACTCTTCTGGATGGTTGGTGAATGCAGCCATAATCTTTGCCTTCGGTTAATCTATGGTGTTACAAAGAGTTTTGTTGGTCTTTTGCTCAACTGCATCCCACACACAATAATCAAGAGTTAGGTGGCCAGATGTGAAGAGTCATGTGGTTGCAGAAATTGTCTGACAGCCATGACTGGGTTCTTCTGCTTGTGTGGCAAATAACTTTGTATAGATATTAGTATGGATTGTGTGTGACACCCTGTGGGAAAAGTGAATGAAGGCATAATATTAAAATCTAGTCATCAAACACCTTTGTAATCATCATCATTAGACTCATCCAACTCTTTCCGAATCCTCTGTGCTGTCCTCAGATTAAATCTGAGCACTCATCCAAATGTTTGTATTGGAGCTTCCAGCAAAAAGCCAAGCAGTGCAGCATGCCGATTCCAAATTTCCAGCAGAGTAAATTGCATCATGGTTGTTTTCTCAGGCCATGCCCAACTGACCCTACTATACTGTGTAGTCAACAAAAAAAAAAAAAACATGAATAAAATTCCAAATATAAAATGGCAGCAATTTACCTATCACACCCTGTATGTTGACTGTCAACCTAAAATCAATACAGGGTCATGTATGGGAGAATGGGCACTATTTATTTTTTAAACATTTTGTAAAAAAATGTTTTATATCAATGAAAGTTTTTTTAAGTGTTAATATTTGAGAAAATAACAGCCAAAGGTTTTTTTCCTAACTTCAACAACCATGTCACTAACAAGTGGTGATAGCTACTCTCTTCTGTGCATAATATTCTTTTTTGAATTTTCTAAATAAGGTAGGGTGGGTAGGTTTAAAAACAAAAGTTCAAGGAAAAGAAGATTGATTCAAATACAATATTAGTAAAATAGCAGAATTATTTTTGATAATATATGGTGACATGGCTGTAATTATAAAATAAATGTAATTATCATTCATGGCATATAATAATGTGTGTTTAAAAGCATTATTCCCTGTTTTGTTCGACTGTAAGTCCTTTGTGGTCAAGACATGCCAGATCAATTGACAGTTTTCCTCATGAGAGACAGGTTTAAATCCTGCTGGAGGGCACATGTTTCCCTAACGTGATTTCTTCATTATTCAGGCCAGTAAATATAAATAAGCATACTGTTTAATTATAAGAAAAATAATATCAACTCAAATACAACTATCCATTAAAAACAATGTTTAAATAAATTAAAAAATATGAAGTTAATCCATCATTATATAAATAAAGACAAGTAACCCTCCCCATGTGTGTTGTAGTGCATTGGATATCGGCTCAGAACAAGAAATCAGGGAGCTGAGTTCGAATTCCAGCTGAATTCATTGCATTCACTTACGCGCAAATACCCTTGGGAAAGGTATTAATCCGTCTATTCCTTCCTTGGGTTAAATAACAAAACAGATTGGGTTCTATAGCCTTGGTCGGCAACCAGTCTACCACAGAAAGCAATGGCAACCTACTGCAGAATAATCTTCTGCCCAGCCAGTCATGTCTCTTTTGAGATATGATTGCTCAAGCGTGTATCACATATGGCACTTAACTGACTGAACCCTCCCAATACAGATTATTCATTTGAGGAAGGCCAAAGAACAGATGGACAAAACATGGAAACAATGAGACTGAAGTCTGAAGAACCTTTGCAATGATAACGTCTCAAAATGTATTCTAAGTTCTATCACCTAATGCTCAAGACAACAAGAACTAACAAAACAATTTTAAAAGAGTAATTATTTCTGGTGAACATTTGGCACAGGGATGAAGGGATACATTTTCAACATGCAAAGAAATCAACACTCAATTTGCTATAAAACTTTCAGAGTGTATATCAAAATAGTGAAATTCATAGTTTTATTTAAAATCTAACACGACTTGATAGTATGGTATGACTGTTTGTCTAAACCAAGATACACGTTCTTTATGTAAGGAATCCCAGAAAGTGATGAAATATTTTTTCATTAAGGGTTTAGTGTGGAGAACAAAATATAATACCTTCACAATCAATAAAAAATTATTTTATTTCATTAGTGTCCACCACTCACTCTTCACTTATTCTCCTTACCTCTAGTTATATATATATATATATATATATATATATATATATATATATACACACACCAGAAGTTATGTTTGCAATTATCATCTTAATGATGAGAGTTATTTCATTCTTTATACCTAACATACAGAAATTATTTAAGGTGTATCAAGAAAAAAATAAATAAAATTATCTCACCTGATACATGCCATAGACATTGTGGACATCCCTATGTTCCCAGCCACTCAAGTGGACAGCATCCTTTAACATGGTGATCTCAGGACCATTAAAAACGGACGGTTCATTCATGTCATTCCATGTGAAAACATCCAAATTTGTTCCTTTGTATTCGGCAGGGTCAAATTTACTTGCCCACCACTGACGGACGGCAGGTTCTAAAAAGTCAGGCCAGCTGGAAGATCCTACAGGAAGTGGGGAAAAAAAACATTTAGGTTTTCTGGTGCACCAATATGTTTGGGGCGGAATCAAAGCATGGTATCTTCTCATCTCAGATGAGACAAGTTGATCTCAGAGATTCCAACCCTGTGCCAACATCTTTTTCATTGCATTAAGAAAGGTAAAATTATCACTTGAACCAGTGGCATTTACATCATTTGCATATTATTGTGCACAGACAAAATATATCAATACTAATTTTATGAGCATACTGATATTTCTTTATATACAATAAAATTCTTTCTTTTTTTAAATCATTTCACCCCAAGCACGGTAATAATACCACTAAGACACAAGAGGTTAGTCATCACCATCATTTAACGTCCACTTCAATGCTAGCATGGATTAGACAGGGTTTTGTTGATGGCACGGAGTTTCCAGTCTTCTATACTGGTTGGTGATAGTAAGGGCATTTTACAGCTGTAAAATTCATTTTACAGCTGTAAAATTCATTCCAATATTTTCTTATTGAGCTATCATGAAAATATTGGAATGAATTTTACAGCTGTATGCCCTTACTAACACCAACCAGTATAGAAGACTGGAAACTCTATGCTTTTATTGAGACACCATCCCTAGGAAGATTACCTACCAAGTTTAAAGAGTTCAGCTTACCCTATTCTACACTAAGTAGGTGTAGAGGTTTTTATATCAAATTTCCTTCTTTACTGAAAGTAAAAGAGAAGGAATTGGAAATGTGATCCTAAACAGGAAACAAGGAATAAACCTCTACTCCTGTTCAAAACACTGGAGAGAAGTTTAAACTGGGACAACAGGCAAACATATCTACTATCAACCTTTATCCTTCAATTAACCAATGGTTGGTCAGAAACTCATTGACGACATCAACCCACATAACAGTCAAGCATTCAGACCCTGGAGCTGTGAGTGGGTACCATGGACTTATTTTCATGGCTGATAACTTGCTATCAACCTTGCATAGATTAGTTGAAGGTGGAAGTGGCTTAATGGTTAACAGTGCCTAAAGCTAAGTTCAAATCCTGGCAGAAGCAGTCACTTTACATTAATACCTTTTAGAAAAGGGTAGAGCAGACTAGGCTCTCTCGCCTTGGCTGTATCAAGTCTAGAAGAACAACTTGGAGACTAAAACTAAGAAAATTGTTTCATTATCACCCTCTCCCCCCAAAAAACAGAACAATCTTAGAAACCAACAGTTTACAGGTATTAAATAAAAGGAAGTTATTGAGAGCCACGATCCTTTAAATCTTGAAAAGGCATGGCATTTAAAAAAGATGGGTAAATTAGTTTATTTATACTAAATGGTAACTTGTTTCTTGTTTTCTATTTTACTAATTGTTCACATAGTACAAGAGCTAAGAGCCACTCAAGGTATGAAGATATGTAGGAAAGATAACAGTTGACCCTAGACTTGAAAAGGTTAAGATTATAGTGTACTCTGAGAAGTTTGTTCAACAAAATAGTAATCCTGGAGATAATTTGTCCGAGTGTACATGCGATGTCTTAGCTGTACATGTCTGGACTGTTAGAATTAAGGAATGTGATTTGTCAGAACATTTGCCATGGAAATAGTGATAGATTGTCAGCATTTCATCTGTGGAGAGAAGGGCACTAAAGTAAATGAATAATTCATCACCCACAAGGTCACAAAAATTTTTGAATTCTGAGAAGACGGGAAATAGGATTGGATAGCAATAATCCATTTTTAGTCCAAAATGGCTCTTGTAAAATGAGCACGGCAGGATGAGTCAGATACTTTCTGGAGCAGTAGAATAAGCCAACCATATTTTCCTACATCTTTAGCAAAGGATTATTTGAGTCCCAATAGATTTTCAAGGCAAAGGGCCTCCTTGGTCTAGAGGGTAATTGTAATAAGAGTTCAAGGGACAAACTGCTTAGACCCAGTCTTACAGACAGACACGAGGCTGGTCGACCAGACAGACGCCGAGCGGCTTTGCTCGACAACAGACAGACACGAGCCGAGCGGCTTTGCTCGACAACAGACAGACACGAGCCGAGCGGCTTTGCTCGACAACAGACAGACACGAGCCGAGCGGCTTTGCTCGACAACAGACAGACACGAGCCGAGCGGCTTGCTCGACAACAGACAGACACGAGCCGAGCGGCTTTGCTCGACAACAGACAGACACGAGCCGAGCGGCTTTGCTCGACAACAGACAGACACGAGCCGAGCGGCTTTGCTCGACAACAGACAGACACGAGCCGAGCGGCTTTGCTCGACAACAGACAGACACGAGCCGAGCGGCTTTGCTCGACAACAGACAGACACGAGCCGAGCGGCTTTGCTCGACAACAGACAGACACGAGCCGAGCGGCTTTGCTCGACAACAGACAGACACGAGCCGAGCGGCTTTGCTCGACAACAGACAGACACGAGCCGAGCGGCTTTGCTCGACAACAGACAGACACGAGCCGAGGCTGTTTGACAACAGACAGACACGAGCCGAGCGGCTTTGCTCGACAACAGACAGACACGAGCCGAGCGGTCTTGCTCGACAACAGACAGACACGAGCCGAGCGGCTTTGCTCGACAACAGACAGACACGAGCCGAGCGGCTTTGCTCGACAGCAGACAGACACGAGCCGAGCGGCTTTGCTCGACAGCAGACAGACACGAGCCGAGCGGCTTTGCTCGACAGCAGACAGACACGAGCCGAGCGGCTTTGCTCGACAGCAGACAGACACGAGCCGAGCGGCTTTGCTCGACAGCAGACAGACACGAGCCGAGCGGCTTTGCTCGACAGCAGACAGACACGAGCCGAGCGGCTTTGCTCGACAGCAGACAGACACGAGCCGAGCGGCTTTGCTCGACAGCAGACAGACACGAGCCGAGCGGCTTTGCTCGACAGCAGACAGACACGAGCCGAGCGGCTTTGCTCGACAGCAGACAGACACGAGCCGAGCGGCTTTGCTCGACAACAGACAGACACGAGCCGAGCGGCTTTGCTCGACAACAGACAGACACGAGCCGAGCGGCTTTGCTCGACAACAGACAGACACGAGCCGAGCGGCTTTGCTCGACAACAGACAGACACGAGCCGAGCGGCTTTGCTCGACAACAGACAGACACGAGCCGAGCGGCTTTGCTCGACAACGAGACAGAGACACGTGCCGAGCGGCTTTGCTCGACAACAGACAGACACGAGCCGAGCGGCTTTGCTCGACAACAGACAGACACCAGCCGAGCGGCTTTGCTCGACAACAGACAGACACGAGCCGAGCGGCTTTGCTCGACAACAGACAGACACGAGCCGAGCGGCTTTGCTCGACAACAGACAGACACGAGCCGAGCGGCTTTGCTCGACAACAGACAGACACGAGCCGAGCGGCTTTGCTCGACAACAGACAGACACGAGCCGAGCGGCTTTGCTCGACAACAGACAGACACGAGCCGAGCGGCTTTGCTCGACAACAGACAGACACGAGCCGAGCGGCTTTGCTCGACAACAGACAGACACGAGCCGAGCGGCTTTGCTCGACAACAGACAGACACGAGCCGAGCGGCTTTGCTCGACAACAGACAGACACGAGCCGAGCGGCTTTGCTCGACAACAGACAGACACGAGCCGAGCGGCTTTGCTCGACAACAGACGTACACGAGCCGAGCGGCTTTGCTCGACAACAGACAGACACGAGCCGAGCGGCTTGCTCGACAACAGACAGACACGAGCCGAGCGGCTTTGCTCGACAACAGACAGACACGAGCCGAGCGGCTTTGCTCGACAACAGACAGACACGAGCCGAGCAGCTTTGCTCGACAACAGACAGACACAAGCCGAGCGGCTTTGCTCGACAAGCGAGCTGATGCTTATTGTCTATTTACTATTGTCTTTAGCATTAGGTTTCAGTCATTGAACCTTTAAGTGTTTATTAAAGATGAGGATATTAGTTCAAATCTAAATAATGATAACCATGTATCCCAGTATTTTAGACATTCTCTCCTTCATAAATATCTATGCAAACATTCGAGGATAGGGGAAGATTTTTTTTTTTAACTACAAGGTAACTCAAAGTTCCGTCCGTTTTTAAAGGAAAAAAAGAAAATGCTTCACAGTATGTGTAAATTATATTTAGTCTTCGAAGTAATCACCATCGGCATCCAGCACCTTCTGCCAACGTGTCTCCAGCTGTTCAATGCCCTTGCGTTAGAACTCAGTGGTTTTGACGCAAAGAAATCCATGAAGGCTTTGTGCAAGTCTGCTTCATTGGTGAAGGATTTGCCGAAGATGATTATCCAGGAAGTGGCAGAGGTGGTAATCGGACGGTGCAAGGTCAGGCAAATAAGGTGAATGGCACAAAGTCTCCCACCCAAGTTGCTATATGGTATCCCTGACCAATTGCGGCATGGCGTTGTTATGGAGGAAAAGCACACCTTTGCAATTCACCAGTGCTGGCTCCTTCTGGTGCAATGCTTATTGCACACGTTTCAATTGCTGCAGTATAGGTCTCCAGTGACCATTTGGCCCGTTGGCAGCAGTTCATAATGAATCACTTGATGACCTGTCCACCAGGCACAAAGCATAATCTTGCATGGGTGCATAGACAGTCTTGTGGTGTGAGGAACAGCATCCTGAGGAGACAACCAATGTCTGGAATGATTGGGAGTTTTGTACAGAACCCACTTTTCATCACTGGTAAGCACTTGATTGAATAAGGATGTGGTACGGTGGCAAGAAAGCAGTGATACACAGGATGTCACTCGTTGTCCCTTGTGAACCTTTAACAGCATATGTGGAACCCACTTGCTCAGTTTGTACATCTTACCTAGGCAGTGCAGGTGAAGTCTAACTGCTTCAGTGGAAACATTAAACTATCTTGCAAGTTCACCACATCCTCTTCAATGGCTGCCTTCAAGACCTGTGGTCATCCACTGCAAGGCTCATCATGAAGAGACAAATATCCCAACTTGAATTTTTTAAACCAACACCTTGCAGTACGTTCATCCACAGCACTATCCCCAAACGCTTAACATATGCAGTGGCTTGATGCAGCTGCTGCTAAGCCCACTTTGAAGTCGTAAAGCAAACAGCCCTGAACGACATCTCTAGGCACTTCCATCCTTCTCACAGCTGTCCAGCTTATAACTGATGGCCAGGCATGGTGCACATGTTCATTATAATGTCTGATGTTCCTACTTCCAGCTGTCCGAATTTGAAATCAATTGCTACACGCATTTTGTATATATTTCAGCTCCATTCAATGACTAAATGGACAGAACTTTTTTGTATATTATATGAATTTCTTGTAAAATATATATATATATATATAAAAAAACTAAAAACACAATTATGCAAATATCTAGCAAAACTAACCCATCCTTTTGTTGCCTCTTTAAAACCTGTAATCTTATCAGCTCAATGACATCAAAGAAAGAAAAAAAAATACAAACTTACCAGGCCAACACCAGCCATCATACTCGGTACCATCTTTATTTTTAATGAAGACATTTTTTTCCTTAGCATCTTTATAAATGTGATAATTGTCATCTCTTTTGATATGAGGGTCCACAATGGTCACCAGCTTTCTCCCTTTGGAAGAAAGGTTAGCAACCATGTCTTCAGGGTTAGGGAATTTGGCATGGTCCCAGGTGAAATACCTGAGGTAAAGAAAAAAAGAATCATCAAAAGTTTGTAATAATCATAAACACTTCTAAAATATCCTCATCTTTGTTGCCTTATTCACAACATTTCACCATTATACACTCCAACCTTCAAATGATTGGAATTTTGAATTGAACCTTTTATTAAGTTAATTGGGGGTAGATTGTTCTTATTCCATGAGTCATGTCACTTCTGGATGCCGCAGTTATATCACTTTTAATTCAACTAAGTTTAGTTCACCACTGTTGTAGCAAGATATTGAACTAACAACTCTTTGGGTCAAGTCACTGGAACAAACCAGCACTTTTACCCACTGGGCCATACACAGTTGTGAGTTCAATGCCTGGCTTAGAGAGTTGAGCTAAATAGAGATAGACATCCAGAAGTGGCATAATCCATGAAACAAGAACAATCTACACCAGTGAATGAAAAAGGGTTCAGCTCAAAATTCCAATCACCTGAAAAGCATACAATGGCTGAAATGAATATGGCAACAAAGACGAGGACAACAGTTTGAACAATGTAAATAGTGTAAATAATTACAATACCTCATCTCAGAAATCATGAATATCTATATAATACTAAAACCCTAATCACGCATGTATATGTCACAGAGATACAGCTTAAACGATATATAATGCCTCAACCAATTTAGGAGGTTATTGAACCCTAAATTCTTGCCAAGTGCAAAGCAAAATTTAATTAAAATTAGATAAGGATTTTTTGTTTCAGCGCTAACTGCCATAAACTTTTTTTAAACTTAACTCATAAGTGGATGATTTGCAGTTGTGTTTATATGGACTTTAGTCTTTGCTTTGGTGTGATAACTTGCTCCCAAAGCTTACAAAAGTATTTTTGAGATATTTATTTATTGTGTGTGTATGTATATCTCAAAGAACAAAAAAAGCTGAAACCTTAATCAGCTCCGAAAGCTGTAATCAGGAATATGAGCAGAACTGTCTCACTGGGCATTTTTTCTTTTTTTCCATTTTTTGTTATACTGTTAGCTCTGCATGTTCAGTTCTTTTGATTGTGCACCCCTTTTTTTAAATAACTGTCTACTGGTCTAACCAGTACCTCTTTTACTGCGTGTGTGTGTGTATGGAAAGAGAGAAAAAAGTGGTTTTAAGTGTTAATTCTATTTCATGTTGTGATCTAGGTTTCAGTGACAATTCTTATATGGTTAAAAAAAAAAAAAAAAAAGATGACAAGGATTATCTAAGTTTACAAACTTTAGCTTTATAACTATGGTAATCTTTATCATTTGCTAAAAATCTTGGGATTTGTGTGTGTATATATATATATATATATATATATTAAATGTTTAATGAAATGGTTATAAACAACCGACAATTTGAAATTATTTAAATACTCGTATAGTGTAGCGAAGTCAAATTGACACACATTTTCGTAACAAAAATTTATCGCAAATAATCTGGCTGGTAGAAATAAATTTATATATAGTGTTTGATTATAAACAGAATATCTACTTAAATACGAGTATTGATCAAAAATAATGTTCAAACAAATAATTTCATATATTAGATGTGCATATATGCATGCAAATATTAGTTGTGCATATATTACATGTGCGTGTATATATGTATATTTATATTATGTATCGATCTGTGTGTGTATATTACATATGTGTGCATGTGTACATATTACATATCTGTGTGCATGTGTATATATGTATATATATATATATATATTACATGTCTATGTGCATGTGTGTGTGTGTGTGTATTACATGTCTGTGTGGTGTGTGTGTATTACATGTCTATGTGCGTGTGTGTGTATTACATGTCTATGTGCGTGTGTGTGTGTGTGTATTACATGTCTATGTGCGTGTGTGTGTGTGTGTGTGTGTGTATTACATGTCTGTGTGCGTGTGTGTGTATTACATGTCTGTGTGCGTGTGTGTGTATTACATGTCTATGTGCATGTGTGTGTATTACATGTCTATGTGCATGTGTGTGTATTACATGTCTATGTGCATGTGTGTGTATTACATGTCTATGTGCATGTGTGTGTATTACATGTCTATGTGCATGTGTGTGTATTACATGTCTATGTGCATGTGTGTGTATTACATGTCTATGTGCATGTGTGTGTATTACATGTCTATGTGCATGTGTGTGTTTATTACATGTCTATGTGCATGTGTGTGTTTATTACATGTCTATGTGCATGTGTATTACATATGTCTATTGCATGTCTATGTGCATGTGTGTGTATTACATGTCTATGTGCATGTGTGTGTGTGTGTATTACATGTCTATGTGCATGTGTGTGTGTGTGTGTATTACATATACATGTGTGTAATACATATCTATGTGCATGTGTGGGTATTACATATATACACTCACAAAAGAATAAAACAAGATATTTTTACCTTTTGCCATCTGTATGTTCAATATCCAGCCACAGGACATCATAAGGGATGTCATGGATGTCAAAATTTGCATCAACACTATGAAAAAAAGAAAATTATTCATTCTCCAAAATAGAAATCAAGAGAATTTTAATCTTTTAATAAAATCAACCATTTTTTTTCTTCTTTTGTCTAAATTTCTAGGATGAGGGGCTATCATTGTTTACATAATTTACATGTGGACTATTGTCCTCATCTTTGTTGCTATCACAACATTTTGGAGGTTGTGCCCTTTGGCCATCAACAGGTGCTTGTTAATCCAGGTAACCTTCAGGAAATTTTGAACTGAATACTTTATTTAATCAACAGATGGAGTGAGTGTTCTAGACTAAATAAAAGATTCAATTTAAAATTCTCTGATAAGCACCTGGAATATTGTGATAACAACAAAAATAAGAATTGTCCACATGTAAATAACGTAAAAAATATTTGAGATTGTTACAAACAGATTTATTCAAACTAGTCTTCATCTTGGTTGTTATAGCAACATTTTCAAATTGAAAAATACAATTTTTCTTTTTTAATCAAGTACAATCTCCAAGAATTTAAGAATTTAAATGTAAAGTCAATAGTCATCTATCTCCCTAACCTGCATCCTCTCTCTCATGCTCCTTTCTCCGTCTACTCCACTCTCATCAGTATTCTCATCCTTCTCCTACCCTCTTTCTGACACCCCCTATAACCTGTCACTCTTTCTCATAACTTTCCTCTTATGTAACCCCCTGCAAAACAGTGGCAGTAAAATGCCTTACTTGGAGCGATATGAGTATAAAAAAAAAGTAGATGATTAGGCTTAGGCTTTAATATTCAGTACTAAATTTTATTACAACCTTCAGGTTGATTTTCAGACTTTATAAAATGAAAAGCAAGCTGTGTGGATCAGAATTTAAGTAGCCTCTGACGAGCATTAAACTCACATTCTGTATCCTTGCAAGCACAGTCAATCAGTTAAGTGACATATGTGATACATCATTGGACAATCCTGTCTCTTTCAAGATATGACTGACTGGGCAGAATAGTTTCCCCACAGTAGGTTGCCATTACTTTCTGCAATAGACTAGTTGCCAACCAAAGCAATATAACCAAATCTGTTCTGCTATTTAACCCATAGCTGGAGAGAGAAGTGGCAGATTGATATCCTTCTCAAGAGTATTTGCACATAAGTGAATGCAATAACTTGAATTGGAACTTGGATCTTAGATCTCTCGTTCCAAGCTGATATTCACTGCATCACAGTGCATAACCTGAACGTAAATAGTGTAAATAATAGCAAGTCTAGTTCTTCTGAATTATATGCTAAGCTGACTTTAGTAACAGGTTCTATGAGGGATTTTCACAAAAATTGGCATTGGCAGAATTGAATCCTTTTTGATTAAGTCAGTTAAGATGGGTTAGCAATGTACAAATGTAAGTTAGTAGAATGCCGAAAATTCTGATGCACAGCCAAATGCTTGATGGGGATCAAAATGTTGGAAGGCCTCTGCTTTGTGAGAAAGACAAACTGAAGTATAGTCTTGGAGCAGCTAACATACCAGTTGACGCCTTCAAATTGCCTTCTTTAGATCAAATGGAGGAGGAGGTCAACTTATCATAGCATTGCAAGTTTTGAACAGAATTGCCTTCAACATTTTGATGCACTCTGTTTAGAAACTAAAACTTAATCTTCCAGACCAATTTCTCCATTTGTAGCAATGTTCAAGTGCCCAATTTGTCATTTGTGATGCAAATCCAAGGCAGATTTGAACGTTCACACTTGTCAAACACCCAGAATCTGGGTCTGCATCAGAGGCTTCTGATTCCAAGACGGACAATTTCAAATGCTCACTCTGCAGCCTGTTATGCAAAATTAAGGCAGGCTTGATGGTACACATAAGACACAAACATAAAACTTGATATTGTATGTACTAAACGAATTGAACCCTCATATGTTGAAATCAACAAGACAGCGCATCACACATATATTCTTAATTGTACTTTAGAACATGTACAAACTACTACAAAATTGTACATTTTGTTTCGACATTGAAAGAACAATGTCATCAGGCAGTTAATAATGATGGTAGCCATCACTATTAACTGCCTGATGAGACAGTTTTTTTCAATTATGAAAGAAAATGTACAATTTTGTAATAGTTTTTACATGTTCTAAAGTATAATTAATAATAAATATTCATTGCTCTATTTTTATATTGAGCACCTGTTTTAATGTTTTGAACGTTGCAATTATTTTCTTCATTTCTTATTCATTTGTGTGTATGTATATATATATATATATATATATTGTATACAGATAAGTGTATTACTGTTTCATGGATTAAGAGAAACAACCCAAACAAAAATTCCACTTGAAGGCCAGAGAATTAATTGAGGTTCTGCTGCAAGCAATAAACTGAATTATACCCAGTGGAAGACACTTCAATCAGTGATTGTATGATATAATACCTGAAAGATTCACTATAATGGGCGTGAAAAATTTTATCCTAAAAATGGCTGCTCCTATAATCAATATAAATCAAAACATAAAATATACTTACTTCCTTACATCTTCTTCATCATTATAGTTCCATCGAGACTGATGATATGCCAAAGCATATAGCTGCAAATTGGGGAGAAAAAGAAAAAAAAAACTTGTGTGAATCTCTAAATTTCTTTTAAGTAGCATTATGTAAGTCAGTCAGTAGGTCGGTAGCTTGATAATTAAAATTCATTCCTCTAATGTAATTCATTGGTGAATATTAATCAGAGACCAAAACAGAGTGAACATTTCAGATCTGCTGACAACACATTAAGCTGTAGACATATTCATGCATCCACATATCTTTGTAATTTATACTAGGATATCTGAAAATTTCTTGGTCTTACCCATTTCCAAAATTCTGAAGTAATTAAATATCAGTCAAGGAATTCAACTGGAATTCTAACTTAGCTCCCAGATTAAATGAATGATAGCATGTCTAAATTTTACAATTGTGTTGTCATATCCTTCTATGACAACAGAAAATGACTGACTGGAATCAAGTAGTGCAGTAAAAGAGCCTTGAAAAACAATGTAGTGGAAAGGAAAGCTGTGAATAATGCAGTGTGTTAAAAGTTAATTTTAATTTATCAAATAAATATAACTATAAAAATTATTAATTTAACCAGCTTTTAATTGTTTATTGATTCCTTAAATCGTTATAAAGAGAAACTGCAAAACTTATTTCAAGTTTAGTCTTTTTCATTGTTGCTTGAGAAATAATTGGAAATTAAATAAACACAAAAGTAAATTAAAAGTTAAATTAACATTTCAAGTGTTTCAGTGAAATGGTCATGGAGAGAGAAAGAAAGAAAGAAAAGGTTGACATACTGGAGGTAAAGGTGTTGTGCCAGTGAGTGTGGCATACTGGCCGAATACATCTTGTGGTTTGGGACCCAGCATCACAAAAATATCAATAATGCCACTTTCAGAAAACCAATGTGTATCAATTTGGGGAATATCCTGGTCACCCTTTACATAATCCAACATTTTGTTGAACAAATTCTGAAAGTAGAGGTCTATACATTAAACAAGACATACACAAGTTTATATTTATATATATATATATATATATATATATATATATATATATACACACACACACACAAAACATGCAATAAATTTCATTAGGTCAATGTTTTTAATATTTCTATCTTCAATGATCATTTGACAAATGATAAATAAAAATTTAAAGTAAAAATCACAATTACTGCAAACGAAATAAAAATATTTTAACCAGTTTTGTCATTAAGCTTCTAAAGTTTTAATATAATCAACTTTTTAGATTTTACAATTTTTATACCTTGAGCTTAAATTTTAAAATTAAAACGTAAATCAAAAATTTTGAGTTTATTATTAAAATTTATAAAATGTCAAAAATGAGAAATTCTCAAAAGTTAAGAATCTACAGTATGACCTGGATATAAGAGAGATCTTCTCTGGTCCCAAATTAGAGCCTGTGGTAATGTATATAAAATAGACCAAACCTGTATATCAGAGAACTTTTATCTGGTCCCGACAACTCTCTTATATCAGGGTTACACTGTATATCAAGCTATCACAAATAAATCTATTAATTTACATTGTTTGGACTGTTATTTTCATCTTTGTTGCCATATTCACAATGTTTTGGTCGTTGTACATTCTGGCCTTCTTCAGGTGATTGGAATTTTGAACTGAACCCTTTAGATTGTTCTTGTTCCACGAGTCTCAGTTATCTTCATTTAACTAAACTTTAAGTTTTTTTTGTTCACTACTGCTTTGGGTCAAGTCACTGGATCCAACCAATGCTTTTATCAACTGGCCCATGTGTCGTTGAAGACACATGGGGGGTTCAGTTCAAAATTCCAATCACTTGAAGGTCAGAGCATGCAACGACTAAAATATTGTAAATATGGCAACCAAGATGAGAACAACAATTTGAACAATGTCAATAATTACGATACCCCTTCTCAGAAAAATAGGTAAATCCATTTTATGCACACACTATTACAACGCATTCTCAATGAACTTTGAAATCACCTCATCTTTCTGTTATGAGATTTCCAGTGAATAATTTGGTAATTATTGATCTCCATATATATCTGGAGTGTACAATAGAAAAATTATTTCCTGATCAAAAAATGTATACATCAATAAAGTAATTAGAGTAAATTTAATCTCAATTTTAAATCCACTAAAATTTCTCCAGGTTAGAATAAATGAATTCATAAAAACAAAAATTTTTTTTTTCAAATTTAAGATTTCCCAAATTACCATCAGATGAAATTACATAATTTTTTTTATGCATAAAATACCTTAATATAAGTACTCAAGATTTACCTTGTCAGCAACATTAGAACTGATGTCAACCCAAGTCTCAGCAGCATTCTGCCAAAATACACCAACAGTCCTTTGCTCACTGAAAAAGGTATTTAAAAAAAAAAAAAAAAGATAATTTATGATTAAAAGAATTTTCATTCTAACACTGTAACTGGATCAAGTCCTCCCTTATTTATGTCTGGAACCACTTTTTGTAAGTCTTTGAAAAAAAAAAAAAAAAAAAAAAAAAAAAAGACTAATTTATTCACACATGCAAGTAAACCATGTTTAAAGTGAGGGTAT
This sequence comes from Ascarosepion bandense, assembly GCA_037127315.1. Taxonomy (NCBI): domain Eukaryota; kingdom Metazoa; phylum Mollusca; class Cephalopoda; order Sepiida; family Sepiidae; genus Ascarosepion; species Ascarosepion bandense. The sequence goes on along the minus strand of JBBBDQ010000889.1, from coordinate 393,258 downwards.
TGTTTAATTATAATAATAAAGAAAAAAAAAGTGACTATCACCATACAGGAGTATTACAGGTGACACAAGTGCTGAGGATAGTGAAGGTAAATTGGGAGTGATGGCTTTGTTTGTCCCTGTAAATAGTTAGAGGGAGGCAGTGAGAAATTGAGGGGAAAGTAAAGAGAACAATTTGGGGAGTTTTTTTTATCACTTAAACAGCCAGTGAACTAGTTACAGAATAACTGCAAACATGTCTTCTAAACAGTCCTCTCTCCAGTCTTCCTGCCACTACTTGGGAATAAGTTCCAGATTATCCTTCTCTTCCCACCCAGCCAAGGAAATATGGAGGAAGAACACTTATGTAGAAGTTCAGAGTGTGATCATAATACAGACTTAAATTTAATATGAAGTAAATGTATTTTTATAGCATTAATTGATAAGGAATCAAATTATTTTAGAATTTGTCAAAATATAGAAAAATAGATCACCAAACAGTGATGATAAAGTCAGTTTATTTCACTGTGTGGTGACTATAATGAGATCAATAATACCACAATGGCCATAAAAAAAAGACATGGCCCAGTGGTTGAAATAAACCAGTGACTTGACCTAAAGAGTTCAATATATGGTCATAAAAAAGGGGTACAAAAACTTGGAGAGAGAGAGAAAAAAAAATTTTTTAAGTCACCAAAGAGTTACTAAATGGAAATAACTGAAGCTGAGATTTCCAGAAGGCATGGAACATGGAACTAGAACAATTTAATTATGGATGAAATAAAGAGTTCACTTCAAAATTATCACTTGAAGATGTGTGCATGTCTGTCGAAACATCGTAAATGACAAAGATGAGGACAACAATCCAAACAATGTAAATAGTTACAATACCTCATCTCAGAAATACAGACAGGGATTCAGAAAAGTGTGTCAACTTACTTATGAGCCAACATGAATGGCACACTTCCATACAAAGCCATTGGGTTATACAATTCATATTCAAAGACATCCAGGTTGTATAAACGGTAGGGATCTGTGCTCCTAGAAAATGAAAATAACAGTTCAAGTTAAAAAGATTGCTCACCATTTACTCTCTTTTGAATGATTCAATAAGGATGCAAAAAGTTTTAAGAAAAAGTTTCACAGAGTTTTTAAATGCACTTTTACTTTTTTTTTTTCAAAATCTGGTTCAAAACATTTGTGTCTGATCCACAAACCTCCCTCTACAGTTGGCTAAAGAACATTTCCATTAATTTTAGTTTTTCAGAATATTTCATGCAACATTTAGGGTATCTATGTCTATGTGCATTCACACTAGAATTTGTGGCGACTAATTCCTACCATTTGAGATTTGGTACATATTAAGTTACAGGCTGCTGCAATAGATTTATTTAAAATTTGTTTTGTTAAATAAATACTGGCCAGAAACCTGTCTTGCAAAAATTTTTAATAAATTTATAAGGGTGTTCAAAGTGTAAATCCCAACCCATCAGTATTTTTTTCTTTTCTTGAAAGTATTTTTTTCTTTATTTCTAATTTTCTGGAACCAAGAAATACACTCACTTGTATCCTTCCATTGAGTGGCTTCCATTGAGTGGCTTGTATAGCAATCCTTAATATCAGTCAGTTAGGTGCCATACGTGATACACACTTGGGCGATCATGTTTTTTTCGAGACATGACTGACTGGGCAGAAGATTATCCTGCAGTAGGTTGCCATTGCTTTCTGCGGTAGACTGGTTGCCGAACAAGGCTATAGAACCCAATCTGTCCTGTTATTTAACCCATAACTGGAAGGAATGGGCGGATTAATACCTTTCCCAACGGTATTTGCGTGTAAGTGAATACAATGAATTCGGCTGGAATTCGAACACGGCTCCCCGATTTCTCGTTCCGAGCCGATATCCAATGCACCACAACACACATCCTTAATATACAAATTTCTTTCAATGATTTCATGGCTTATTTTATCAAATTCAGTTTTTATTGGGTTGCTAAGTCAGTAAGAGGGGTTATTAGGAAAGTTATCCTTCTGGTCTTTTATAGTTAGAAATGCTTGCTTAATATTTGGATCCTGTCATTCATACCTAGTTTGGCTGTGATGTTCTATGCCTAAAAAAAAAAAAAAAATTCTGTTCCCATTGACTTTATGTCTCTTGTTTTGGGTTAAAAAGAAAGGGGAATTTTCACTACTGAATAAAAGGCTATTTTATTACTATTAACCTTTTACAACTACTTAGTTGTGTTAACTGGGGTTTTCCCCATTAAGTCAATTTAAGATGAAGGACAAAAACAAGGTTCAACACTTCACCTAATATGAACATAACATTGTCTTCCTATGTTCTTAATTGAAATCAGCTGCTTATGAACAAACAAGCACATCCATCTCATTAAATGACATTTTTTTTTCAAATATTATTTACTATACCTTTATGCCAAAATTTCTTTTAAATTTATTTTTCTAAAAGTAATAATTTCATATTCATACAAATAGATGCATGCAGTTCTAATGTGTACAGATCTTAAATATGCATATAAATTGTCAGTGTTAAATAAATGAACCTGGTGAAGTTTGTCATTGATTCATTGCATGTAGGTATAACAAGTTTAAATGCAAAATGGTTTATTAGCAAAAATTACTTTGATTTAGATAAGAAAAAGGACTAATAAAACTGTACTACCTAGAAATTATTTAAGTTTTTCTTTATTTTTTTTTTTAACCCTTACTATTCTGCATTATTAATATTACTTTCCTTTTCACTGCATTCTTTTTCAAGGCCTCTAAATTGCATTATCCTCATTGTTAATTTTTTTCAAATGTGTTTTCTGTTGCCACAGCAGGATATGACAACATAACTATAAAACTTGAAAAAAAAAAAAAAAAAAAAAAAAATTAAAATTCAGGGGCCAGAGTTTATATTTAGTAGCAGAACAAACTTTCTGCACAGTAAATAAATTCCCATACGGAGTAAAGAATGGTTAAAACTTCCAGTTTATTTGTACTTACTTTGTTGATTTCAAAGCAAAGTCATCTGCATGTTCTGGTATACCATAGACATGTTCAAATCCAGGGAAAGAAATATCTATTCCAACTGATGAGGGACCTGCCAAAACAAAAATATTATTTTGAGATTTATATATATATATATATATAAGAAAAATTAAGGCAAGCCGATGATGGTTCGCCTGAAATAGGCCTATACCCCCGATTCACCATGAAATAACGTGTCTGCCTTAATTTTGCTTATATTTGCTCCATATGTATTTATATGCATATATGTTTAGAGCTCTCTTAGAGTTATCCTACCACTGTATGTACAAGATACTCCTTTGGATTCTTCTATACCACATTGCATGCTGATATATACACACACACACACACACACACACACACAATGAGTAGTAGCTTCATTCTAAACACACCTGCTTGCTTGGGTATCTAAAATAATTCTTGTTATAGATATCAGCTCAGCCACATTCTGAGTTTCTTCAATACTTACAGAGCTTGCATGTGGCTTATACTGCAACTATGCTAAGCAAACCTTACTTACATTTTCTGGGAAGCTTAGTTCAATTTGTGGCATGGTTTGCAGACAAATATGCATCCTACACATAGGCATATACAAACATCGGTCTGTGCATACACAAAGAAAAAAAAAAAAACAACCACCTTATACCAATAAAAAAAGTCCATAAATTTTCTTTTTAACTTTATATATAAAAAATGAAAATGAGAAAATTGGCATACATTTGTGAAATCTCCTGACAAGTGGACCAAAAACAATTGCACAAAGGTTCATTTACAAAAAAAAAAAAGAAGCTCAATCACATCCATAATAGCTTTAAAGAATGCTCCTTTTCAAAAACACAAAAATTACATTACAGTAAAAACATCAGAAAATAACATTCTTGATAATAGCCAGTGAAGTGGCTGAAAACACATGGAAAGTAAAATATTATGTAACATTTTTACAATACTTATGTACAGCAAAAACAAAACATGTAAGAATACTGGAAAAAGAATTAAATGAAAAGTTTATATCTTCCTTTTGGTTGTTTTTAATGAAACAGTTAAAAGAAAGATTTCTGCCAAAATATACATTAAATTAAAAGTTACAAATGTAGGTGCTGAATAAAACACCAATCAACTAAGTGACAAATTTTATATTTGTATTAATCATATAACAGAACCTAATGAGCCAGACGAACCTACCTAGGTTTCTCCTAATGGATCATCAGGGAAAGCTGGCCCAGACGATCCGTTTAGAAGAAACCTCGGTAGATCCGTCTGGCTCATTAGGTTCTATTAAGTTTGCTCTACCTTTGTATTGAGCGCTTTCTGTTAGATGGTTACTCATGTCGGGTTATTTTCTTTGGGCTTTGTGCTGATTTCTGTCCGAATGCTTTTGACAGACTTTCATGTCCTCAGCTCTTTCTTTAAAAAATTCTTTTCCTTCGTTTGAAAGTTTTGCGAGACAAGTATAACTATATATAATCACAATCACACACACACTATATATATATATATATATATATATATATATATATATATATAAACTTATTTATAAATGGAACTTTGTGTGTGCGTGTGTGTCTGTTACCTATGGACTCCAAAATGACTGAACCGATTTTCTTGAAAATTTACACAGTTGTACTATAAGCATCTGCGAGTGTTCTTAGCTGGGTTTTGTGTTTTGTGTTGAGGTACCCCCAATAAATATCGAAAATCGATAATCGAAAAAAATCGGGTTATAGAAGGAGAGATCCGATTTTAATCAAATTTGATACACTCGTAGACAAAGACATAAGAAACGATATTCAGAAGTTTTAAGGTTGCAGTTCTGCAGTGCAGAAAATTTTATATCGATACCAGGAAATCAAAATTTGACTTACATCCATTAATTTTTTTTTCAGTCTACGGTTTCACTTTAACTGGAAACAACTATTGCTTTTTAGTTTTTTGTGCCAACATCCAAAGAGTCTGAGCTCCAGGACCATGGATTAGTTTTAAAGCTTTCATTACACCCGATTAACCACCATAGAGAAACTTTTCTGTCCACCATCAGTATGGCAGATGTAAGTCTCCTCGAGAGTAACACTGCACTTTAGCCTCACTTTTTCAACCAACCTGAAGTGGAATAAATATATCAAATCTATAGCTGTATCTACTGATAAAAGGGTTAGATATGTCTCAGCCCAGAAAGTTTCTTGTGTCAGAATCTATCTGGCACATTTATAAATATACTATTCATCCACACACTGATACTGTTGTCATATCTGGTCAGTTGCTTCTGCTATTCATCTCAAGGTTCTCAACAAATTCCAAAGAAGGATCCGCAATGTAATTGGTCCTTGTAAAGTTGACTTGAATCAAAGTCCAAATAGGTCCGTGCAAGGCTGATGTAATATTTACATAGCACCTGCTGAAAAATGGTATTCCACCAACCACAAAACCATCTTAATAGTGGTTGTTCCTCTCTACATGTACCCCTCCTCCTATGACCACAATGCCTACGCTTTGTGGTCACTTGTCAGGGTGACTCCGAGCAGTCATGAGTCGGTCCTAACATTTGTGATGATAGTGATCTTGGTGGCTGTGTTACCCTTGTGCTGCACCATAGAATAAGGCTCGCTGGTGGGTGGATGATCAGGTCTTGGTTTTCTTTCACCTCCATATTGATTGTGTGGTAGTTTGCCATCATTTCTTCGTCATTTGCTGGATCTACCTCCATAATTTCAGGGGTGTCACTCAGAGGTTCACTATTGATTGGCCTCGGCCTCTGTAGGGGTGGCTGTGGGAGTAGTTGTTCAAGCGAATAATCAGGTGTATCTACAACTGGTAGAATCTTCCAGATGAATCAACAGTTACATAGTTTAACTGCCACTGCTGTCCAATATATACAGTATTGCCTGTTGCCCATAGTTTTAACGATCCTCTCTGTTTTCATCCACCATCATGAATATGGTCCCTTCTCATTTTGTACCTGTACCAATTTGCCAACCTGAACATCTAACTGGGTGGCTATGCATGTTATATTGTTTCTGGTTCAGCAAGTATCTTCTCGTCATCATCCTTTCAACTCCTTTGTCTACCCCCAACATTTATGGATCTGGTGTTTCTCATGAAGTATGGTCAGTCAGTCAGTTAAGTGCCATACATTATACATGCTTTGGGCGATCATGTCTCGAAAGAGACATGACTGACTGAGTAGAAGATTATCCTGCAGTAGATTGCCATTGCTTTCTGCAGTAGACTGGTTGCCAGCCAAGGCTATAGAACCCAATCTGTCCTATTATTTGACTCATACATAGAGGGGGAAGAGATGTATTATATTATTAAAAAGTAATTAGTGAGGGATCAGTTTATTACTTCAAAACAATATAAAACTGAACACCCACTTTATGCCCAGTAGAAGTCTTAATCATGTTTTCAACTATTATATTCAGTCAGTCGGTTAAGTGCCATACGTGATACAAATTTTGGGCGATCATGTCTCGAAAGAGACATGACTGACTGGGCAAAAGATTACACCGCAGTAGGTTGCCATTACTTTCTGTGGCAGACTGGTTGCTAGCCAATGCTATAGAACCCAATCTGTCCTATTATTTAACCCATAAATGGAGGAAGAGACGAATTAATACCTTTCCCAAGGGTATTGGTGTGTAAGTGAATGTAAGGAATTCAATTGGAATTTGAACTGAACCGATTTCTTGTTCCGAGCTGATATCCACTGTACCACAACACACATCCTGAAGTATGGTAAGGTGATCTTTTATTTCTTGACTGTGTAACATTTCCGCTGGTGACAAGCTAAGGTCCTGATGAAGTGTATATACATCATAACTCGCGCCACCTGATCATGGTGTAGATAACCATAACCATCAACGCAGTCCATCAGCATTCTTTTGGCTGTCTTTATGGCCAGTTCAGCTCAGCTGTTGCTCTGTGGGTAACATGCGGATGATATGCATTTCTTTACACCCCAAATTTCCAGGAATGACTTGTATCCCTGTGAGTCAAATGTTGGCCCCCTAACTGACAATCTCCTCTGGTGCAGACCTAGCTTCTTAACACACCGTATATTTCTGTAACCTTTCCTGACGGTAGCTGGTGTACTGATCTGCGTCCACCAAATAACTTTTCCCATGCAGATCAAATAGGTCTGTGACTGTCTTCTGGAATGGAAATTCCAGGTTCGAAGATGGTGTCAGGGGTTCACTGGGCTGAGACGGAGCAATAGTGTTGCATCTCTAGAACTGTGTTCCTGTCTGTCGGATGCTGGCGTCTAAACCGGGCCAAAATAATTGCTGTCTTGCGTTAACCATCATCCCATTCACACCTTGGTGTGCAGAGTGTAGTGTTTCCAGTACCTCAGCTCTAAGCTGCTTTGGTATCAAAATTTTGTCCTCCTTCAAATAATACAGTTGGTCTGCCATCAGCCAGAATTGTCGGACTTTTAACAGTAGTTTGTGACACGATCTTGGGAATCCATCCTGTATGACTGTTGCTAACATTCAACAGCCACCATGTTTTTATCCCAGGTTATATCTCATAGTCTAGGATCATGAACATATGCAGCTATGACCGATGCCTGCATATTCTGATCAATCTGCTGGGTAGTGTCAATAGTTGATGCTTCACTGTGCACCGGTAATGTCAAGTATCTGGAGGAACAGTCAGGTGCAGTGTTAAGTTTTCCAGTGATGTGCTTAATCTTGAACATGTACATTAATGACCATTCCTTGGAGAGAAAAAGAAAAAAAAATAGGCAAGGGTTCATTATATTTTTAAGGAGTTGATTCGAAAATATTTTCACCAGTGGTTGATGGTCCACTGTGACTAACAAGTCCAGACATCCCAACATAAACATCCTACAGGACTATCTGCATATCAATGCCAGAGCCTCCCCTTCCACAAAAGAGTAGCAAGATTCTGCATCTTTTGCAAATCAGGATCCAGCCAGGATTATTTTCCATTAGTTCTCACCACAGTTTTGGACTGACTGTTAGGCATCGGCAGTGCTTCTGGAAAAGAAAGTACCTGATGCCAGTTTTGCTGTAGTCAAGAGGCGTGTTGCCTTGTTCATTTCAAAGGTTTTCACACCCTCCTCAATCTTCTGAGCAATGTTTCTCTTTGATTCTTCAAAAAGACTGTCCAGGGTAGCAGCCCAGTAGAACTTGCAATTCTTTGTATGTAATAATTTCCAGAAGGGGGCCATAACCTCAGCTTGTGAGAATGCATACAAGACCTGGTTGACCAGCCCAAACCAAGACCTGACAGCAGGGATGTTCTTACGAGTCGGGAAGTTAAGAATGGTTTTAGTCGTTCTTTTAGTTGGCTTTATATCATCAGCCATTATTAAGCTGGTGGATTCAACTTCATCTCCTGCAAACAGAAACTTATTGGGGTTGAATATGACTCCATTCTTGCCAGATGTAGCCAAGTGTGTGCCAGAAAGCAGATTCTATGGTTTCATCCCAGAGAAGGGTATCGTCAATGCAGCGAGTCTTTCAGGGTGTATCCACTGTAATGTCATTGAATCAGTGGGTGTATCCATACCCAGATGCATGAAAGCCTTGGAGTGCTCTTAGGTACCAATAACAACCCTATTCTTCTTTGGAATCTGCCCTTACTCCAAGTGAGGTCTGGTATTGCTGGTAATACTCAGCTCTGTTCATGGAATACTTTGCTTTCTTTCCTTCCATAGCTGAGTATCTTTGACTGGTGCCGTGTCAAACTACTTGTTGATTCCATAGTGAGTGCCATCTTTGATTTTCGACACTTTTTCTAAGCGTCTCATCACTCCACATTTACAGCATCAAAGTGGTTCTACTCGAGCAATACTTTCATCCTTTCAGTTCATTGTGTGGTGTGTTTCGTGGAACACTGAGCGTATCCTCACCCTGAGGGTGCTTCCTCTCAGACTTCAAGGAGCCAAACGTCAAATGTGAACTCAAGCTGTTTCATAAGCAAGGGGTCAATGTGTCTGTAGTTTCTAGACTAGCCAACCTGTGGAACATTTGTTCCACTATTGTAAGAGCCTCGGCTAATATCTTACTCTGGTATTCCTTGTTTGTGAGTCCAATGATGAGCTGACCAGCTACCATGTCTTCAGAATAATTTATAAAATTTTGGCAACTTACATTCAGGCATTAGATGGTAAATTCACAAAACTTCACCTGAAACTGTAGCCTTGCCAAAAAATGTGTAAGATTCTCCTCTTTATGCTGCCTCATGTTGTGGAATTTATGCCTGTGCACTTCTTTATACAGGCATTTCACAGCAATGAGCCATATATGCCATAGGAGTTGTTCTTCCGTGGCTGTGTTAAGAGCTTTGGACCTGACTAGGTCGAATAACAATCTATTAACTTCCATCAAACAAGCCATCCTCAACTCGTTACAGATTTCAGTCATGTCTGTTAAGCTGCACATTTGCTTATATCGATTCCAAGAGTTGATGAACAGTGCCCAATCTCCATCTGTGTAACCGTGTTTGATAACGGGTCTATCCAGTTTCTTGGTGAGGGACCAGTTTGGCATACTTTCTCTGCAAGCTCAAAATTCATTATTTTCTCTAGTTCTACCACCTATTGAACCAGTGGTAGATACTGCTTGCTACCACTTTGTCCCAAGCCATTTTTATTAAACTTCAATTCAATAGTATGTTGTAACATCCAAAATTCTGTTAAGTATATCCTGCACCATGTAGAGTTGACTTGAATCTACATCCAAATGTGCCCACGCAAGGTTAATGTAATGTTTATATAACACCTGGTGAAAACCAGTGTGCCACCAACAATGGAACAGTCTTAACAGTGGTCCATCCTCTCTACAGTCCTGTTGAGTTTTTTTTTTTTCCTCGGTGCCTTGACCATATAAATTCAAGTGTGCTACTAGATTAACATCTAGGTCCCACCCTTTTACCATTGAAATAGATAAATGTCACCACCACTTCTACTCCAACAGTTTCTTTTCTTGCACTTTCTACCCGTGAAATGTTCTTCCATTTACTTGCTTCCCTGATAGCTAACATCTCCAAAAGTTTAAATGCAACATCAATTGCTATCTTCTGTTTTCTTAAATCCTGTTCACCTTTAATCCTTTCTTCAATACCCACTGTACCTGGTCTTGTCTATCACTGTAACCCCTTGCATACGCATGGCAATCCCACTTGGGGTGGAATGATTATTTAAAAAAGGGTCAATCACAAGTTGACCTAAGCATTGTGAGCTAAATTGAGGGTGATGAAACTATTTGCTGATGGTCGTGCTAGCATGAAGCCAAATAAATTTACGAATCTAACAAATGAGAATCTTAAAGAAAACATGCCTTTCATCAAAGTATAAACCTGTGCACACCCTCATAAGGGATAACACCATTAGAACCAGTGTGCTCAAGCATGGTGGCCTTTCCTAGTCAAGCCAAGTTCAGTTATATAAACAATTTAATACCAAATTATACAATTATATAACAAATTTATAAGCATTTACATTTGACAGAGAGAGAATACTGTTTCATTTTAGTGATAGAAGTTTCTTTAAAATTAAGCATTTTAGCTTTATGGTTAATTTACTCACAGAAATATTACCAATGTATTCAATATGCAAATGCATATATACTTTTCAACATAGGCAACTTAAAAAAATGAGGTGGTGAATGAAACAAGAAAAAAAAAGAACAAAAACAAAAAAAACAAAGTTGGATGAGTGGGTTAGGGATGTTACTAGTCATTATTTTACCATTTGGCTTTGAATCCACAAAAGACTTGAAGGTTTCTTCCCACATGTCTAGTTCTGGGCTTTCCGTCTCAGCAGCTTCATGTTTTTCTTCCTAAAAAAGAAACAAAAAGTAATTTAACAACTGCCAACAAAACTACACTCTTATCAATTTTTGACCAGTATTTTCATTTGCTTTTCATCAGAATTTTACTCAAGCTATCAATCTACAGCAGTAAATAAATAGCATAGATAAAAATAAAAAAATACTATTCGCAAATTAATTATGTTTAATAATACTTTATAAAAAAAAATTAAATGATATTATTGCTACAAATGCACCCACTTTTTATATATACAGTAGCGAGCATAAGGACGAGAATGGTGTTAAGAAAAAGTTTAAATGAGAAATAACTTTTTATTTTAAAGCTTTATAGAACATTTTATCAAGGAAAATTAAGGATATAAAGGTAAATTGTATAATTTCAAAACAAAGCTCAATAAACTTATTTAGATAAAGTTATTCTTATAACTTTATCAAAATACGATTTTTAACCAAACTTCAGCCATTTCCTTATAACAGAACAGTTGACATTTACTGACCAAGTAGCCAGTGAAGCATTCAGTCAAAATAAAAATAAAGAATTTCAGGTTCATCTACACAATATATCTAAATCTATCTAAACTTATTTATAAATGGAACTGTGTGTGTGTGTGTGTGTGTGTGTCTGTCCATTACCTATAGACTCCGAAATGGCTGAACCGATTTTCTTGAAAATTTACACAGTTGTACTATAAGCGTCTGCGAGTGTTCTTAGCTAGGTTTTTTATCGAGGTACCCCGATAAATATCAAAAATCGATAATCAAAAAAATCGGCTTATAGAAGGAGTGATCCGGTTTTAATCAAAGATATAAGAAACGATATTCAGAAGTTTCAAGGTTGCAGTTCTTACAATAGTGCAGAAAATCGATTATATATATATATATAAAAAGGCAAGATGTTTGTGTGTGTGTCTGTTTATCTGTCTGTATGTCCTTTATACAAATCAACAATTTTTATCCGATTCTAACCAAACTTCACACAAATATTCTTTAGGCTGAGTCTGAGCTCCAGAACCATGGATTAGTTTTAAAGCTTTCATTACACCCGAGCAACGCCAGGCTATACTGCTAGTAAGACATATGTTTCATTAAAAACAAGAAATATTTTGTTCATTTTGGATTTAGTTTTTCCAGTATTCTTACATGTTTCCTTTTTCTTTTTGCTAGGAATAAAGAGTATAAAAATTATTCCATAGCACTTGGAAAATGAAAAATTATGGAACATTTTTACACTCCTTATCCCCAGCAAAAAGGAAACATGTTAAAATACTGGATAAACTAAATCCAAAAGGAATAAAATCTTCCTTTTCAGTTGTTTTTAACAAATCATGTTTAAAAGAAAGATTACAACCCAAAAGTCACTGGTGCCACCGCCACAAGAATTTACTCGTGCAACCAGACTGGCAACAAGGTCTCACCCATTTACAGTTAGATCAACCAAATGCAGCCGACAACTCTACTCCATCAGCTTCTTTTCTCGTACTTCCAATCTGTGGAACTCCCTTCCGTATACTTGCTTTCCTGATGGCTACAAACTCCAGGAATTTAAATGCAATGTCAATTCCCATCTCTTATCTACATCACACTGTATATCTTCTTTTTTTCTTTTCTCTCTACCTTCAAAACTTTCTTCACTCTTGTGTTCACATCCTCTTTTCTCTGACACCCACTGTAACTGGTTCGTCTTTCTCTTCACTCTCCTCTTGTCTAAGCTTTTACCATTATGTAGCCCCCTGTGCATCAGTGGCAGTACCACCTTGCTTGGGGTGAAATGATTATATATATATATATATATATATATATATATATATTCTGACATTTAAAACAACAGGGTTATCAACACACACTTCTGAGAAAAATGCTCGTTGATAACACGTTCATACTTAAACAAGAAAATAATAAACAGAAACTCAAAATCCTGGAAGCAATCTACATTAAACAATTTAAACCTGGTTTGAATATGATCAATTTTGATATTTCCAATAACGTACTCAAATGCCTGTAATCAGATCAGGGACCATAATGCCACTATTTTGTCACTGTCTTCGGCCATCCGCCACGGTAGGGATAGACTTGTATTTTCAATTTAATTCTCTTTATTGTTAATAACTTAAATGTTCTATGTTTACTGTGTGTTAATATTTATTCTTTGATAATGGCTTATGTGAGCCGAAAGCTTAGACCCGATAAAAAAAATCAACAATTACTGTGATTTTTTGTTGTCTTTCAACAATATAACCATCAAGTATATCAGACGGTACGAACGGATCCTACACAAAATTAATAGACAAAACTCATCTATATTATTCAATGAAACCTGCATTAATGAAAAAAATGCTGCCAAAATACACACAATTTATATATATATATATATATATATATAAACATATTCATCTTTGCTTTGAATTTGGGTACTCATGTTATATAAAATCCAAAGAATAATCTGAAATGTTATTAGTACCCCCCCACCCCTGGTTCTACCATATCAGCTTCAGTTCCTTTCTCACCACTGTAACTTCCCTCTGCCCTTTTCTATAGATACTTTCCTCTTTGGTACTTAGACTTTATGAATTTGAGCAAACTAGGATGTGCGTTGTGGGGCATTGGATATTGGCTCGGAACGAGAAATCGGGGAGCCGAGTTCGAATTCCAGCCGAATTCATTGCATTCACTTACGCGCAAATACCCTTGGGAAAGGTATTAATCCGCCTATTCCTTCCAGTTATGGGTTAAATAACAGGACAGATTGGGTTCTATAGCCTTGTTCGGCAACCAGTCTACCACAGAAAGCAATGGCAACCTACTGCGGGATAATCTTCTGCCCAGTCAGTCATGTCTCTTTCGAGACATGATCGCCCAAGCGTGTATCATGTATGGCACTTAACTGACTGACTGAATGTAATAGAAATATAATTAAAACTTCTACTGGGTATAAAGTGGGGGATCAGTCTTATATTGTTATGAAGTAATAAACTGATCCCCCACTAATTAATACATAATAATAATATAATACAACTCTTCCCCTTCTAGCTATGAGTCAAATAATAGGACAGATTGGGTTCTATAGCCTTGGTCGGCAACCAGTCTACCGCAGAAAGCAATGGCAACCTACTGCGGGATAATCTTCTGCCCAGTCAGTCATGTCTCTTTCAAGACATGATCGCCCAAGCGTGTATCACGTATGGCACTTAACTGACTGAGTAACGTCGCATCATTCTGAAGTTGAAACATCATAGAACTTATAAGGCTAAATCTATTTAAGAATTTCTTCTCTTAAACTTCTCGCTTGTGGAACTCTTCTGGCCTCTTACTTCCCAGTCAACTCTGATCTTCAAAAATTTAAATGCTATGTCAATTGTCATCCCCTGTCAATTCTTATTTTAATGTTCTTGTGCCTTGATAAAATTTTTCCCCATCATTCTTTCTCTCATAGTAACTCTTTGCATATTAGTGGCGTTATTGCTTTGCTGGGGCAGAGGGAATGATAGAAAAAAAAAAAAATTAATGTATACATGTAGATAAATATATCTCTAGATTCACAATAGCTGAGGCTTAAAATGTATTTTTAAAAATTAAATATCTAAACTTATTTATAAATAGAACTTTGTATGTGTGTGTCCGTAACTAGGTTTTGTGTCGAGGTAATATCGAAAATAGAAAAAATTGGGTTATAGAAGGAGTGGTCCAATTTTAATCAAATTTCATACACTCATAGACAAAGACATAAGAAACGATATTCAGAAGTTTCAAGGTTGCAGTTCTTACAATAATGCAGAAAATTTGATATCGATACCAGGAAATCAAAATTTAACTTACATCTATTCAGTTTTTTTCAGTCTACGGTTTCACTTTAACTGGAAACAACAATTGCTTTTTAGTCTTTCGTGCCAATGTCCAAAATGTCTGAGCTCCAGGACCATGGATTAGTTTTAAAGCTTTCATTACACCCAAGCAACGCCGGGCTATACTGCTAGTCTTTCATGAAGCTTTTATTTTAGCTTTCATTTCAAGCTAATAGGTTAAATTAAATATTTCTAATAAGCAAAATGCTTTGCTGCATTTCAAAACTAATTTATATTGACAGGAAGGCATGTTCATTTTAAAAGCATTGCTTATTTTAGTGCCATTTTAATAACATTTTTGATTACAATGTAATTCTTTTTATTAAAGAATATTAAAAATAAAAATATTTTTCTGAAACTGAGGAAGATTAGCTGATTTAAAGTTTAATTAATCCATTTATGATTACCAAATATTTATATATATATACTTAACAATATTGCCTAACCAGGACAAAGTAATACAGAAATTTAAGATTTAAAACTTTATTCTAAATTTTTCAATGTTGAAAAAAATTCTTGTAAAATTCATTATTCATTGAAAATGTTTTTTTTCATAAGACAATAGTGTTCTTCATATATTTTATTCATAAACCCAATTAAAAGCTTTTCTAATTAAATAATTAGTTGTTTGTTTTTTTGCTTATTTTATGTATGAATCAGAACAGATTTTTTGGTAACTGGAACATTAAACATGACAAAATTTAATATTTAATGTTTAAAATGTTTTTCACCTCAAAAAGATGCTAAAATTAATTTTCTATAGTAATCTTTGGCTGTCATGTTGACAAAAAAAGAAGAAAAAGAAAAAAAAATTTTGAAGAAATTTTTGAACCAAAATTTTGAAGAATCAGAAAGTTATTTTGTCTTAAAGATTTTGAAGATAAATCCTTGTTTTTATTGTGTTTAGGCTATTTTTTTCATCAATGTCTGATTTTTTTTTTTAAAACCAAATCAATGGTGTGTGTGTGTGTGTGTGTATATATATATATATATATATATATATATATATATCCGAGTGAATACAGAACAAAGAAAAATTCTTACAACGTCCAAAACATTAATTTAAAACAGTGCTCGATATATATATATATATATATATATATATAGCTGTGAATAGGAACAAGAAATAGGGTTGTTCCAACAAGAGAAATTGGTATAGAATAAAAAGTGTGAGAGGCTGTGAACATTTTCTTTAAAGTGTATATTTGTTTTTGTTATTATACATGTTATGATACATTAACTGTCCATAATGGTATTTGCGACGCTACACGTGTTTCGAGTCAAAAATTGACTCTCTTCAGGCGAATAAATTTGTGGCTTTACGTAGAAAGTTCCTTTTGTTTCTGATGGCCAAGTTGTTGTTTTATAAATAAGTAAGTAGAAAAAATAAGAAAATAAAATCAGTAAAATAAAACAAAATAAGATAAAATAAATCAAATGTTGGCGCGTTGAATGGTCTGTGTTTTTTCACATCAGCACGTGTATAAATGGATAAACAGATAAATAAATAAACAGATGAATGAATCAAGTGCTTAGCCTAATTTGAAATGATTTTGGTCTGGGGTTACCTTTTCAGTATGTTAAAATTATTTTCTAGTCGCCTTTGCTTATCTACAATCCTTTTCATCAGTCAGTTGTTTTTATTGCTTTGACAGTGTTTTGAATTTGGTGTGCGTGAGTGTTTTTTTTATTTCGTCTTTATGTTTTAGAATTGTTTTTATGGGTCATCTAGTTCTTTTTTTATTGTTTGGGGTTATCTTTTGAATTTGGTGTGTGTGTATGTATGGGGGTTGAGTGTATGTGTGTGTATGTATGTGCGTGTCTGTTTTTCGGTGTGTGTGTTTTTCATGTCATTTTGTTGAACGAAGGCTTGTATTTTTTTTTTATGAATCTTTCTTCCTGCATTATTAATATTTCGTAATCTGTGTTTTGATAAATAGGTATAACTTTGAATTTGCCATCATTACATTCATGCAAATGTTGGGAAACATAGTTCCCTCTTATGTGATAATCTTATATTTGCTTTTATTCAAGCATTGTGTCACTCCCACGTATATCTTCGTGCATTTGTCGCATTTTAGAGTATAAACTACATTTTTCGAGTTGCAGCTCAGATTCGATTTTATTTCAAATGTAGTTGCGTTTTCGAACTGGAAGTGTTTTCCTTCTATTATTATGTTGCATACTCCACATCTTTTTTGTTGCATTTTTTGACCCCCTGTGTTGTGTGTTGTTGTTCGAATTTCGATGAGGTTAGAATACCTTTTAAATTTTTGGGCTGGCATTTGCTGTTAATTATTTTAGTTGTCTAAAATCTTTTATTTTTTCATTATTGTTGAGTAATTCCATGTGGATTTTGATCTTTGTGAAAAATTCTGGATTGTTTTTGTTGTGAGTGAAAATGTATGCTCGAATGTTTCTTCTTTTTCATGTTTTTTTTTGGATTCTGGATGGATTCTAATAGTATTTTTTCTGCTAGTTGGAAACTCTTGTCTATTAGTGAGGTGGGGTATCCTCTTATTTGTAATGTTTTTCACAGTTCTAGGCGTATTTTACTGAGGGTTTTGTCAGTTACTATCGTGCAAATTCGTCATGCTAAGGAATATGGGATGGATTTTAAACAGCTTTTTGGATGGTGACTCTTGAAGTGGAGGTATTGTTGGGTGTCTGTAGGTTTGTGGTAAATGTCTGTGATGATGTGATTGTTTTCATTTTTTATGAGTATGTCTAGGAACAGTAATTCTTTATAACTATATTCTAGCGCAAAGTTGATTTTGAGGTGCAGGTGTTGTAGTATATTGTGTAGTTTGTTTATGTCCCCCCCCCCCCCATGTTGATTTCAAAAAGATAAAACAGTCATCTAGGAATCTCTTCCATGATTTCGTGAACTTTGTTTTTATTTTTTTCCCCATAGTTATGCCCTATTTGGTTGTATAAGTTTTATTCTAGATATGCTAGGGTGAGTGTTGCACATGTCGGTGCCATTTTTGTTCCCATTGTGGTACCTGTTATTTGTATATAATTTTTGTTGTTAAACTGAAAGGAATTGTTGTGTAAAATGAGATCTATACTTTGTAAAATTAATTCTTTTGTGAAGCGTGTGGGAGTATTTCTGGGTGTTTTTCTATTCAAAATGCAATGGCTTGTTTTCCTAGGTCATAGGGCATGTTGCTGTACAGGCTGTTCACGTCAAAAGTTACTATGAGTGTATCTGAGTCTACTTTTTGTGGCATGAAGCTTATGAAATGTATGCTGTCTCTGATGTAACTTTTTATTTTTGTGGTGTATGGTTGTAATATTTTATCAATTAAATTGCTCAGTCTGCTTGTAGGGCAGGCTGGTCCTGCTACAATTGGTCTAAATTTAAGGTCACTGGGGTTTGGCGTGTGGATCTATTCCGATTTTTGTTCCTGGATAGCTGCTTTAATTGTGTTTGATTTGTGTATCTTTGGAAGTTCATAAAAATTACTGGTTTTTGAAGTAAAGTCTGTAAGAAAATCTTTTTCTTTTTTTGTTAATATTCTACTGTGTGTAAGGCAGAGTTTTTTTTATTTTTGATGTGATTTTTTTCATCTATATTCTGGTTGATTTTTTTTTTTTGAGTTATTTTCGTCTCCTAGCATATCTTGAATATTTGTTTTGTAATAAGTTTTATTCATAATGACTACAGCACCGCCTTTGTCTGCTTCCTTTATTATTATATCATTGTTCTTACGGATGTTTTCTAGTGCTAGTCTTTGCTTGTGTGTGAGATTGCTATGGGTGTTGTGTTTGTTTTGAAAGCCTGTATTCCAGACTTTTTTCAAAGAATATGTTCATTTCATTTGAATTGTTGTTTTTGTTCGGGCAATATTTAGATTTATTTTTTACCATTGAGTTATCGGTAGTGTTGTTGTTGTTGTTGTCTAATGTTTCAAGAAGTGGTTGAAGGATAACATACACGCATGTGTGTGATCCTTTAATCATTACGGCTTCATTCAAATTTTTTTTTTTTTTTTACATTTGTGCCAAAAGTTTCCAGAATAGAGATCAAAGAGAAAACAATAAAAAACAAAAAATGCCCTTTCAGATAAGGTTTTGACATTGTAAAGTATAGCAGACACCATAAGAATAATTAATGAATACAATGACTGAAATGTGATTGAGAAAAAAAAATTTTTTTTTCTTTACAATGAAATGTTGAAAAGATCTCTGCTTGATAAAGGGATTCAAAAACAATTCTGACACTTGGACAGATTTTGGAGAAGTTTGTTTAACGGCATATCAACACCTCTGTGGGTTTATTTCATGCCAAAAAATGTGAGGTTTTAAAGTATTTTTTTCAATGTTTGGTTATAGTGAGAAGGTTTAGTTAGTCAGATTTTAATGAAAATTTTTGTTTTTATTCTTTTTTATTTTAGAAAACTGAAAATGTCTTCTAGTTTTGTATTCAAAACTGTTTTGCTGAGAATAATTTTTTTTCCTTCAAAAATGTGTTATGGCAATATTTTTTTCTTCAAAAATGTATATTTTTCTATAAAAGTCTATTTTTATGTATATATTTCTATAAAAGTGTATTTCTATACTTTCATAGTGTTCTGACCCCAGTTTGGGGGTTAACTATTTGCCCATAGCTGGGACCCTAACAGGGACTACTACTCCAGGTCAGGGTGGACTTGAGAACAACAGCAATTAAGAGGTGGTTTCATGCTCCTCACAACCTCCCAATCAGAGGCCTTGCTGCCAGATGCAGTTATCATTATGCCCAAGACAAGAAGAAGTTTGTATACATTTTCAACACTCACATCATAAAAAAAAAAAATAAAAAGTACGAAAAGTCAGTTTCTTTGACACCTACCTTTTTCTCTTCAGGATTTTCCGCTGGTTCTTCTTGCACAGGTTCAGCTGGCTGAGCTGCTCTGAAAGGTGTTGAAAACCAAGAATATATAGACGTTCCAATCGTAGACAACACACCCCTAAAATTGGTAATAGTTGGGGGAGGGAAAAAAAAAAAGAAATAAAAGCCTGCTAGTAATTGATAACCTTTTGCTGAAATAGCAGTTGTAAGTAAAAAATAAACTACCAGATTAGTGCCAAAACCCGGAGAAAATAATAAAAAAGCCAAGCCAAGACAAACCAAAATCTGGAAAAATAAGGGAAAGCCAAGCCAAACCAAAAAACCTGGACAAAATAAAGGAAAGCCAAGCCAAACCAAAAAACCTGGACAAAATAAAGGAAAGCCAAACCAAACCAAAAAAACCTGAACAAAATAAGGGAAAGCCAAGCTAGCCAAACCAAAACAGATTTAGTTACTACCCTGGGTGTGTGTGAGTTTTATAGATTAATAGATAGTTGATAGTTTTATAGAAGTCTGCATTGTTCAAATTCTAGAAATTCAAGCAAGAAGTTTATTTGTATAATGAAACTATCGGTTATTGTTTTTGATGAGCATTTTTTTTTTTCATTTTATTTTTGTTACTTTTTATAGATATTAGTAAACAACATGTGATTGTGGGGGGGGGTGTAATGGTTAGTAGCTCAAAAAGAAAAAAAACACAGCAAGCAGAGTTCAAATTGCAGTTAAGTCTGTTAACATTTTTTTGTGCAAATCATCTTGGGGAAGGGTATGAATCCATCTCTTCTATCCCCAGTTAGGGAGAAATAGTAAGGTATACTGGTTCTACAGCCTTGGTTGGCAACCAGTCTTAGAAGAGAAGGAAAACAATTCTCAAACCCAGGTAGATGGGGTGTGTTAGTATGCGAACAAAAGATTATCTAAGGAAAGGAAAACCCTGATAGCAAACCAATCTTTCTTCAAAGTATAGAAGTACAAGGGTAAGGTGAAAAGTTCATAGGCTGACTACAAAGTGATGCTGGAACTGAAATCTTGCATGTATTAATTTCAACTTATTAATAACTGCATCATTTTTTCTAGGTAAATTTATCTGACTATTGAAAGTAGACTTCAGAAGTAACTAGTAGCAACTTTGCTTGAAAATGGACAAAATTTGGCATTGTGGTGTTATCAAATACCTGCAGAAAAAGGGGTTTAGCTAGTGTAGTTACTACATTAGGGGATGAGACCCCATCTTTAACAACAATGCAAAAAATAAACAGCTGAATTTAAAAGGGGAAGAGAGAGTTTTGAAGAGGACACAAAGTCTGGGCATCCTCCAACTGCCCCCACAGAAGAAAACATTGATAGTGTTCACCACATGGTAATGGATGACAGACAATTGACTATAAATCAAATAACCAATACTATTAGCATATCTCGTGAGAGCATATGATGAATTTGACATGAAGGTTTCTGCTCAGTGGGTACCACATCTTCTGACATCTCGTCAAAAGCACACATCGAGGCAGATTAAGCTGGTTTCCTTGAACATTTCCTAACCCAGGATGCCTTGGGTTTAATCACTTTGAACCAGTAATAAAGAGGCAAGCCATGCAATGGAAACATCCCTCCACACCTGCTCCAAAGAAGGCCAAAGTCATTTCAGCTGCAGGGAAGGTGATAATAGGTTTTTTGGGATGAAAAAGGTACTATGTTTGTTGAAAAGGGCTAATTAATCAATTCAGAGTATTATGTTAACTTGCTGAGGCAGTTAAGAAAGGCTATTAAGACCAAATGCCAGGGAAAAACTGACAAAAAAGGTTTTGTTTCATCAGGAAACTGCACCAGCACACAAGCCCTTGGTTTCAATGGCTTCTGTGCACGACTATGGTTTAGAACAGGTCAACCATCATCTTTATTATCCTGATCTATCATCTGTTCCCAAACATGAAAAAAAACAAAAACAAAAAAAAAAAACAAACACTTGGCTGGGAATCATTAGTAAAAGGATGAAAAAAACATATCTACTGTTGACGATTTTTTTTTGACCAACAGGATGAAGTCTCTTTTGAACAGTCAGATGTCAGTTTAACTAAAAAGAAATAATGCAGTTATTCATAAGAGGAACTGAAATTAATTCATGTAAGATTTCATATACCTGGCAACATTCCTTCTTAATCAGCCTATGAACTTTTCAGCTCACTCTTCTAGAACATGAGGTCAATTTCCCCACCAATTCAATTACAGAAACCTCACCAGAGGTTTGCGTCATGACACACCAGGCTGATTATAATCGTAATTAATGTTATTGCTGTTATTATAGTAGAAGTAAAAATCAATCAGAAGTAACAAAGACACCTCCAATGAAATGTTTATTTTTTATCTGCACTGAAAAATGAAATTTGCCAATCCAAGAAATCTGTATTTCACTACACCTAGAGTTATTGGTTCTTTACTCATATGGGTTAAATAAACTGGGGGAAGGAAATTTTTTTCCTCCTTTTAAAGAAATTTGCCCCATCCTACAGAGCTCATTAAGCCCACCCTGTTTATTAGTCTTGTACTTTCTAGCCCTTCAAATGACTTTTTGATCTACCCTTTCATTAGAACCCCCACCTTTATTGCACACTAAAAACTTGACCCCAGGATTATTCAGCCCACCTCTTGTATTAGACAACTAAAAGTATAAACTAAATTGCTTGTTTATAATGTTTCGAAATTTATTTCAGTTGTTCCATATTATTATTAAATATCATTGGTAGCCTTTTTTTTACATGCATAGAAGGTTGAGAATTTGTGGCATATGCTTTCCTGTTTAACTAGAATCATAGTACTAGTGTATCCCTGCCATAAAAAATGATGGCAAAATATCTGAGACAGATACATACATACACACACACACAACAGTCTTTATAATAATAATTATAGAGTGTGTGTGTGTGTATATATATATATATATATATCCCCCCCCCCCATTCATTGTCATTCAATGACAATTATTGCAAAAAATAAAATAAGGCACTGTTAAAGAGCAAACACAGCAAGAGCTTTAATAACCGGTAAGTAAAGAAAATGAACTTAGCCAATGCTGCCTCACTATTCTCTATGAGCATGACAGGAGGGATATACACACATATATTTTTTATTTGGAAATGAGTTATTTCCACAATCTAGGTTTCAACTTTCAGTATCTTCAGGTGATTTAAACTATAAACAATCTCAAATTCTAAAGGAGGTTGAAGGAAATTAACTACTAAATATGGCAACAGAATTTCATTTTTTTGCCCAATCTGGCTCTTATAGCAGTAGAGGATAAGTATGAGGAGTCAGGTACTTACTGGAGTGGTACAGGGAGCTGATCATTTTACCTACATCTTAACAATGGATTGTATGTAAGAATTCTACTTGAGGTTGGGTATGAGTGAGGCCCAATATCTTATCAAGGCACAGGGCTTCCTCAAGGTAACATTTTTTGTAACTGGTAGTAGTTTAGAGTCTGATCAGCAGTGATGGAATATAATTAGTTTTGTTTTAGAGGCAATGAATGTGACTAACCGGTTTCTTACCCCATTAGGAAGTTGGTGCTAGATCAGAAGAGAGGTTAACTGCCAATTGTTTATGAATTTGAGTTTTGTTTAACATCATAACAACCTCTGTGAGTTATTTAATGCCAAAAAGGAGGCGTTTTAAGGTTGTTGTTTTTTTTTAAATGTTTGGTTATAGTGAGAAGGTTGATTCAGTCAGATTTTGATGAAAATTTTAATTTTTTTATTTTATTTTAGAAAACTGAAGATGTCTTTTAGTTTTCTTTTCAAAAATACAAGGTCACCAAAAAAAGTCCTGTCCATTTTTTGATTAGTCATTGAATGAAGTTGGAATATATATGAAATGCGTGTATCAATTGTTTTCAAATTCGGACAGCCGGAAGTAGGAACATCAGATGTTATACAAAAACACACGCACTGTGCCCAGCCATCAGTTATAAGCCGGACAGCTGTGAGAAGGATGGAAGTGTCTAGAGATCTCATTTGGGGCTGTTTGCTTTACAACTTCAAAGTGGGCTTATCAGCAGCTGCATCAAGTCGCCGCATATGTCAAGCATTTGGGGATAGTGCTGTGGATGAACGCACTGCAACAAATCGTTGGTTTTGAAAATTCAAGTCGGGAGATTTGCCTCTCCATGATGAGCCTCGCAGTGGACGACCACAGGTCTTGAATGATGGAGTCCTGAAGGCGACCATTGAAGAAGACAGTAGTCTAACGTGTGGTGAACTTGCAAGACAGTTCAACGTTTCAGATGAAACAGACCTCACCTGCACCGCCTAGGTAAGACGTACAAACTGAGCCAGTAGGTTCCGCAAACGCTGTTGGAGGTTCACAAAGGACAACGAGTGACAGCCTGCGTATCGCTGCTTTCTTGCCACTGTGCCGCATCCTTATTCAATCGAGTGCTTACCAGTGATGAAAAGTGGGTTCTGTATGAAACTCCCAAGCATTCCAAACATTGATTGTCTCCTCAAGATGCTGTCCCCTCACACCGCAAGACTGCCTATGCACCCACGACAGATTATGCTTTGGACAGGTCATCTAGTGGTTCATTATAAACTGCTACCAACGGGCCAAACGATCAGTGGAGACCTATACTCGCAGCAATTGTAACGTGTGCAACAGGCATTGCACCAGAAGGAGCCAGCACTGGTAAATCACAAAGGTGTGCCTTTTCTCCATGACAAAGCCAGGCCGCATGTTGCACGAGTGGTCAGGGATACCATATAGCAACTTGGGTGGGAGACTTTGTGCCATTCACCTGACCTTGCACCATCCGATTATCACCTCTTCCACTCCCTGGATAATCATTTTCATGAGAAATCCTTCACCAATGAAGCAGACTTGCGCAAAACCCTCACAGACTTCTTTGCGTCAAAAGAACCACGCCCCACCCCCGACTTCTACCTCAAGGGCATTGAACAGCTGGAGACTCATTGGCAGAAGGTGCTGGATGCCAATGGCAATTACTTCGAAGACTAAATACAAGTTATACATACTGTAAAGCGTTATTTTTCTTTAAAAACAGACAGAACTTTTTTGGTTACCTTGTATATTGCTGGTAATTATTTTTTTTCCTTCAAAAATACATTATGGTAATATGTTTTCCTTCAAAAACGTACACATTTCTATAATAGTCTATTTTTAGGTATACACATTTCTATAATAGTCTATTTTTAGGTATACACATTTCTATAATAGTCTATTTTTAGGTATACACATTTCTATAATAGTCTATTTTTAGGTATACACATTTCTATAATAGTCTATTTTTAGGTATACACATTTCTATAATAGTCTATTTTTAGGTATACACATTTCTATAATAGTCTATTTTTAGGTATACACATTTCTATAATAGTCTATTTTTAGGTATACACATTTCTATAATAGTCTATTTTTAGGTATACACATTTCTATAATAGTCTATTTTTAGGTATACACATTTCTATAATAGTCTATTTTTAGGTATACACATTTCTATAATAGTCTATTTTTAGGTATACACATTTCTATAATAGTCTATTTTTAGGTATACACATTTCTATAATAGTCTATTTTTAGGTATACACATTTCTATAATAGTCTATTTTTAGGTATACACATTTCTATAATAGTCTATTTTTAGGTATACACATTTCTATAATAGTCTATTTTTAGGTATACACATTTCTATAATAGTCTATTTTTAGGTATACACATTTCTATAATAGTCTATTTTTAGGTATACACATTTCTATAATAGTCTATTTTTAGGTATACACATTTCTATAAAAGTCTATTTTTATATTTCATGGTATTTTGACCCCAGTTTGGTGTAGTTAACTGTTTGCCCATAGCTGGGACCCTAACAGGTGCTACGACTCCGAGTCAGAGTGGACCTGGAGAACAACAGCAATTAAAAGGTGGTTCCATGCACCCCACAGACTCCCAATCAGATGTCTTGCTGCCAGATGCAGTTTACCGTCATACCCAGAACTCCAATCATATATGATCATAACATCAGCATAGATGTTTACGAATGATCAGAGTATATTCTTAGATAGATCATTTATATAAATCAGAAAGAGGTTGGTACAATAAGTGATCCCTGGGTGATGCCTGCATTGACCACCAAGGCCTCAGAAGATTGGCTGTTAATAACTACCTTCAGGGATCTACTCATTTGGAAGGATTTTATAATAGAGAAAACCCTTCCAGTGATTCTTAGTAAGAGCAAGTCTTGTGCCACACCCTATCGAAGAGCCTTCAAGATATCTTATGTTATGGTATGTGTATCATCAAGGTCCTCACTAATTCTGTGTGTAATGGTAGTTAGGACATCATCAGTGGATCGGGCTGATCAAAACCCATACTGCTTGTTGCACAAAGGTTGTTCCTATCCAGTTACTCGACGACCTTCTTGATAACGGCCTCAAAAAGTTTATTGATGATACTGAGGAGACTAATGGGTTTGTACTGGGAGGGGAGAGGATTGAATTGCCCACGTTATTGAAGATTGGACATAATCTTCCACGTGCTTGGGAAAGATTTCTCTTTCAGCAGTTAAATAACTTGGCTAGAATCCAGGACAATTCTAGGTTGATATTCTTAAAGACAACCACTGGAATTTTATCTGGGCCAGTGGCTTTTTTGCTAAGTCTAGAGACTTTTTTTTACTGAAATGAGTATATTAGAGACTGTGCAACATGGGAAGTTGAGGAGGGGAGATGATATTTGTCATCTAATGTTCAGTTTGAGGCAAAAATCAAGGTGAAGAGATTCACCTTGTCTGACAAGGAAGGTATGACCTTGGGCCATTTACAATAGTGGGCACAATTGCTTTGCCTCTGTTCATAATTTGATTGGCGATCATCCAGAATTTGCGAGATCTAATTTGTCTCTTTTCAACCTTGGACTGAACAGCTTGTGCATAACTGCACTTTGTGTTTACCAGAACTCTTACAGTGATTGCGGGCAGTTCTGAAAGACATAAGGACCAGACTACACCATTCCTTGCAAAAGATTTTGAAGTAGTGATTCAGGAATTATTTACATTCAGACTAATGTTGCCATCTTTGTGACTTTTACAATATTTTGGCTGAGAATTTCCAGAAGCAAAAAGAACCAGCTTTTAAAAAGGTTTTTTTTTCTGAATTTTCAATGCAAATCTCCCATCAGTAAAATGTGATTTGAAAGTTAATTGGCAGATGGATTTTTAAAAAATTTTAAATGGAAGTATTCATCATATTTGCCTGCAAAAGTGTGTAAAACCGTCAACGTCAATTGTTATCTATTGTTTTCTTGATTCCTTCTTTTATTCTTCTTCTCCATAGTGTCTTATTTTTATTTATTTATATTTTTTTTATTCTTTTACCTTCAGTAACCCTTGTGTTTTAGTGGCTTTACTGCATTGCTTGAGATGATTAAAAAAAAACTGCTTTGTTTTTCTATGGCTTATTAAATCACTTGGACATTATTTAAAACTGAAACATATTCTAAATTGTAAATTTTTTTTTTTTGCGAGTAAATATAGCATGGACAAGTTTTTAGAGATCGAATTTTACATTGATTTTTTCATATGTTTAACCCATAGCTGAAGGGAAGAGATGGATTCATACCTTTGTTGGGTCAACCAACCAAAATCTACAAATAGGCTCCAAATTCGACCACTAACAGCACTTCCCTCGCGTTTTTGAAGGGTTTCATTTTTGAGTGAGCACCGGTTAGCTGGAAACTATAAATATGAAATAACAAAAGGAAGGAGTTCATAAGGTGATTCCGTTTGGTGTGAATTCAAACATAGATCACTTATCATTTGAATCAATATTTCCTGCTTTGTCGCTATAGATTCTCCAACAAAGTAACTACTTTTCCCTTCATTTCAAGGGTTTTATTAAACACAGTTAATCAAGTGCCATACGTGATACACACTTGGGCGATCATGTCTTGAAAGAGACATGACTGACTGGGCAAAAGATTTTTCTGCAGTAGGTTGCTATTAATTTTTGCATTAGACTGGTTGCCAACCAAGACTATAGAAACCAATCTGTCCTGTTATTTAAATTATAGCTGGAAGAAAAAGACAGATTAATACGTTTCCCCGAGGGTATTTGCACATAAGTGAATGCAATGACTTCAACTGGAACTTGAACTCGGTGCTCCAATTTCTCATTCTAAGTTGATATCCACTGCACCACAATGCACATAACTCAATGCGTAAAAGTGAACTTTTCTTTTTTTCCAAAAGTTTTTATTAAACTTACCACAATATGTAGAAACAAATGAATTGCTATTTGTTATAAAAAAATTAATTTAAAAAATTGTCTTGCATTTCATTCATTCATGCATTCATGCTTGTATAATTTTAATGCATTGAATACACATTATTGGGTTACATTTTTTTTTTTTAAAAGCAAGTGGTTTCAAGATTGTCTTATTCCAGAGAACACCAAGAATATAACTTGTAATTAAGCTACCTAAATTAGATTGTACATCAAAGATTTATTACAGACCCCCCCAACTAGTGGTGAAATACCGATGTGAGGCAAACTTTTAGAAAGCAACCCATTATTTTTGTTTCTACAAATTAGAAATTTATTTTATTAATAATGGAACAGAGCACAGAAGCACAGCACATGGAAGCAGCAATAACCTTAAACCTTCCTTCAACAGAAACTTCAATGTTCGGTTTTGCAGCTGCAAGCAACTGCTAACACAAAGAGCATCACTTCCCAGAGACTGTGATACTGCAATGTAGTTGAGATTTGTTTGTTTGTTTTGTTTTACGGTGTATCAACCCGTCTTGGGTCATTTAACACAGAATCGAATTATTAATAATCGAACAGAAAGTTAAGAACAATTTCAAGAAGTTTGTATATTGAACAAATTAATATATATAACATAGTTATAAATTTAGACAAATTCATACATTTAACAAATTTATATATTTAACACATTTTAAATTTATAAAATATTTTTTAAAAATGTATATATTTAATTTGGCTGTTTAGATTTTATGGCATACCAACCACCACGGGTTATCTGAAGCCAAATCCAGCCTACACACATTGTATGTATATATATATTACATATACAAGATTTGCAAACGCACATTTGGTAGACCTAAGTCTTGGAATATATAGCAACTTGGTAGAAATACATATATCTATGTGCGTGTGAGATAGTATTCATCCAGTCATATTTTTGAGTACATTCCAATTTCTTTTAAGAATTCAAGTATCCTGCTTGGTCTTGTTTCCATAAATAGTTTTTTCAAACTACTTGTTTGCTAATACTTTTTTTTGCACTCTAAGTTTGTACACTCTAAAAGTATATGTTTGACACTTAATCTTTTTTGACAGCTGGTACATATTGGGGATTCTGTAGCCTCCAGTAAATGATGGTGCGTGATGTAGGTATGGCCTATGTGAAGGCAGGTCAGCAAAACATGTTCTTCTATTTCTCTATTGAATGTTCCATTCTCCAATAGTGGGTTTTATGTTTTGGAGTTGTTAGTGTATCTGTTCCAATAATTTTGACACTTTTTAAAAATTATTCTCTTCACTACAATGTAGTTGAGAGTTTTCCCACAGAAAAGCTATAGAAGTTGCAGACCTCTTGGAATCCTTACCACAAGACCTGACGTATGATACATAAAGGCAGGCTGAAATTAAATGAACTGGCAAGTCTTATGAGAACAAGCTTGAAGATTTATTCCATAATGTCAAGCTGAATGATAAAATGTCATATATGAGATCTTTAAGTCAGTTAAGTGCCATATGTGATACATGCTTGGGCGATCATGTCTCGAAAGAGATATGACTGACTGGGCAGAAGATTATCCTGCAGTAGGTTGCCATTACTTTCTGCGGTAGACTGGTTGCCAGCAAAGGCTATAGAACCCAATCTGTCCTGTTATTTAACCCATAACTGGAAGGAATAGACGGATTAATACCTTTCCCAAGGGTATCTGTGCATAAGTGAATACAATGGATTCAGCTGAAATTCGAACTCGGCTCCCCGGCTTCTTGTTCCGAGCCGATATCCACTGTACCACAACACACATCCTTGCTGGGACTAAATATAATGTCTATGGCATATATGGATGGACAAGTTACCCACAACCACTGCTCAGATCTTATCACCTAACTATGACGAAAGACGAAGATATAAAAAACTAGTTGATGTTGTTGATCACATATATACAACAGAGAATAACATTTTAATGCATTCTCTGAGTAACAACAAGCAAAATGGTCAAAAAATAAGTCAAAATAAAAAGGCAATCTCTGAACTGACTATCAAACTAGACTGTCATCAGATATGGAAGTAGATCACATTTGAGTCAGATTGGAGAGAAAAGGGAAATACCAGTGGTGGTGGTGGGGGGGGGACATACACACAAACAAAAAGGTGATGTATCTGAACTTTTGGTAACAAAATCTACAGTAGAAATAAGCCATGCCTATATCGTGTTGAATACACCAGTTCCCATTCGATCACGAAATTTAAGCAACATTGAGCCTGGTCACTACTTAAATGGGTGACCATTTTAGAATACCAGGTGCTGTAAACGTAAGGACCAAGAATGGTCAACTGGTCCTTCAGGTTTGGGGGTTGGGTGCAGAGCTAACAACCCTGCCCCGTAAAAAACAGTTTGTTACAGAAACAGCAACAAAAAGTTGCTACACTATGAACCATCTGGGTGTGATGGATAAATGATGAATAAGCCATGCAGTCACCAGGGAAATAAATCAGCCGTCCATTGAATGCAACTCTATTAACTGGACAATAAAATTACAAAGTAGTTGTTTGTAGCATTTGCTTGACAAATTGACTAACATGAATTTTTTTATAGACACAGAAAACAGGTCAGTGTCATTCCAGTCATGTCGAGTGTATAAGCGGAAGGCAGCAAATGGATCAATTATAACAACATATGGTGAAAAAATACTTACATTGGCTCTTGGTTTTGAGGCAAGAGTTCAAATGGTTATTTATGGTAGCAAATGTTAAAACACCTGTTATTAGAACTGACTTTCTCACTCACTACAAATCATCTGTGAATTTGGCAAAAAGGACCTTCTCAAATGATGAAACAAAGTTAAAAGTTTCAGGCATTTGCACTGCATACCTCACCATAGGAATTGCTACTGGACTTTCCCCAGAAAGCAAATTCAGCTACATTCTTCGCCAACACCTGGACACAATCTGTCCTTTATTACAACCTACAGTTGTTAAGCACACGACTACTCATCACATTCAGACAAAAAGGACAATCTACTTATGCAGCGCCATGTAGACTGCGACCAGCTAAGTATAAATTTGCCAAGAGTTTGGGAACTGAATGGAACAAGGAATAGTCTGTCTTTCTAAAAGCTCTTGAGTTCCTCCAATTTATTTGGTTCTGAAAGGATATTCTAATTATGTGCTGATTTCAGATGAGTTAATTCTGTCACAAACCCTGATTGTTATCCTTTACCATTAACAATTTCACTGCAAGGAGGCAGCAATTTTTTATAAAATCAATTTGGTGAATGGTCATCAAATTCCAGTTACAGAGGATGATATATTCAAAGATGGAAGTCACTACATCATTTGGCTTATTTGAATTTACTAAAACGCCTTTTGGACTGAAATATATTATAAAAATTTCAGAGATTTATCGATGAGGTTGTCAGAAGTCTTCCTTTTGTTTTTGCATATACTGATGACTTGCTGATGGTCGAAAAGAACAAATCAGAGCATTCTGCACACTTGTAACAAGTATTTGAAAGACTGACAAAATACAGATTAAAAATTAATCCAGAAAAATGCCTGATAAACAGACAAAACTTTACAATTCTCACAGAAAGGAGTCGCATCTGTTTAAGAGAAGCTTAATACTGCTTCAGATTTACTAATGCTGACATTAGTGTGAGAGCTCAGGCATTTCGGATTTATCAATTTTTACAGAAATCATATCCCTAATTGTTTAGACATTTTATCACCACTCACATCTTTATTAAAAAGAAAGAATAAAAAATCAAATTTAATGACAAACTCAATCAGGGGAAAATGCATAAAAGGATTTATTGAATTTCGTCAAACTAAGTTATTTGCGTAATAACATAAAATTGACATTAACAATGAATGCTAGTGCAGTAGCAGTTGAGGCTGTTTTACCTCAAGTAAGTGATAATATATTTCATTTTTTTCCTTCCAAAATAACTCCAGCTTAAAGGAATTACAGCACTTTTTCTAGAGAAAGTGAGACTTTGTGATTTTTATTGATCACAAACCTTTAACTTATGCATTAAATTCTACTTCAAGCAAATACTGAGAGAATTGTGTCAACTTCATTTTATTTCACAATTCACCTCAACAATTAAACACATTCGAGGATATAACACTGTTGTAGATACTTTGTCTAGAACATCACTTCATTTAGATAAAGCTGTTGATTTTGATACTATTGTCAAGGAGTAAGAATCAGCTGAAACCATAGGATTAACGATGCAAGGGACAAAGTTACTATCACCTACTAGCAACTAAATGATTTTGTGTGATACTGATGTTAAGAACCCAAGTCTTTATATTCTGCCAACATTATGCAAAGCTATTTTCTAGAACATTCATGGCATGTCTCATTCAAGTATAAGAGCAACCATCAAGTTGATAACACAGCAATTTGTATGGCCCAGTGTTATGACTAACATAAGGGACTGGGTTAAAAATTGTCTATCCTGTCAGTGGTAGACTACTAGGTCTCACACAAAAGATTTTTTTTGCAGATTTCATTTAAATGTTTTTTTTTCTTTGTGTTTATATTTCCACCACTAATTAAGTTTCCCACATTGTGATAATAGAAGATCTGCCACGATAGGTAAAAAACTGTAAAAGCATGGGCCCCCAAATTCACTGTAAGTGATTGAAGCACTTTCTAAGCATTTGTGTCTTGGTGAATTATTTCTTCTTTTTTAAATTTTTTTTGTATATATCAAAATTGTGGTCAGTCACATTATGATGAGTGTTGCGATATTATAAGTTGTAACAAAAGAAGAAAAATGATTGACCAAAACACAGAGCTAAATCACAGACAAATATTTAATTTACAAAAACACAAAATATTTACAAATAAACAATTTTTTACATTCAGAACAGAACCAGAGCTTACTAGTGGAAAGTGTTACAAAGAGGAAGGAAGGCGAGAGTGTCAAGTATCATTACCCAGTTAAGCTAACAAAGTAGTTTACGTGCTATACTTTTTGGAAATCCTCAAATGTGTATATAAAGAATAATTTTTTGTTTGGTCAATGAAAGAGTAAAAAAATTTTATTTACCCATTTAGTTCCATGAGGTTCTCTTTCAGGTTTTAGTTGTCGGCAACTTTTAGTAGAGATTCTTTCAACTGGATATACAAATCCTGAATTGGGCCGGAGTTGATAATGTCAGCAAATCCTTTCAACAACTAACTACTCTCTTCCCAAAACCTATTTTTATAGGGGCTAACACCTAATTTGCATATTTCTCGAATCATTTCGAATTCTCTATATTTTTCTGAAATATTTTAGGATCTTCCAAACATTCTATTTCTAATTTCCCTATTTTTACAACTACTTCATGAATTAAACCTTTTTTTTGTACTAACAAGTAGGACTCAGTAAAACTTTTTACTATAACTTTTTAAACATTATTGAGATTATTTTTTTTATATATAAATGCATTCTCGTAACAGTGAGTAACTAATGCATTTAATGTGTAGTTTAGCAAAAAGAACCCTTTTGTGTTCATATGTTTTATTTAAATTCCTTGAAGTTTCTCCAATGTATTTCTTGTGACAATTATCACATGAAATAGAGTAAATTCCTCCAAGTAGCTTATTGCTTTGGCTCATATTAAGTCTAAATATATCTAAATTTTAGATAAAAAGTCAAATATTTGCATGATGCACATTCACTTCTAATGTTCATGCAATTAAGATACACTGATAGACCCAATTTTAATACACTGAAATTACATCAATATTTCACAAAATAAACCCATACAAAAATACCATTAGAAGCTATACTAATACAGAAGACCTTGACAATACACATACCACAAGGGCCATAGCATTATATATTGTAAAGGCCTTTGACAAGGTGTGGCACAAAGGTTTACTACACAAAGTCTTTGGCAATGAAATCACTGGAAGAGTTTTCTATTATAAAATCCTTAACAGGTAAATCCCTGAAGGCAGTTATTAATGGTCAATTCTCTGATGCCCTGGCAGTCAACACAGGCATCCCCCAGGGGGTCACTTATAGGACCAACCCTCTTTCTGATTTACATAACTTGTGGTGCATTGGATATCGGCTCGGAACGAGAAATTGTGAAGCCAAGTTCGAATTCCAGTTGAATTCATTGCATTCACTTACGCGCAAATACTCTTGGGAAAGGTATTTATCCATCTCTTCCTTCCAGTTATGGGTTAAATAACAGGACAGATTGGGTTCTACAGCCTTGGTCGGCAATCAGTCTACCACAGAGAGCAATGGCAACCTACTGCGGGATAATCTTCTGCCCAGTCAGTCATGTCTCTTCCAAGACATGATCACCCAAGCGTGTATCATGTATGGCACTTAACTGACTGACTGACTGATCTACCTAAGAATAAACTGATCATTTGTAAACATCTATGCCAATGATACGATATACTGGCACACCTCCAGAAGTCTTGATGATCAGAGATTGGAAGCTCTTCCAATCAAACACTAACTTCTCAGTGTGAGTGTGTGTGGGGAGAGGTGAACTGGCTGGTTATATTCTATGCCTCTAAAAACCAAACCAGTTACATTCTATCACCGCTAATCAGACTGAACTACCACCAGTTACAATGAATAGATGCTTTGAGAGCATATTGGGTTTCAAACTCACACCCAACCTCAGGTGGAATTCTTATATACAATCCATTGCTAAAGATGCAGGTAAAAATGATCAGCTCCCTATATCGCTCCAGTAGATACCTGACTCCACATGCTATCCTTTACCTTTATAAAGAGCCAGGTCAGGTGAAAAATGGAGTACTGTTACCATATTTAAGCAGGAGCTCCCCAGACCTTGGAGAAGAGTTATTTTTCAGACTCCAACCTCTCTCTCTCTTACCCACACTCAGGTGAGATGTAGTGAGTCTCTCACTGCTTTATCACTACTACCATAAAAAGACTTCATCACCTGATCCCATCAGGTCTGACATTTATTGTTAGGACCTGCCATTCTACTTACATAGTCAGAACCTCCCAGACCCACCCACACTGCATTCCATTGGTGAGAAGCAAGTTCCACTCAAACAGCCTCTTAACCACAAACCATGGCCCTATGGAACAAATTTCCAAGATTTTTCCCCTAAGTGCTACCATCTTGACCTGTTCAAGTCTATCAATCGTCATCTTCCCTTTCTATCCAGTTAAACTACTCCTTAACCCTAACCCTCTCATAAGTGGTCCCTGAGCCTTGTACAGGATGAACCACACAAAAACTAAAAAATTCATGCATACAAATGCTATAACATGAATACATAACCTCTACACAACAAATGAACACAATATAACACAGAATTCAAAAACTGAAATGACTTTAGTTATAAAATTTCTGATGAAGCTAAAGAAATAGCAAAACATTAAATTTATAGTCATCCAACTTGTTCCTTATTTTAATGCAAAAGTTTATTCCTGGTTAGGATTTCCCAATAATGAAATGGGGGAGGGCATTGCAGCTTCTCATGTTGTTTTTACAAAAAAAAAATTAAAATAAAATTCTAACTAATCAAATCACTGGTCATCGTGACCATTATCTAGGCTTGTTAAAAGAAATGGACAATGCAATTCCTGCTATAATTATTTACTAAATAAAATAGCTGGTACATTTATTATCAGTCACGACAATCCATGCAATTTAGAATATTCTGAAGTGGGGAGGAAGAGGGGGCTTAAAGAATCAAACAAGTTTATGCAGAGACAAAAAATATGGGGATAGGGCAGAATAAAAAAAAACTGCATACTCACTGTTTTTTTCTTAAATATTCAAATTTTAGCAAACCCTGGCTGTTGATGCTGACAGTTGGTTGATCATAAGTAAGAAAATCAATTCGGAAAGGATTGGCTGTAATTACCACCCTTGTATTTTCAAATACTGTAATTATGCTATTTGAATCTTGAGAAACTAATTTCAAACTGAAATGGAAAAAAATAAAATCACATTAAAAGTATGTGAGTGGGTTATAAATAGTTTGCAGCTTCTGCTGACAATATTTCCTGCCACTGAAATAATTTGTTTTCCTATAGAATGAGTATTAGTTACTCAAGTCTTGAGATGAAAAAAATAAAAAAAAAACAAAAAAAACAGAAGTTTTTGTGAGAATAAAAATATTCTTTGCCATAAATGAAAACTGTTTAAAGTTCAATAGAAATTATCAAAACTTTCAAATATTTTGGCAAAATCTATACAAATGCTCTACTTTTCTCCCTCCAATTAGAAATTCAACCAATCAAAACTAAGAATCATTTTCAACATAAAAGTACAAATATTAGAAATTATGAAGATTTAAAAAAAAAAAAAAAAGACAAAAAAAAGAGCTTCCCAGACAATAACTATTCAATTGAGCCAACACATGAGAAAAAGTTGCAAGGGTAAATATGGTGCTTGACCCAAAAACTGCTCCACAAGCAGTGCTGAATGGGCAGGTGCATTGTCATAGTGGATATGCCACTCAACAGAAACATGCAGTTCTGTCCTTTTCCAGTGAATAGCATCCTAAAACACATCACAGTAGTACTCCTTGTTTACTGTCTTACAAGTTGATGCATACTCATGATTAACAAAACTGACAACAGTGTCTTCATATTACTTTGACTTATTTGTGCTTTTTTTTGATCTCAGGTTGTAATCTTTCCACTGTGAAGATGGAGTCTAAGTTTCATGGAGATGACCATAGACACATAATTTGTCACCTGTTATGACTTTTCAAAACGGGTTCATCTTCCTTGAATCAATCAAGATTCTGCACAGCTGAAACCAGATTTTTTTTTTTTTGGTTAACTGAAAGTAGTTCTGGCACAAACTTGGTAGACAAGTCTCATATCAAAATCTTCAGTGACAATAGACTGAACTGAAACCGTAACCAATGTTCACATCCTCTGATAACTTATGCACGAAGGTCAACGTTTTTTTCAGAAAGCTGCACAAACATTTGCAAAGTTTTCATCAGTTCTGCTGGTTGTAGGTTTTCCAGAATATGCATCACTGTTGACATTTTGTTGGTTGTCTTGGAAACATTTGAACCACTGGTACAATCAGGCCCAGTTCATACTCCTTTCCATATATTTTCTGCAATTTTGCACAGGTCTCTGAAAAAGTTATCACCAAGCTTTTGTCAAAATTTGTTGCAGATTATTTGGTCAATTTTCTCTGCTGTAGTCATTGATAGAGCTCTACAGCAGGGCGGAATGACTACATTCTACACACTTTCCGTTCAAGCAATGGAAAGGAGCAAGAATGTCATAACTCAGTCTAAATATGACAGAGTTCAAGATCAATCTGTGCAAAGTGGCTTCTCCATATATTTTGGTCAGACCTAGTATCTCACAAGTAGCATTTAGTATTTATTTTCAAACTAAAAAGCACCTCAAATTTCAATAATCCGAATATCCGGGAATTTCCTGATATTCCATTTTATTCATAATTTAAACATGTTTGACTCCTATCCTCCTTATGTCACTTTAAATGATGCCTTATGTTTTTTCCCAATATAATTGCAAGCATTTTCCTTAAAGATTGTATTTTCAGATGAAAACTAAGAAATCTTCCAATACATTATAGCAAAAGCAATGTTATTGCTAATAATGATAATTTAAATATATGGAAAAAAATAAATCAATAAAAGTGTCAGTTTAAACTGATGCCAGGATATCCCTTTTGTTTATTAAAAACTGACATGTTCTGATGAAAACTTATTACAAGTTTTTAATAAATGAACAGAAATAGAGACAGGGGAAAGCAGTACATAACGTACTTGACGGGCTTGAACAAGTGGATTGCAGAGCTAGGTTTGGGTCGGGTAACAGGAGAAGGCATGCTAAGGAAGAAGTGGAATGCCATGATCACCTATGCCCTGAAGGGACACATCATATAGAAGAATCAGACATGATTAGAAAAAAAAAATTTTCTTAAATTTTTTTTTAAAAAGTTCAAAAGTGAAATGAAAAATCTTACCTTTGTAATGTTGGTTCTTTTACCAAAACATCTCCTACTGGGATTTCATAACGTGGTTTTAATGGTGACAGTTCATTAAATTTTATTCTGGCCATGTTGTTGGCTAATGCATAAAGCTCTAATTTAAAACGGACATTATTTTTTTTATTTACAACTTCTAATTCCAAACTTGATGGGTTCATGTTTATTGATGATAACTCTACAACATATGAGGAGTGACCGGGTGTCACGGCTCTCTGGCGTCTGAAATGTGAAAACAAAGTTTTTTTGTTTTTTTTAACAAAATTGTTAAAAAAAAATAAATTAAAAATTAAAACTATTTGCAATCCTAAAAATCTTCAATGTTTATTCAAAGTTAAATGGTCTTGTTCCACATTTCATATCACTTTATATTCAAATATTCTCTGAAAAGAAAAAGGAAGAGAAGAAGGAAGAGAAGGATAAAAAGAAGTGAAAAGTCTTATAAATTTAACCTTTATCACTCTGTATGTTACATAATGTGCCATACAAAAAGTGTATCCTTCCACTGAAGGTGACTGATCACTGAAGAATAGTGCTTGAATTTCATAGTTGTGTTGTCATATCCTGCTATGGCAACAGAAAATAAGTTTGAGAGACATTAACAAGGATACAACAACTGAGAGGCCTTGAAAATGAATTCAGTTGAAAGTGAAATAATTATGCCGTATGCTAAAGGCTCAAGAGACTTGGTATCACTTGATACTTAGTGAAAACCAGATATTACCAGTGTGAAAATTAATATAAATTTCTCAAGAGGTAAACATTTTTTTTTGGTTCTATAAAAGAAAAATTATTTGATTTTTTTTAATAGCATTTGTAACACTTAATACTTATACTAGTTATTACAGCAAGTCCTTGTCAAGTCATGAAATTTGGGGGTCAAACAGGACCCCCCCCTGCCAGTAATAGAAAATCTACTGAATAGAAACAAAACTAACAATTTTATTTTATAAAAAAAGTTTAATTGCTTTTATGTATAAAATATTATGAGCACAACTGTTAAAAGAAAAAAAAAATTCAAATTAATAATGAATTTTTACAAGAATTATTTTCATTTGTTGTTATTTCAATTCATAAACTTTTAAATCTTTAAACATTCTGTATTAATCTGCAGTGGTCAAGTGATATTGTTATCAAATTAAGACCATATTTACTAAATGGAAATGCTCACTACAATTCAGTGAGCATCAATATTTTAAAAAGGATATGTGTATAAACATGTCAATGCAAACATGTCAATTGTAAATGCAAACACCATACACATTGTCAAAAAATAACAGTAAGTTTTTCTATAAAAGAAAAATCATTTGATTTGATTTTTTTGAGAATCAAAATACAATTATTAAAAAAATAAAATAAAAAAAGGACCTACTTGCAAAAGCCACTTTGGTCACATGTCTTGAAATTCTCTCGACTCACAGCAAACACAATAGACAGCAAACACAAACTGTAGAGCAGGACATGCCAGTAAATGGCCATTGTGGATCTGAACAAAAACAAATTACAAAATTAAAATGCTCTGTAGAAATGATCAAGTCAAAATACAATAAACAAAAGTAAAATCATAGGTACAGTATGACCCGGATATAAGGCATTTTCTCTGGTCCCAAATCAGAGCCTGTGGTCAATCAGTCAGTTTAGTGCCATACATGAAACACGCTTGGGCAATCATGTCTCTTGCGAGACATGACTGATTGGGCAGAAGATTATCCCGCAGTAGGTTGCCACTGCTTTCTGCGGTAGACTGGTTGCCAGCCATGGCTATAGAACCCAATCTGTCCTGTTAACCCATAACTGGAGGGAAGAGACGGATTAATACCTTTCCCAAGGGTATTTGTGCGTAAGTGAATGCTATGAATTCAACTGGAATTCCAACTCGGCTACCCAAGTTCTCGTTCTGAGTTGATATCCATTGTACAATGCACATCCTTGTGGTAATGTATATAAAATAGACCAAACCCTGATATAAGAGAAACCCAGATATAAGAGAATCCGTACCCTGCCCCAGTAACTCTCTTATATCAGGGTTACACTGTATTTACATTAATTACACTGGACTATTGTCCTAATCTTTATTGTCATATCACAATGTTTCGGCCATTGTACACTCCTGCCTGCTTCAGGTGATATACGTTGAAATTTCAAACCAAACCCTTTATTTCATCCATGGGGGAAAATTGTTTCAATTCCACATACCATGGTTTTTTTTCTAGATATCTCAGTTTCATTTATTTCTCTTTAGTAACAATTCATCAAATTTTTGTTCACCTCTGCTGTGGCTAGGTATTGAACTCACAACTCTTTGGATTACTTCAATCAATGTTTTTATCCACTGAGCCATGTGTAAATAGTTACAATAACTCATCTCAGAAATATAGACTGATATTAAAATCATAAGTTTCAATACCTGGTGACTAATTAATCCCCCATTTTACTGACCTCCCACAGGGTCATAGGTCACGTATTATCACCATCTGTGAATTATTGAGCATTACCTTCTAAAATCATAGTAACTTTCTTTCCAACACTGAAGCAAGCAGAAATCATTAGCTTTGAGGCTTTGCTGTTGAAGATGCAGTACCTGGAAGAACATGTCTCCAGGACAAATGACCAATGCCTGCCCAAGATTATATTTGATGATGACAGTACGGTGGCCAAAAAGAGATGCAAAGATTCTTTGATGAAATCTCTCAGTAATTGTCATCTCAACTGTCAACAGCAGATTAACCAAGTTGCAATCCGAGAGCAACTCACTGTCCATCAAACTATTTTGATAATGAGCACAGAGCTGACTTGATGGACAAGAGGAAAAAACATCATGTCACCATAGCAACAGCTCTGAACTAAGCTGTTCCATGCAGTCACTGCTGCTCGATCTGCCTGTTTGATCAGCCAGTTGCAATATTGCTGAAAAGATCTTGAAGGAAAAAAAATAAAAGAAACAGAGACATAGAGAATGGAATAAGAACAATCTCTCTTGATTAAATAAAGTGTTCAGTTTGTAATTCTTTGAAGGTTTACTTAAATAGATAAAAACCTGCAGAAGGCTAATGAACACATATTTTCAGACAACAAAAAAAATGTGACTATTTGACTAATGACTACCATATAACTGTTGATGTGCCATAAAATAACATTAAGAGTATTGTTCTTAAGTGGATTACTAGATCCAGAAATGGAAACTGTGATCTGGAAAACTAAGAATATTCTGACAGGTTGATGATGACCAAATTGTAACCTTAATTAAAAAAAATCTGGAACATCAGAGATACTCCACATCTCATATGAGAATTATGAGATATCCAAAAACATTTGGATACATGAACTGCTATGGTTTTTAGGTGCCTCTTGACCATGACTTAATGGAACAAAATTTTACAGACATCTTCATATGCAATTCTTTGCTCAGATGCAACAAAGACAACCCATTTTTTTCAATAATCACAGGCACTGTAAAAATGGATAGTTTATAACAATGTAGAGTAAAAAAAAATCTTTGGGTCAATTTTTGCTTCATGGCATATCAACTTCTATAGATTATTAAAACTTTCAAAACTTATTCACAAAATAAATAAAATTTATTAGGGACATATTATTATTATGAAAATTTTTGTAAAAGTTAAAATTTTGACAAAAAAAAATACTTAAAGATAATAAATTTTTACAAAAATTGTTTTAATTTTTTCATTATAATATATATTATAATAATATATAAATCATTATAATATTATAATAATATATAAATCTCTTAGTTTTGCACTACTTTCATCTAGTTAGGTAATACTGTTATTAAGCGAAAATTATATTTACTAATCAAAAAGCTTAAGTCATTTTGCACCAAGATTTTTCAAATAATTTAAATAACTTTTAGTGTATAAACATTCTGATTTTTTTAAATATTG
This sequence comes from Ascarosepion bandense, assembly GCA_037127315.1. Lineage (NCBI taxonomy): Eukaryota > Metazoa > Mollusca > Cephalopoda > Sepiida > Sepiidae > Ascarosepion > Ascarosepion bandense. The sequence continues at coordinate 351,623 of JBBBDQ010000889.1, read as the reverse complement.
TAGTTTATGACATTTTTCCCTAATTACAAATATATTTTAATTTTGCACGATTTTTAAAACCAAGAATTAACTTTATTAAATTATTAATAAAATTAACTAATTTACTGAAAGCAAAAAAAAAAACAAAAACAACTGCAATCAATATAATTTCTGTTTGAAATATAGAGTATTTTGCTTACAGGAAATAGTAAATTTAATCATTTAACTTTTGATTAAAGCTAAAAAGAAAGCTTCAGCAATGTTTTTTTTTTAAATTCATTTTAAACCTTAAGTATCAACAATTAATGGAGGTATAGAACTTTTTGCAACTTTTAAATTTTGTTTGACCTTGTTAAATTTATAGTCCACTATGTATAAGAGACGTGTGAAAATAAGAACAATCAAGATGGTGTACAGAAATAATCATTTATATAAACATTACTATCATTTTGTAAAATATTTAATGTTCATATTTTTGATACAAGGTTGATAAGAAGAGTTTATGATAGTCCTGTGCAATGGTGGTAACAGTGTATACATGAAAGTAGTAATGACAATAAGGGTGTATATAGGAGCAGGGGTATAGTTGCAATCAAAATGTCTTTGATGTGTCCACTTGGTTAAATGTTTGTTTCATTGTCTTTTTTTTTGTGTTTGTTTTTCTGAAATGTTCTTTAAAGAAAAGGTGCAGAATGCAGCACAGGTGAGAGTGTAACAAATGCAAGTCGCCTGGACTTAGGTCCAGGGAGGACAGTTGGAGGCTGTCTGAAAAGAGATAAAAATCATGAATACTTATACATCTTTGAAGACAAAAGTGGATTACTTTCAAGTATATTTTTCTGTTCTCTGGTTAATATATGTATAATTGTTTTTCAACCAAAAGATCTGCATAGATCTTTATGCACAGATACTTAAATCTGTTATTCTGTTTTAAGTTGTTGAGGAGATAACTTCCTGTTCACTATTCCTCAAGAGTTTATGATAAAGTTTGTCTAAAAAAAAAAAAAAAAAGTTTAGCTTAGTTTTAGATAAATCACAATTGTTTATTTAAATTAGATACCGTACCTCCATTCATTTTCAATAACTAACTTAAATTGAATTTTTAAAAATAGTTTTCTTGATACTTTTATTTAGTTTTAATTGAAAGCTAAATGATTAAATTTACTATTTCCAGTAAGCAAAATACTAGAGTATTTCAAACAGAAATTATATTGATCGAAATATAAAATTTTGAGATTTTTTCTGTAATTTTTTCAATTTCTCCCCCATTTTTAAACAAATGACACATTTGTAAACAAAAATTCACAGTTTTAAAAATCTTGCAAAAATAAAATATACATCTGTCATACATTATTTTTGGAAAATAAACAAATTTTAAGTTAAACTATTCTGATTTACACAAGTATTATTTATAGCATGAAATTTAGGATAAAACTATTTCTTAAACACAGTGTGTTGATCTTTCTGACCATTTCACTGCATATTTGATACATTTGATGAGAGCCAGACAGATACGAAATAAGATAAATTCATGGCGACTGGAATTGACAAAATTGTGCACATTTTTCCTGTAAGGGGAAATAACTGCGAAACACATGGCCTTTTAATGTACACATAGAAATTACCATAAAAATAAAAATAATTTTAAAAATAGAAAGACAACAATCTGTATTAAACTTTTCAATTTTTAATTAGTGAATATCAGTCAGTAAGTTAAGTAACATATGTGATGCACGTTTTAGGCAATCATGTCTCAAAAGAGACATGACTGAATGGGCAGAAGATTATTCCACAGTTGGTCACCATTGCTTTCTGCAGTAGACTGGTTGCCAGCCAAGGCTATAGAACCCAATTTGTCTTATTATTTAACCCATAACTGGAGGGAAGAGATGGATTAATACCTATCCTAAGGGTATTTGTGCATAAGTGAATGCAAGAAATTTAAACTTGTCACCCTGATTTCTCATTCCAAGTCGATATCCACTGCACCACAGCGGTGTCATAGTCAGCTCATTCAGCGGCGACAACGGCAAAATGGTGGACAACATGCAGCAGCAGTGAACCACAGAAGCTGGTGGCAGTGCGTTATGTTAGACGGACGATACGTAAAGCACACGACAGGCTGCCGATTAATTAGTAAATATAATCTTCACTTAATAAGTCAATAAACTAATGACAACAAATTTTTGAAGTATTTTTAAAATATTTTTGAAACTTTATGAACTATTTTAATAAGAAAAATTCTTTTAAAATTTCATTAACAGAAAAAAAAATTTCAGACTATAATGTCCTTAATATATATTAAAGCAATTAAAAGCTTATCAAATAGTCTCAGTTTCATAGCACTTTTATTTTACTATTGGGAGCAGATTTTCGGAAATAAAAGGCAAAATGTTAAAAAAAAAAATTGTTTAAATTTCATGAATAGGGTCACAGATGTAAAAAAAAAAAAAAAAAATTAACCAATAGTTTTTTAAAATGATTTCAAAAATAATTTCATTCATTTGTGAATGAGTACTGGAAGTTTCATTAAAATCTGACAATTATTTGATTTTTGCAAGAATTTCCAAATTAATGTGTTTGTCACCGGAACAAAAAAAAAACTGAGTTATGTAACGTAATGTAATAAATTACCGTACGTTTTCCATTGTAAAATTCTCGTAACTATTTTTGGTTAGCAGCTAACTAAAAAACAAGATTTTTTTTTTTTTTTAACCAAAATTTCGAACGTGTTTAAGGGATTAAAAAAAAGTTAAAAATACTTTGATGTTTCTTCTTAATAATAAACATTTGATTTTGATTTTTGAATTTAAAAAAAAAGTCGTTTTTATTAAGTTTTGGGGGGCCTTTTTATGCTGCATTTTTTTCAGTTTAGCGATTTAGTGGCGGAATCTAATTAAAATTTAAATGCATCATTTTGCTCTCTAAACAAATAAAGAGGAAAATGAAAATATTTGCCCATCCTAAAAGATTTAAGGTACAGCTCACAATTTTAGTGGGGAGAGAGGGAGATGACGGTAGCAATGATTTATTTATTTTTTAGTGAAATAGGTCACAAGTGGCCCATGTGAAAACCGGTTGATTGAATAGATGCTATAACTACGACGATTAATAAGAAATACATTTTTACTAATCACTTTTTTTTTTAATACATTGTAATTAATACCCTTCTTCCCAATTGTAAACAAAATATAAAAGAAAACAACAGAACAAGAATCAAAGTCAAAAACCAGGCTATCTATTTTCCAATCCATTTTTTTTTCACAAACTTAAAAAAAAAAAAAAAAAAAAATTAATTTTATTGGAATTTAACGATGGCTCTGATGATCAAACACGAAATAATTGCTTTTTTATTTACATTCGGGTTTCATAAAAAAAAAAAAATTTTTAACCGCCGAATTATGTCGATTCAAAATCTTACATTGAATTTTAAATTAAACTGCTTTCAACTAGAATTAAAATTTTTAATTCTAGTTGAAAGCAGGTAACATTTTTTTTCGTTAAATTCTAAATTTCGATCTGAAAAAGGTTAGTTATGCTTTTTCTTGTGACATATTTGCTAAGCTCTAAAAAAAGCATAAGTGGAGATATTGAAAAATTAATAAAATAAATTAAATTTAACACTTTTCTTGTTAATTATGGAAAAAAAAGTTACTTCAGCTTCAAGATATAGGATCTGATCATTTTTTTTTTTTACTTTAATTAAAATTTAAGAAATACTATTTAAAATAAATAATTTATTAGATAAAGCAATAAAATTTAGTATATTTTGGAACTAGTTTACTAAAAAAAAATTTATAAATTCATTAAATAACGTTAAATGTAAAAAAAAAAAAATGGTATCGCCCCTTGGGCATAGTCTATTTTAGCGTTTCATACAGACCAGACACGCACTGATTTACCTCCCTTTGTACATGCAAGTAATCCCCCCCCCCTTATTCTCAGTAAAAAAAAAAAGAAAAAAAAGTCATTCGTTCAAAATGCAATAACTAATTAGTGGAAATAAATTATTGCATTTTTTTTTCATTTAATTCGTTTTTAATAGCATCAATTTGACATTAATAGTCATTTTCATTACAAATACTGAACTTTTTTTCTTTTTTTTTTTTACGATAAAAGCGGTTGAAAATTAAAAATTACATTTAATTTTTTTTGGTTTTCCGAACAATATTTTTATTTTTCGATTTCATTATTATTTCCAAAGGAGGATTTGGACTTTGGAGTGTCGTTCAAGAAATTTAAAGGTTATGGTAAAAATATTTTTGGTATAAAAAAAAAACAAAAACATTTGAAACCTTCCTTAGACTGAAATTTTTTTTTTTAATGAAAATATTTTTTCTGAGTTTTCTTTCCTGTCCGCATTAAAAGAGCCGAAGTTTGGACTTTTTTCGAGTTATAACTCCCCCCCCCCACCCCGGGGGGGGGGGGGGCAATCAAAATTTTAAAAAAAATGTTCTAACTTATTTTCGCCATAAAAATAAATCTGATACAAAATTATTGAAATTGAGAAAACGGATTTTTGTTAAAATCTTTCAAGAGTAAAAAGAAAAATGCATAATGAGGCTACTATTTTTTATTTAAAAATAGTTAATCAAATTTCAAATAAGGATTGTTTCAAAAAGTATTTCTTTAATCACTTTTTTTTTCTGTGTGTATTTTTTTTTTCTTTTTAATGATTTCTAAGAGATTGGATCGGGCAGGAGAAGCTGAAGTAGTAAACAAAGCCTGAAGAATGAAGGAAGATTGTGTTCAAGTTCAAGAATAAAAAAAAACCCAAAAAACAGTCCGTCGCCACTCAGCGTCAACATCAATAAGTGTAAAAAAAAAAATCTTTAAAAAGAAACCCTTTTTGTAAGTAACTCTAGTCTTTTTCTTAACGGAAACAAACTCTTGTGAATATAAAAATCAAACCACTCGAAAAACAAGTAGAAGTAGTAAACAAATACCAGCTTACCATTTTTCTCAACAACCAATTTACTACTTCCAGTTTGTTTATTTAATGTATTTTTCTCTCTTTATCTTTATTTTATCTAAATTTGCCCAAGGAAATAAGCGGAGACAACAAATGAGTGCATTATTAAGTGAACAGAAAAAAAAAATGAAAGAGTGGAAAATCTAAAATAGATAAAAATATTAAGAGTGGTGGTGGTGGTTGTCAAAAGCTTCAACACAGCCTTGATTTTTTTTTCTTCCTCGACTTTTAAAACCAAGCGGTAAGAACATGTAAACACTGGCGACTATGGAGGCCTAGAAGTAACATAATCACACGATATCTTTTACTTCTCGCTACTCGAATTTTTACTGCCGAAAACCACGGGATATGTACAGTATGCGATGGATGAATTTTTGTTTAAATTACATAAAAAATGAAAACGACACTGACATCTCATTTTATCAAATATATTTACCAAAATTACACAAAAAAAAACATCTTTAAATACTGAAGAGTAATTTTTTTCAATAAAATCGCCGTTAGCTTTCAACAAAGTCACCAAGACGATTTCATAGTCTCCTGCAACTCTTCTGTAAGGTCTCCTTGCCTTCAGTTCATTTTTGGTGTTAGAAGAACTTGTGTTGATATCTTGATCAACATAATCATGGGGGTTGCTATCGGGATAGTTAGGTGGCCAGATGTAGGGGGTGATGTGACCACAGAAATTGTCTGACAGCCATGACTGGGTTCTTCTGGTTGTGTAACATGGTGCAGAGTCCTGTTGCCAGAGATAGGGTCTTCTAACAGGTACTCTCTTGACCCAATAGAGTATTACCTCAAGGCAGTTGATGCAGGCCTTCATGTTGAGTCTGAGGCCCTTACTAACAAACTTAGTTTTCTGAGGTGTTGCACCTTTGTAATCTCCATTAGATACATCCAACTTTTTCCAAATCTTCTCTCCACTGTGCCCAACTGACCCTACTATACTGCGCAATTGACAAAAATAAAAAAAACGTGCAAAATTAAAAATATAAAAATGGTGACAATTTACCCATCACACTTTGTATACCCAGGTATTAATTTTACGAATGACAAACCAATAATAGCAAAGTGATGTTAATAATGCATGTTTGATACTTTTCTAAAGAAATCAAGAGGTGGTGACAACATTCAATTCCTTTCTTCTCTCAAGTCATACAATGAACTTTGGTCAAATAACAATATCAGATAGCACTTTGTCAACTGCTTCTTGGTAATTCAAGGATGATTTTATTTACTTTGCATTGTTTACATGACAAATAATCGATTTCTGAAAATAAGCCCATCAACTAGCATTCGTTATGCGAAGATTAGTTTATTTCAGGGCAATTCATTATTATTCAGGTTACAAAAATTATACCTAAGTTAGGTGACTTGTCTCCCCCTGTCAACTCTACGTGATTTAGAGTCCTCTTATACCTGGTTTCTCAAAAGTTTAAGACATGAATTTCATTGCTGCTGCAAACACTCGCTGTTATGCCATGAAGAGCCATACTACTAAATAGTATGTAAAACACTGAACTACCCAATGACTACAATTAAGTGAACTCATAATTGTTTATTTGTATGACATTTTAGTTGCAAACAGAACAATTTGTTTGCAACGAATAATATTGTTTCAATTGTACTTTACATGACTGTAAATAATATTCTTTAAAACTTCCGAGTTGTGTTCAGTGTTCTTGTACAGACTTCAGCAGTCGTCAAATTAACCATCATATGTGACCTAAATCAGTCTCGGGTATGACCATGGCCGTATTTGACTACGGGGCATGGGTCCGGGCCAATCTGTGCAATCATAGTGAAAATCCGGGCAAGGAAAAATGTCTTGGTCAGAAATCAAACTAAACAATTCACGAAGAAAGAAAGAAAAACGAAGAAAACATCCGAATGAATGCAGTAAAAATCTGTTTATTTATTAATTTTGGGAGAAAAGACTGGTTATACTCAGAAAGTCCGAACCCGATTTCCTGCTTTCGTTCACGTTCTGTACCTAATTTCCATTGGAACAGCCGAAAAAATCCGCAAAAATGATAATTTCTGGAAACGGATGACACTGATGATGTCATCATATTGTCAACTAATAAATCCAGGCAATTTTTCTCTGTGCCCAGTGTTTTTTTAGCATCAGCTACGGCCCTGGGCATGACAAACTACCTCCAGCAGCAAGGCCTCTGATCGGGAGATTGGAGATTTAGAGGAGCATAGAACCTCTTAATTGCTGTTATTCACAGGTCCACCCTGACCCAGGGTGGTAGCACTTGTTAGGGTCCCAGCTATGGGCTAATAGTTAATCCCTCAAACTGGGAGTTTTTAAGAGAAAAAGAAAAAGTTAATTTGGGTAAGAGTCTTTAGCTTGGGATAGCAAACTATCCGTGTAGAAAAGAGTAGGCTGAACTCTTTAACCTTGTAATCTTCCTCGAGATAGTGTCTCCATAAAAGCACAGAATTTCCTGTCTTCTAAACTGGTTGGTGTTAATAAGGGAATATAGCTGTAAAAACTTACTCCAATATTTTCGTGATGGCTTAAACATCAAGAAAAAAACCGTCCAACCCATGCTAGCAGATGTTAAATGATCTCTTTTTCTTTTATTGAAGTATGAATTAATTAAATGTTATAAAATCAACATTTATATAAAAATGGTGAAAATTTATTGCCAGCCCAACGAACTTCCTTAATTCTAATCAAAATTTTTTAAAGTTTATCTTGGTTGAGCCAAGAAGTTTTTATTATTGCCTCATAAATGGTCACAGGTTAAGTGCAATCAAACTAAAATTACTTAATCTGATCAACTTCTAAAGTCTTATCATGAAGGATCCGACATGAAGTCATTCCTACAAAGCATGCTTATTTTTTTTTGTAACCTCACCTCAATTTTAAAACAAGTTGCTGACAAAAGAAAAAGTTTTTCATAAAATGACAGTATATTTTAGCTCTTTTTAATGTTTCCTCATGCAAGTCATAATATATTTTTTTTTATCTATTAACGAATTCTATTATTTTTTTGTTACAGAGTCAATCTTTTCACTGCCCAGTTTGTAAAAATCGCCACTGTCATACAGACACTGGCACCATGCATTCCTAATGCAAGAGACATAAAAAAATAATAATAATATATACATACACACACATATATACACACACAAACACACATACAAACACACACACAAACACATATATACATACACACACATACACACAAACACACATATACATACACACACACACACACACACACACACACACACACACACACACACACACACACAAACACACATATACACACACACACACACACACACAAACACACACACAAACACACATATACATACACACACAAACACACATATACATACACACACAAACACACATATACATACACACACAAACACACATATACATACACACACAAACACACATATACATACACACACAAACACACATATACATACACACACAAACACACATATACATACACACACAAACACACATATACATACACACACAAACACACATATACATACACACACAAACACACATATACATACACACACAAACACACATATACATACACACACAAACACACATATACATACACAAACACACATATACATACACAAACACACATATACATACACACACAAACACACATATACATACACACACAAACACACATATACATACACACACAAACACACATATACATACACACACAAACACACATATACATACACACACAAACACACATATACATACACACACAAACACATATATACATACACACACAAACACACATATACATACACACACACAAACACATATATACATACACACACACAAACACATATATACATACACACACACAAACACATATATACATACACACACAAACACATATATACATACACACACAAACACATATATACATACACACAAAAATACACTTTATGTACTAGAAAGCAAGAGATTTAAAATTTTGAAGTATATTTTAGCATATGAAATTATTTTAAATATATCTTAGTATTTTTAAAACCAAATCAAGAGGACCTGTCTACCCAAGAAAAAAAAAAGCATCAGAATTTGAAATTATGGCTTTAAGATTGAACTGGCTCCCTGTGAAAGACATGCAACAGCTAAAAAAGACATCTTGCACAAAAGGCAACAGGAAATAATGGTACCAACTCCTTAATTTATTATATCTACATATTCTTCATTACTGCTTATCACACCCTTGATATAAAAATTTAATCCTTAAATTTATCATAAGTGAAATATGAAGTGATATCTAAAAGAAGGACAAAGATCACAAAATTTCACAAAGGCAAGTTGTGGAGAGTCATAAGTCCAACCGTCTTCTTTGATATAATCCCTTCTGATCCAGGGTAGTTAGTGGCTCAGTCAATACCACATTCAACAAATTGTTCAACTTCCAAAATCTTTGGGAGCATTTCATGTACACTTCAGAGGTGGTGGGGCAGAGATAAAGAACAGAGAATTATGAATTAAAATATTCATATTGAATATGAATTCAGTAAAGCCAAAATTTTAAAAAAACTTAACAAATGACCAAATAAAACAGACTAATTGTTGTTGGGAAATACCTACACACTAATATGAACTCTATCGGACTACATAAATACTGAGAGTTATCTACTTTCGAGGGGTAGTAGTAAGTAGCAGCAGCTACAATACTCATTTGTTAGTATACCGTTCCTGCACTAAGTTTTTTTTTTTAATCATATCACTCCGAGCAAGGCGGTAACACCACTAATGTGCCGGGGGCTACGTAAGAGTGAAAAGAGAAAGCCGGAAACCTCCATCCTAAACAGGGAACAAGGGATGAGCCTCTATACCTGTTCAATAGACGTGGGTGGAGTGTGAACCAGGTGATAGTTTAGACTATCTATACTCTATTTTCTCTGTACACTGTTCTTTTTTGTAATATAATATTGATTCCAATTGTATACCGTGTCTGAGTTTTTCTTGTGACCTTTTTTCCCCCAGGGCCACATCAATAATTTACATTTTAAACAAAATATCAGTCATTTTGTTTACTCACATAAGATTGTTTCAACAACTGTACTTGTTTGCTTGATTTCGGAAAGTAAGAAGAAAGGACTCTCACTTACAAGATAGAATGTATGGTCAAGAGCGACAGTCCAAGATGAAAGTTACAGATACTGAGAAGACCAAGGATAAAATATGTGAATGAGGAAATTTTAAGGAAATTGAAAAAGAAAGGACTCTTGCTTGAGAGTAGAAAAAGAAAGTTTAAATTTCTGGGACATATTAGGAAAAGGGATTAGAGAATTCGATACTCATAAGGTGTAACAAAGACAGAAGAGGTAGAGGGAAAAAGCTAGCAATATATCTAGTTGTAATTGCTGACCTTTAACAGCGGATGTAATTGACAGATACATCCAGCTGTAGATAGAGTCAAAAAGTGACAACTCGAAAAAGCAAAAATGTATTGGGGAAGTGACATGTGGGTCGTGTCGGAGTTTTAAGACCATAAAAGTCTACAATTTTGACTGAAAAAAATAAAAATACAAAGATCCCTGCAGGCTTCTGACAACCTCTTTGTATGCATGATCTCTTTTCAGCTGCCACACAAGCATCACTAATGAATAATAAAAAAAATTGTGTGTGTGTGTGTGAACAAATTCTGGGTAGTACAAAACTTAATAATAGCGAGGAATAAGCAAAATTTTGATGACATTTTTATACTTAAAAGCTAAAATAAACAACTGGTTTTGTCCCAGAGCTTATCAAGTTTATTTCTGGGAAATTTATGTAAGCGTAGAAAATAAATGATAATGAGAGGGGGGACAAAAAAAATGCAAGAGAACTAGAGTCCAGTAACATTCAAACCCAACAAGCAATCTGTTTGCAGAGAGAAGGCTTACGGGATTTGATGTGTATGGACTCTAGAACTTTCAAATGATATAGAGAGTGTGACCTAGATAATAGTGAGAAACAGTCAGCACTCAATCCAACAACACAATTCCTGCTATTTATGACGTGTTGTGCTATGGATGACCCGGATGTATTTACCAGTTGGCTACTACTTGCAGCCCGATTCAAAATTCTGGGAAGTAAATGTTTAATTCTATAATCCAAACGCTGAGATGTTCTACCTATGTAGTTGTGTCCACAACTACATTTAAATTTGTAAATAACAGAATTGACATGATGTGGGGGTAAAACATCTGTGTTATAACATCAGTAACAAAAAGACGAATTCTAGAACCTAAATTTGATTACTTGTTTACTCATCATGAAAAATGACCAGACAGAAAAAATATCAACTCATTAAAATCTTACAATTATTAGGTGAGTTTTTAAAACAGCCCCCCCACCACCACCATTACTTACTATTATTGTACTCTTTGAAATGTTTTCACCTCCCAGTTTTGTAAAAACCTTCAGTCTGTCAAAATGACAACACAAGATAATAGGGATAAAATTTTGGTTAGGAAATTTGGTGGCATAGTAATTTCAATCCGTGTGTGGGGTAGTGCAGATGTAGTCATTGCAAAAAGGACTTGCAATAACTGAACAATACTAAAACAAGTACAACTAACCAAGATAAAATATCACATGGACAGGGAGAAATTTGCATGGTAGATTGAATAAAGGGTTCCGTTTAAAAATCCTCTGAATCTAAAGATGTATAAGATAAGAGAGCACAATGATCAAAATGAAATTAGGAACATGTTTATGGGGTTAAATTTGATTTTCACAACCTGTTCTTAAACAACAAGAGCATCTATCCAGTCAAGATACACATCATTAAGAAAAAGGGAGGTAAATATGATTTCACTGAAAGGTTAATTCCAATCTCTTATTCATGGATGGTGTGCGTACAGTGAGTGATGGGTGGCATGTGTAATTGCAATGAAAAGCAGTTAAAATTAAGATGAAAAAATACCAGTAAAAAATTGATAATGCTCAAATCTTGGAATATTAACAACTCTTCTCAAAAGTTGTTTATATTTGTACTGTGTAATTATCTTATTGAAATGATTAGAAAGAAAATGATATGAGTATAGATTTGTGCTAATAATAACCAAGGCACTGAACAAATCCATGTATAAAAAAATTACTCTGTTAGATGTTAATATCCCAGAACTGTGAAGAGTAAGTGCAATTAAGGATATACCTCTCCCAACAAATGGGACTAGGTTACAAGCATTCCTGAGATTAGCAAGCTATTATCAAATTTATATCCCTAATATGCAGTTGAGAGCTCCATTGAACAGTTTGCTTTAAAAATAGTATAAAATGGAACTGTACTGATAAGTGTCAGAAGGTGTTTAAAGAAAAAAAAAATATATATATATATATATATATATATATATATACACATACACACACACACACATTAACATAAGACTTATCATTAACATACTACACTTCAAAAACAGAAATCACATTGGCTTCAGATGTTAGTGATTATGATACAGGAGCAGTAAATTTACATAAATGATAGTCACATGAAAGCTGTAACATGCTTTGTGTTTGCTACTACCACAGAAAAAAAAACTACTGCCAGATTAAAAAAAAGAAAAAGAGGCATTAGTAATATTTCCAGCAAAAATTTTTTAATTTATACACAGAAGAAGCTTTCATTTGCAGACAGACCACAGACATCTATTATCAATTTATGGTTTGAAAAAAAAAAAAAAAAGGAACACCTATGCATATAGGACATTGATTACAATGCTGGGATACCATCTTATTAAATTATGATTTTAGGAAGGAATACCAACTGTCCAAAAAAAATTAGGACACGCAAATTGGTACCAAAAAATAGAAAACTGTTTGAGGACACTTACTGCAGCATTAAGAAGTGAAATGGAAATTAAAAATATATTATGCAATGTAGTATGTGAATTATCAGTTACAGTGGAAGAAATAAAAGTAACAGCCAAACAAGACATGTTTATTGTAGAAATAAAGAAAAATAACAAACACAAACAACTAAAAGAAAGAATGCAATCCAGACTTGAATGCTTACTTGCTATGTGATGGAGTACTGATGTTTGCACAAAAAGTAATATCTAGTATATTGCAAAAGCAGATATTAAATTAACTCCATAATGGACATCTGTGAGTTTCAAGGATAAAATCTCTGATGAGAAGCCATGTATACTGGAGCAAAATGAATCAAGACATTGAAAAAGTAGTAAAAGCCTGGCAACAAAATCACCTACCATGAAATTACAACCTTGGACAAAGACATACTCTGTAGTTAAAACTACACAGATTTCACTGGTCCAATAAACTGATCACCTTATCTAGTGATACTGGATAGCTTTATCAAGTTTAAAAAAAAAAAATTCCATGGTGACTGAATTTTTTTTTTTTAAAGACACTGTTTCCAAGATAAGCTATGCCATTCCAGAGGCTGTAGTCTCAGATAACAGAACAATTCACTGCTTACAAATTTGAAGATTTTTGTACTTTTAACAGAGCTTTGGAGAAAGAAAAAAAAAAAAATAGCAAAGTAGCACTACAAATATTCTTGAGAGTATACTGGATAACACCAAGTTCCAATAAATCAGGCACAATTGTGCTCAAGAAAAATTAATTTGTGTTTGACAAATTGTTACCAAAAAAAAAAAAAAAAAAAAAAAAAAAAAAAAAGAATGCAAACAGATAACAAAAAGAACACTAAATTTTTCAAAATTGGCAAAGTGTTTTTCAGAGTATATAAAAATGAAAAAGAAATGTGGGAAGACACGTAACATCAGAAATTATAAATATATATGTATCAAATGTACATTTCGACATGGAAATTTCTGTTTTGAGATAGGTTATCATCATCAGGCAATGTTGATGTAGTTGTGCAGATGAGTTACATTTAAATAATAAAATCTTTTGGTTTCCTGTATGTATGTGGGTGTTTTTTGTGGCTAATCAGAATGAAGATTCACTTTGGGATTTGAGCCCAAAGAATACATACTAACCAACTAAAAATGGTAAAAAGGAAAAAAATGGGAACACAAGACATTGCAATCAGTTAAAAAAAAGTTATCTGAATAACTGCCTGCAAGAAAGAAAGAACCTCTGCAAGTACTTTGACGTACTAACACCAAGAATTCAAAGAAACTAGTATGATCTGCATAAAAAAAGGGAAACATATGGAAAAAGTAACGGTTGACCTTAAATGTAAAAACGTAAAGTTCAGTACATTAGTGAACTTGCCAGAAAAAGGAGGGTGCAAATACTAATAAATGAAATATAATATTTGCTAATAAAAAGAAATCTGAAAAGGGGGGTAACCTGTAGGAGTAAAAAGTATTTCTAACAGACACCACAGTAAGTATACTTAACAAGACTTATTATAACCACTAAAAAACAACTTATGAAACAAATTAAAAGGAAATTTTTCAATGAGAATAGTACTTTTAAAAAAAAAGAAAAAAAAAAGTTGCTATTGAATGTTGAAAACAAGCAAAATGCATTAAAAATCAAATTATATTTTTATATTTAAATTTTCTTTAATAAATTTTTATGGTAATTTTAATAATTATCTAATATTTTTATTATGAGATAGATATATATCAATAATCATCATTATCTCATGAAACTGCATTTTTATGAATAAAGGTTGTGTTGCAAATACAATCAGTCAGTTAAGTGCCATACGTGAAACACTTGGGCGATCATGTCTCGAAAGAGACATTACTGACTGGGCAAAAAATTATCCCGCAGTAGGTTGCCATTGCTTTCTGCGGTAGACTGGTTGCCAGCCAAGGCTATAAAACCCAGTCTGTCCTATTATTTAACCTATAACTGGAAGGAAGAGATGGATTAATACCTTTCCCAAGGGTATTTGCGCGTAAGTGAATGCAATGAATTCAACTGGAATTTGAACTCGGCTCTCCGATTTCTCGTTCCGAGCCGATATCCACTGCACCACAACACAAATACAGTAGTTATTCATTTACTTTTGTATTAGGATTGTTTAGATACGTTATTTTTTAATTAGGATTCAAAAAAGAAATGTTTTGAAATCCTAAATGTGAAAAATAATACAATAAAACTGATATTTTCTGTTTATAACAGCCAATATACTTTCTTAAAGAAACATTTGTTAATCCAAAATGAGTAAAAGAATTAAAATAAAAAAAATCTAAGTACCTTCACAGACATGTGATATCTAAAGATTAAAATTAATTTTTAAAAATGAAATGTTTCTTGACTCTTTTATTTTAGTTTTAATTTCAAGCTAATAGATTAAATTTAATATTTCCAGCAAGAAAAATTCTTTTAAAACTTCATGGGTTGTGTCCACTCAGGATGTAGGTGATCATGGACTTCAGTTTGGCCCGGTCTCTTGTTGCTCTCAATATTTTTCCTCTTGGTATCTCTCCCAAACCCCGATGCACCATTCATTTGCTCAAGCCTATTAAATAGGTCTCACACTGCTTTCCTCTATCTCTCCCTCTATCTATCCTGTGAGTATTAGAGTCTCCAGGCCCTCCTTCCTCATTATGTGAAATCCAAAGCGGAGAAGCAAAGGCCAAATTGAACAGAAACAAAGCAGTAGGACCATTTAAAACAATATAAAAAAAAAAAAACAAATTTTAACAGAAATTTCATAGCTTAGTATAAGAAATTTTTTTTTTTATTTTATTCATTGAAAAAAACACATTGATTTGGAAATTCTTGCAAAAATCAAATGGTCAGATTTTAACGAAAAAAACTTTATGGACTTGTACATAAATGAATGAAAATTATTTTAAAATGCTTAAAAAAAAAAAAAAAAAAAAAAATCAGTTACCTATCTGATATTTAGTAATATGAAGTTTTGAGAAATTAAATTTTGTCCTGCTGTTTATATTAGTTATACATAAAACTCCTTGGAGAATTTAAATTCTCAATTTCTTTTTGTAAAAGAAAATTATAATTCTCATCCAGATCATACCAAAACTTTAAAAATTGTACTCAACGCCTCTCTGCTAAGTACTCAGCAACAAAGAGAAAGATCGAGGGTAAGTTCAGGGATAGGAGTTGTGTAGCAGTGAAAGAAAGGGGAGCCCTCAGGTAGCCCTCAAACTAGTAGTTGACCAACTTACTTATAGTTGGTTTTATTTTATTATCATTTATTGTTGTTAATCTCTTGCTGTGCCCAATTTATGAATTAAGTTGGATCATAATGTCTGGGTCTTAGAAGTAAAATCCTAAATAGGACAAATATTTTTTTAAATTAATCAATAAACAGTTCCCCAAAAAACTCAGAATTAAACAAAATCTTCAATAGAATTTCAAGTTATATTTGACTTGTAATTTAGAAAATTACATAAAAAACAAAATGCCAGAAACCTAAATAACAACATACAAAATAACAAATAAGGAATGTAACTGCGGAGACAAAAAACAAATGCCCACTTAACAGATTTTATAAAACAGAAGAGGGTTATTTACAAAGCAAAGGTACATGACATAGATGGACAAAGAAAAACATATTTAGGATATACTAAAGACATGTTAAAAACATGGAATAATCATAAATCTTCATTTAAACTGGAAAACCGCAGAAATTGTACCAAACTGGCTAGCTACATGTTGAAATTAATATTGAAAAATGGAAAAGAGGAGGAACCTGGCACAATCTGCATACATTGCTACCATTGTATGGTTTGGCTATTTTCCCTATACTCCAAGTTATATCAGATTCTTTAGCTATTATGTTGTTCCCAGAATGAAAAAAAATTACTAAGATCAGAAATTATGTCCAGATGTAATCATACCTACAAATACATACTAGGATCGTACAAACATGGATGAAAGTGTTGTAAGTTTCTTGAATAACTCCTCTCTAATACTGAAAATGTTTGGTTGTTTGAAAATTCCAATCTTGTGTTTGTAAAAAAAAAATCCATTTGTGCATTTGAAAAATGGAAAAATCAGTGATTGTAAATTACCTGAGAGTGGATATTGGCTCGGAACGAGAAATTGGTGAGCCAAGTTCGAATTCCAGTTGAATTCATTGCATTCACTTACACGCAAACACCGTTGGGAAAAGTATTAATCCATCTCTTCCTTCCAGTTATGGATTAAATAACAGGACAGATTGGGTTCTATAGCCTTGGCTGGCAACCAGTCTACCGCAGAAAGCAATGGCAACCTACTGCGGAATAATCTTCTGCCCAGTCAGTAATGTCTCTTTCGAGACATGATCGCCCAAGCGTGTTTCGCGTATGGCACTTAACTGACTGACCTGAAGATACCAAAAGGTTGAAACCTAAATTGCAGAAATAACTCATTTCACTCCAGCAAAGTTAAATTTTACTGTAATTTTTTTTATAAGAATCATAACTTTTCATTTAAACACGTTTGTAAAATCACCTTGAATAATTTTACATTGAAATGTTATGCTCAGTAACTTTTATTATACTTGAATTGTTCTCCATGCATTCATTTTCTATATCTAAACATATTTATAAATGGAACTGTGTGTGTGTGTGTTCCAGTTACCTATAAACTCCGAAACGGCTGAACCGATTTTCTTGAAAATTTACACAGTTGTACTATAAACATTTGAGAGTGTTCTTAGCTAGGTTTTGTGTTGAGGTACCTCCGATAAATATTGAAAATCGATAATCGAAAAAAATCGGGTTATAGAAGGAGTGGTCCAATTTTAATCAAATTTGATACACTCATAGACAAAGACGTAAGAAACGATATTCAGAAGTTTCAAGGTTGCAGTTCTTACAATAGTGCAGAAAATTAGATATTGATACCAGGAAATCAAAATTTGACTTACCTCCATTCATTTTTCTTTCAGTCTACGGTTTTGCTTTAACTGGAAACAACTATTGCTTTTTAGTCTTTCGTGCAAACGTCCAAAGAGTCTGAGCTCCAGGACCATGGAGTAGTTTTAAAGCTTTCATTACACCCGAGCAACGCCAGGCTATACTGCTAGTAAAGAATAAACGTACATCCAAGCTATTCACAATCAATAAAGAAAATCATTTAAAATTACCTGCCTTACACTGCAACTAAGTTTTCCATTTTTTTTTTTACTTTATGCTAAGCAGACAAATGCTGTTAATGGTTATAATGAACATAATTTCCTTGCTTTATTTATTAAAACAATATTAGTTCATACAATTAGATCCTAATGTTCTTCATATTTAGAGACAAATAATACAAATATCTAAATTTAAGCTCCTTAATCTTCATTTCTGATTTGTGTTTAATTCCCTAATATCAAGGCGTGTGTGCCTGATTTATTAAAATCCCACCATTATTTGTGAGAATTAAGATTTTATTTTAATGAATTAGTTGCTTTTAGAGTAAATGGAACATAATTCTCATCAAAATTTGCATATGGGTATTTAGATCTTTTGGTTTTTCATATATATATATATATATATATATATATATATATATACACATTACGTAACTCGACCATCAGTTTTCTAAGTTCCAATGACATCACAGATTTTTTCGCCATGTTAACAATGCAAAAGCCGGTGTAATTTAGTAAAATACCCGATTCTATATTCTTACCCTAAAAAAATTTCAATAATGCAAAATAATTATTAAATTTCATGGATTTATTTAATCGTTCTAACATTTTTGATCATCTATTTTTTTCGAATGTTACATAATTATTATCATAACTTTATCAAAATAACTTTATTGAACTTTATATTTTGGAATTATATAATTTACTTTCATATCCTTTTTTCCTTTCTATGAAGTTTTAAAATAAGTTATTTCATATTTAGACTTTTTCTTAACATCGTTCTGATCTTTATGCTCACTACTGTGGGTATATATATATATATATATATATATATATATATATACTAGCAGTATAGCCCGGTGTTGCTCAGGTGTAATGAAAGCATTAAAACTAATCCATGGTCCTGGAGCTCAGACTTTTTGTACGTTGGCACGAAAGACTAAAAAACAATAGTTGTTTCCAGTTAAAGCGAAACAGTAGGCTGAAAGAAAAATGAATGGATGTAAATCAAATTTTCATATCCTGGTATCGATATCAAATAAGTTATTTTCGTCATAAACAGAATTTTGAAGGCTAAATAAGTTCTCTGAGTAAATGGTATCATGGCTGAGACTAAGAACTATAATTATATCTACTTAGAGCCAAACCCGAAGCAAAAACTAAAATAAAAGGGCTGAAAAACTGATTTTGATCAGACCCGGTATATATTATCGATTTTCTGCACTATTGTAAGAACTGCAACCTTGAAATTTCTGAATACCGTTTCTTATGTCTTTGTCTATGAGTGTATCAAATTTGATTAAAATCGGACCACTCTTTCTATAACCTGATTTCTTCGATTATCGATATTTGTCAGGGGTACCTCAACACAAAACCTAGCTAAGAACACTCACAGATGCTTATAGTATAACTGTGTAAATTTTCAAGAAAATCGGTTCAGCCGTTTCGGAGTCTATAGCTAACAGACACACACACATACAGACAAAGTTCCATTTATAAATAAGTTTAGAAATATATCATTAACCAGTTATTGATCAGAATTAAGCTAGATCTGTGTACAGCTGTATTAAAAAGTACTCAATACATATATAATGTAGAGGTTTTAAATATTTTAAAAGCTATACATTATATATGCATGACATTGACTGACTTCCAAGTGAATATATATCGGGTTTTGTCATTTGGTTATATTTTTGAAAGCATATGAGGCAGAAACCTTTCCAACACTTCATTGAACATCTCTTCTGCTTTTTAGCAACACAAAAAAGCTCATATCTTACCTTTGTTTAATAAGACAGATAAATGAATTATAAATTTACAATCCAATTAATCATTATAATCAAGAAAAAAAGTCAACATGTTAAGAAAAAGACATGAAACAAGCTGTGACAATCAGATTCGAGTTTTCCACTTACATGAAAGCAACGTTCGAACAACCACTCAGATTCAATCAGATGATTCATTGGCAACAGCTTTCAGGTACAATAAAAATACAGTGATTACTATTGAGTCTTCTACAAATAAGATACTGTAACAGATGCAGGGAGTGAGAAGTTCGAGTGGGGGGAAGAAAAGGGCAAAGAGATTAAAAAAAAATTTTTTTTTTTAATAAGCCACTGAGATTCCTTAAGGAAACAAGACCGAGTTTTGAAAACTTTCAAATGAAACATTCTTACTATCACTTTATAAAAAAAATAGACAATCATTTCATCTCAAATCTACTAACAAAAATAGGTTACCCTATCAGAAAAATCTTGAATTTTCGGGTTTTTTTAAGTGACAAATTATAGAATCAAGTTATGACCAATTTTAAATACATTCTAACATTAAATGTTGCAAAGTAAAACAAAGATCTATCACCGAAAGTATTGACTTAACACTAAATGTAAATAAGTATGTTATTTCCTTTAAAAATATCCTTAATGTGATTGTTACCTTACTAATTATTCACATATGCGTATATATTTAAGTATGATAAAATTAACATGAACAAATTACGAGGCAATTCACGATTTTGAAAATCAGTCAGTGAAGTGTCATGCATGATACACTCTTGGGCAATCATGTCTCAAAAGAGACATGACTGACTGGGCAGAGGATTTTCCTGCAGTAGGTTGCCATTTTGGCAATCTGATTTCTTGTTCCAAGCCGATATCCACTGCACCACAAAGAATCATTATTTTAATGTCTTTCAGCTTAGTTTCTTTGTTCAGTTAAACATTTTGTAGACCATATAAAAAAAAAAACATTACAGGCTCAACTATTTAGAGCAAAAAATAAATAACCGCCAAAAATAATTTATACACATAGAAAATTTTAAGAGTGCTGACTTTCAGCCTCATATCTTGTTAAATATCAAATTTTAAGGTGCTAAAATCAACATACTTGATGTTGAAATGGTAAGTTCTTTTAGAAAAATATGCCTTAATTCTAGACAGACATTTTTTGATGAAACAAAACTTGTCACATGATCTTCAAACGTGTAAGAATACGTGATAAGTTTCTTAAACTGTGTAACTGGTCTGATGTCATGAAAAATAGGCAATCTTAAAAATGTTAAAAAGTTAATTTTCAAATAGTAATACTGACATTACTATAACAGGAATATGTTTACTGCACAGGAATAATCTATGAGTTCATAAATGATAGGAAAAGTAATTTGGATGCTGTATTGAGATACTTTATAAATGAAGACAGTGTCTTTTTGAATTTTGACCCTTTTCAGGTTTTTATTAAAAATACCAGCAGTATAGCCCGGCATTGCTCGGGTGTAATGAAAGCTCTAAAACTAATCCATGGTCCTGGAGCTCAGACTCTTTGAACGTTGGCATGAAAGACTGAAAAGCAATAGTTGTTTCCAGTTAAAGCGAAACAGTAGACTGAAAGAAAAATGAATGGATGTAAGTCAAATTTCGATTTCCTGGTATCGATATCAAATAAGTTTCTTTCGATGTAAACTGAATTTTGAAGGCTAAATAAGTCCTCTGAGTAAATGGTATCATGGCTGAGATTAAGAACTACAATTATACCTACTTAGAGCCAAACCTGAAGCAAAAACTAAAATAAAAGGGCTGAAAAAAAAAATAGACATACAGGCAGATAAACAGACACATACACAAACATCTTGCCTTTTTTATATATATATATATATATATATATATATATTTTCTGCACTATTGTAAGAACTGCAACCTTGAAACTTCTGAATATCGTTTCTTATGTCTTTGTCTATGAGTGTATCAAATTTGATTAAAATCGGACCAACCCTTCTATAACCTGATTTTTTCGATTATCGATATTTAACAGGGGTACCTCAACACAAAACCTAGCTAAGAACACTTGCAGACGCTTATAGTACAACTGTGTAAATTTTCAAGAAAATCGGTTCAGCTGTTTCGGAGTCTATAGGTAACGGACACACACAAAGTTCTATTTATAAATAAGTTTAGATTAGATTTAGATTAGATAAGACACAACTAAGTTGTTTATATTTTTTCTAAATTACATTAAATATTAACTATTTGGCCCCAGTTTCAAATCTGTGCATGCAATATCCTTGGAGCTATGAATGTCAAAATTTTGCTGAAAGCTATAATAAAATTTTTTTTTTTTAAATGGTCTGATTTTAAAAAAATATTTATACAAATCTAATATTTGAGATTTATCAATAAATTTGATTAAGGAACACCCGTGAATTTTCAGTGATTTGTCTAAGAAGGTCACTTGTGGCTATTGGTTGATTTGGTAGGAAATGACACGTCTGAAATATCACCTAAACTAATGAAGTCTAATGTAATTTTTATTAGATCACCATATGTTGTTACCTCGTTGGTTATTGTTGTGACCTAAAAGGTTACTGATGTGTTGTAGTATCACACTGAACTCTACTACTCTGCTGTAACTAGTACGACTGCTGTTGCTACTCGTAAACCAGTTGATCAACCCAGACTTCTGTCTGGTGCTTAATATAGGTTACTATTGTGGTCACATGATCTCCAGTGGAATAATACATTCTTATAGTTTTGTTATATGGAAATCAGCATTCAATCATGTGCCAGTGTTGACACTACTTTCTACATCACACTTCTCCCTGTTGAGATACTTTCTACTACGTGACTCCACAAGAGATTATTGCCACACACTATTAGAACGTACCAAAGAGGAAATCTTGTCAGAACAATTACCATGGGGAGGGGGAGCACAGGAAAGTTAATTTCCCCACAGCCACAACATAATTTCACTGTTTTTTTTTTTAAAGAAATATTTTTCATAGGAATTGATCATGATCTTTCTTCTTTGGAACCATCACTTTATGAATTTAAGTGCAATACTACATTCTCAGCTAGGTCTTAATTTACCATTGAAATTGCTAGAGGGCGTGCTTTGTTTATTTATTTATTTTTTTTTTTTTATAAATTCATCCCAAGCAGAGCAATAATGTCACTAAGACGTGAGGGGTGTGTAAGAGAATAAAGAAACTTTTGAAAGGACTGGAAACATGATCCTAAACAGGAAACAAGGGATAGACCTTTTCTAATGTTTTCTGTTTATAAAGATGCAATTCTTCCTCTTGTGTTTTTATTCTCTTTAAATGAGATCATGTTGCAGTGATAGGCACTGCTACTTCTGCATTTTAAAACCAGAATTTTATACTTGCTTTAAAATCTGTTGTTATCGCAGTTATGTGTTCCTATACACATCAAGATTAGTCCCATTTTAAAGAAAAGGGGACATTCATCAATTTGGTGGTCTTAAAATAAAATTTGAGGTTATTTTTCACAAAAAAATTTCTAAGTTGAAAACTTCAATGGATAAAATACCAGAAAAATTCACTTTTTAAAAACGAAAATAACACTTTTTTCCATAGAGCAATGGAATACTAATAATTATTATACTTTAATAATCAGTTGGTTTCATTTCACTACATTGATCCAACTCAAAACAATGAACAAATATAAAAAGGAGGTATTTCTTAAAATTTAAATTCACTGACCACATACACCAATATGCCCAGAGTGTTTGAATAAGATTTGTTTCATCAATGAACATTTAAGTTTTTAGGCGAGTTTCAAAGCTTTTTCTTTATTTTTCTAAAGTTGTAAATTACTTATTATGTAACTAAATTAGGTATTAAAAAATTAAGGCATTTATGAAAAAAAAAAATTATTTCTGCTTTTCCCAATTTTGCAGGTGTCTTAATTAGGTTCTTAAAAAAATTTACATGTACTTATATTTAAACAATTTCTGTCCAGTGGATGATCAACTAACCATCCTGAGAGATTGTAAGTTGAAGAGGCGCACTGAAGAAGACTCCAAATTCATTGCAATGTACAAAAAGGATGCTCATGTAGTTAAAAACAGTGTGATGAAAAGAACATGGAAATCAGTTGGTAGGGAAGAAGGTAATGGGTTGACAGTAACACCTAGCAATCTGAGTGCAATTCTAGTGAGGTGTCATCTATTTTAGTTAGCCTAACCTTTTTGATTCTAAGTCAGTTAAGTGCCATACGTGATACATGCTTGGGTGATCATGTCTCTTTTGAGACATGACTGACTGGGCAGAACATTATCCCGCAGTAGGTTTCCATTGCTTTCTGCGGTAGACTGGTTGCCGACCAAGGCTATAGAACCCAATCTGTCTTGCTATTTAACCCATAACTGGAAGGAAGGGACGGATTAATACCTTTCCCAAGGGTATTTGCGCGTAAGTGAATACAATGGATTCAAATGGAATTCGAACTCGGCTCCCTGGCTTCTCGTTCCGAGCCGATATCCGCTGTACCACAACACACATCCTTGATTGATTCTAAGTACCATGAGATAAATAAGCAAATGCAAAAGATGAGGAAAAAAAATTTTTTCAACAAAATTTTTAAGGAGCACCTTTTTTAATGTTTCTTTTGTGATAAAAAAATTGTACATTTTTACTTGAAGGTTTTTGCATAGTTCTGCAGACTATCTATCATAATACACAGAGAGAACAGTCAAGACTGATGAAGCAAGTTCAAAAAACACTTAACACAGCTAAGAAAATTTTAGCCACTAAAGGAGAAAATGATGTAAGAACATTTTTAGATTCTTCCCATGATGGTAGCTGACCTCACTGCCATTGAAATTAAGTCACAGGAACATCAACACCCAGTAACTAACTCTGGTAGCTGTGATGATGAACAACCATCTCAAATGATGTTCAGATACGAGGGGCAAGGCCAAACAATTGATGTAGACTATGATTCCAGTTTTTACTTTAGCCAAGTCATTAACATTACATCTCCAACTAGTGCAATAATCAAGTTTCTAGCTCCAACTAAGGGTAGAAACCATTTTTTTTTTTTAATGGCATTTGGTGGATACACAGGAAGAGTCAACTTTTGTCTTAAGATGGTACTTCAGTTTAATGCCAGTTTCAAGTGATGGTAGAATTTGGATGTTCCAGAAATATTGGTTATAGGAGCCTATAAAGAAATTTAAACTGCAAATCACCATTAGGAGAGAAAGTGCAGTAGAGCCATTCAAACTACCCAGAAAGTCTCATCAGTTCCAATAAATGTAGTTTTACTTATTTCAAAATGTATATATAATCAATAAGGAACAAAGAAAATATTAACATTCAAAACAATTTAAAATAGTGCTTTATATAGAAATAGAGCTATGAATATTTATTATAAATTATAATTTAGAACATGTACAAATTACAATCTACTGCAAAGTGTACATTTTGTTTTGACATTGAAAGGACAATGTCTCATCAGGTAGTAAACACTAATTTTGAAGGTAAATTGTAATTTGTACATGCTCTAAATTATATATAGTTTTGAGGTTTTACAATAAGCATTTGTTTGAAAAATTGGTCATTGATTCCTTTTGTTTAACAAATTCTAAAGTTTTGATATTATCAGTCCTTTTGGGGCAAGTCAAAAATTGTATAAATTAAAAAAAAAAAATCAAATTCATTTATGAGAAAAAGTTTCAAATTGACAAAAAAAAAAAAAAAAAATGTTTTATTGAATTCCTTATCTAAAAATAAGTAAAGTTTCAGGTTTGTACCTCCCATCCATCAGATACCTTAAAAAAAACAAAAAAAAACAGCAAGTTCAAGAAGGTATATTTTTTTTTTAACTCTTTTCTGACCTACTATCAAATAAGCTTCATTTCAATGACTTAACAGCAGAATTGAAACTTATATGAATGGCCAAATTTGCCTTCTTGTGCTATTTTTTTTTTGCACTGTTTTAAGGACAGAATGTGATCCCCCACCCACCTGTTGAGGCTGGTCTTATCTAATGATTATTAATTCCATTAGTATTAACTTTCTTTTATGACTTCATGACATTGCATTTATAATGATTTTTTCAGTTGTTGTTTGAAACATGTATCTTCACATATTAGTCAGTTAAGTGTCATGTGTGATACACACTTGGGCTATCATGTCTCAAAAGTGACATGATTGACAGGGCAGAAGATTTTTCCACAGTAGGTTGCCATTACTTTCTGCAATAGACTGGTTGCCAACCAAAGCTATAGAGCCACTGCGCCACAACGCACATCTACTGTTAAATTGAACAGAAAATCATACGAACTCTAAATAGTCATAACTCAGTTGCTAATTGAGCCAGCAAGATAAATTTAGTACCACTTTGTTTTTTCACGCTCTATATGCCTACAAGAAAAGCTTTGAGATATATTGAGAACAAAAAAAGTAGTTTGGGATATCTACTAATATTTTCTTCTCTCGCATGTGAAACTCTTCTGGTTTCATGCTTTCCAGTCAACTTTGATTTACAAAAATTTAAATGCACTGTCAATCATTTTTTTCTCTTTGAATCCAGTTCTTTTATTGCCCTCTCTCTTTAATGTTTTTATCAGACTCTTTCACTCAGTAATCCCTTGAGTCTTAGTGACTTTATCACCTTACTTGGGATGAAATAACAAATAAAAGGAAACCACTTTTGAATATCACCAATTTGCTCTCTTATATTTATCTTCAAAGTTTCATCATTTCTAGTTTTCATATCAAATCCACTCGGTACATTCATACTAAAAGGAAGCTAAAGAAGAAAGAATAGCATTCAATTCAAACTGACAACAATATAAGTTAATTAAAGCATAAAAGCCAAGTTGTTGCAATAGCACAAATGATTAAAATGAAAAAAAATTCGAGAAAGATTGTCTTAAAATAATTCATTTAATGAGCATCCACAAATTGGATAATTTCACAAAATTGTAGATAAAAGATTACCGATAATAAAGATATGATTGCAATAAATTACTTGCCAAAACACTAAAAACTTACATACATTGGATTGTTACAAAAGTTTGCTCTGTTTAGCATTAGAAATATTTAGTTGAAAGTTTAAAAAAAGGGGGAGGGTCACTTCTGACCGTTGCGTGATAGCTATCATATATGTAGGCATTTTTAAAGTAATTGTTAAAATTGACAAATTTTTTATTGTTGGCTCTAACACAGAAAAGAAAAAAAATAACAACCAAGTTAACACTTTTACAGCAACATTGTTACCTGGCTGTGCTGGCCTGTTTGGGGAAAAATAGGAACATGTCATGTACTACAAATAAGTGGATTATAAAGATGCTGGTGACAATTTCTCAGAGGCATTAGTATTTTGATTTTAATCAGATACAATGCAGTACAGACAAAGGTAAACAACCCTAACACACAAATACATCACAAGTTATATTATACACCAGTATAGGTCTATACTGGTTTTCAAAGAACACTTGTTGCTTTATAAGCAACTTTAGAATCTTGAAAAAATATATGTACATGTCAACAGCAGGCAATAACCATTTGATAAAGACATTTGTACATAGAAATTTATTACTGACCATTCAAATGTTGAATTTTCTTAAAACAAATTATGATGAATAATCAAAAGTTGGTACCTTACAACAACATGCAAGAGTAAAATTGAGTGATCATTTTGCTATAAAAATGTACTGTTTGTAATTCTACTATAAAATACGTTGCTTATAGTGACCATAAGCCAGTCTTCGTCCAAAAAAAATTCTGAGATGAGATTTGAAGAGCCTTTTAGAAGTTCTTTCTGAAGAAACAAAGAATCCAAACAGGAATTACTTTCAATTCACTATAAGGCACCAATGGACAAAACAAATTAAGAGATAGGATATTTCATCAGCAGAAGACCACTTGTTTCTTTGGTGATTTTTTTTATTTTTTAAATCATTTCACCCCAAGCAAGACAGATTTATTGCAACTGTTGCACAGGGGGTTACATAGGGGTAAGTGATGAGAAAGAGGGATTAGTTATAGAGGATGTCGAGAGGAGGGTAATAGATGAATGAAAATACTGGTGTAATGGGGATGGAGTGAATGGAGAAAAAGAGCTTGAGAGAAAGGATGAGATAGAAGATGTCTATTGACCTTACATTTAAATTCCTGTAGCTGTCAGGGAAGCAAGTATATGGAAGGGAATTCCACAGATTGTTACATATCAGCCAAGAAATTCACTTTTTTTTTTTGTTTTAAGAAAAATTATTTTTTAAATAAAAAACCTATTGTTCACCGTATACAAGGCCCAGGAGTCACTCAAGCTAGTGTTGCAGAATGAGACTGTTGCAATGGCATAAAAAGAGGGTATAAAATATGCACATATGTAAGATAGATAACAGATGACCTCCCTCCCCAAACTCGAAGTAGTTAAGATCATAATAATCAGAGAAGCATAGGAGTTTGTCTCACAAATAGTTCTGGGGAAGCTGTCCATGTGGAATTATCAATGAAATACAAAAGGAATGAGTTAACTCTGTGCACATAACATAGCAGGTCCTAGCTGTGAAAGTTCAAACTGTTGGAACTAAGGAATGTAGCTTGTCTGAACATTTGTCATGGAAATAGCAATAGAGTATTGACAGGTTACCAACATTTCATCTGTGGGAAAGATATTGCAGTGTGTAATATAATTTATCACACACAAACCTGCACAGTGAGGACTGGTCAGGCACTAGCCCAGATGTGTCAGCAATACTCCATTTTTGGTCTGATCTGGTTCTTGTAAAGAGAACATTGCTGTAAAAGTGAGGTATATTACTGGCCATAATTATTAGGTCACCCCATTTTTTTTTAAAGAAAATGATGTATTCATACTATTTTTAGTATTTATTGCCAAGTGGATAATTTTAAATGAAAATAGAATGGTTCTTTTGTTAATACTGCACAATAACATGTGCATCAAATTAACTGTTCTGATGTTCAGTTTTTGTGCTCTCTTCCCCAAGCTAGTCTCTTCTTCTTACTGGCTGGCCAAAGCAAAGGCTTCCTGGCTGCCTTGTAAAACTTTGCTAAGTAATAACAACAAAAAAAAAAAAATTATATCATTTAGAATTATTCACTTGGCAATAAATACTAAAAATAGTATGAAATACATCATTTTCTTTAAAAAAATAAAAAAAACTGGGGTGGCCTAATAATTATGGCCAGTAGTGTACATTCTGAAACAGTCACAAATATTTCACCTTTGGTTTACCATATATTCCAATCTTCAAAGATTTTGCTCATATATATAAGAAAGCCTGACACGTAAACAGTTATAAATCCAGAATTTATCTCAGCAGCTGTAAAAATACAAGATGCTTCAGACCCCAAAAAATAAAACATTTTTATTTAACTCAGAATATTCAATCAGAGCATTAAAGCTTTGTCACAAATGGGTCTCCCACGCAGACAATAAGACCCAACACACTTCTATAATTGTTGTAAAATGGCATAACAAAATCAAGGCATTCAAGTGGCTATTACAAAGCCTTGATTTCAATCAAAGAGAAAATATGTGAGTGAAACTGAAAAAGCAGATGCAAGTGAAGAGGCCGACAAACTTGACCCAGTTATGGAATTCTGCCAGGAGAAACTCCAAAACATTATTGTAAGAAGATTAAGATATGGTTAATCAAAATGTTTGATCAATGTTAAATAATTTAAATACCATGTTACCAAATACGGATTGTATGTAAACTTCTGACCCCTCTGGGATGGGGTGGGGGAGATGAAGTTGGCTGAAAGATGGCAAAAGATTAAAATATGTTAAAAAAAATTAGCCTCAAACATAAACATTGAAAATTATCTTTTACTTCAACCAAACATTCTGTCCATCTAATAGAACCTTATTGAATGTATGATCTTGAATATGCAAGTTACAGAAAAATATTAAGTTAAAAATTCTGTTTGTCACTTGTTTTTAATATTACAGAAACAAAATAAGTTCTGGTTACCTATTTTAAGATTTTTAATAGTAATTTACTAAGCTTAGTTTGGTACAAGGACACTAGTATGAGACACCATGTGAGGATTGAAGTCAATGTTAAAAAATAATGATCTGTAAGACAAGATGGCCATTATTTTAAAGATTTTTTTTTTAAAGAGTAGATACATGAACCTATATTCAGTTCTTACGCTTCCCCATCTACAAAACAAAAATAGATTAGTAACCCTTGTTTGTGTAGGGTTGGGTAACCAATTCCTTCTAAAGTCTTCTAATTGTCTTTCACTCCCAGTAGCCCTCTTGTGTTTTAGTGGCATTATCACCTTGCTTAGGGTGAAACTTTAAAAAAATTAAAAAAGAAAAAAATTTTTTTCTTTTAATCAATTCACCCAAAGCAAAGCAATAATGCCACTAAGATGCAAGGAGATAAACCTCCTCTCCAGTTCACTATGAGAGGTGAACTTATCTACTCCCTTAATTTTATTTAGCTCTATCACCTTGTGTGGTATTGAGCACTTTTTTATTTTTTTTTTATTTTGGGGTACCTTTAGTAGTTTATTACTACAAGTTCTTCGTGTGTAATATTTAAGCTTTGTTGAGTTGGGGTGTTGGGTGTACTTTTTAGTCATTTTGTCTATTGTTGCCTACATGCCATGCTTTCCTATCAAATGCTTCACCTTGCTGGACTTTCCACTGAGCACTTTTTTAAACTGAAATATAAATCTTTTTCCCGTGAAAAGCCCCCCCACCCACTACTTCGCTCAGAGCATTTATGGCTATTTTAACACCTTAGCCTGGTTTGGTAATCACTCTTTATAAAGTTGTACGATTCTAACACTTGTGTTTTTAACACCTTACACTCGTCCGGGTTATAAATGTTCGAGTGTAGTTTAGCCTGGTATTTCAACAACCTGAGGATTGCACTCACATGTATGAAACTCGAGTCACAGACAGTTTCATATTCAGTTATATATATATATATATATATATATATATATATATATAATTGTGCACAAGTCATTGTGACTGAGGATTTGAGCATCCTGGCTTTGTTCAGACTTGTTTATGCTAGATAACATACATTCTCTCAGAAACAGTAACTAATGCCCACTGAGCATAGTTGCAGTATACACCACTGGTGGGCTCTGTAGGTGTTAAACATAAGCGTACCTGAGCAAGTGTCTGCAATGGGGATTAGCTAGCTACCTGTTATGGGGAAACACCTATTCCTCAGATAATGGACTCTCCCTCCTATATTAACAAGAGTTAACAGGATGTTCTTGGAAAGTTCAGAGGAGTTCTTTAGACTTCTATTGGAGTTCAGTAGAACTACTAGGTAGATGATATTAGTCGGCAGTTAGCCAAATACTAAGGAGTCAGCTTTCAGTGGAAGATTACCAAGTTCCTTACATTTTGGGTATGTTAAGTCGATTAGCAACCGACATAGTACGATTATAACCTTCAGTGCGAAAACTACTCCACAACACTACCCCAGCAGACGGATATCCTTGAATACAAGTGGTCAGTCGTTATTATGCACATACGTGTATAGGCACGCATGCATGCACGCACACAAAAATAAAATAGATTAGTTAAATAAAAATTGAGATTTTTTTTTTTAATCATATCACACTAAGCAAGGCAATAACACCACTGATGCGCAGGGGGCTACGTAAGAGTAAAAGGATTGGAAAAGAGAAAGCCGGAAACCACATTCTAACCAGGAAACAAGGGATGAGCCTCTTCACCTGTTCAATAGACGTGGGTGGAGTGTGAACCAGGCGATAGTTTAGTCTATCTACTCCAATTGAAAAAAAAATAAACAAAGAAAAGAGTGAAAAGATTGGAAAAGAGAAAACCGGAAACCGCATCCTGAACAGGAAACAAGAGATGAGCCTCTTCACCTGTTCAATGATAAGTGAATTTTCAAATTGTCAATGTACATTATGAAGAGACTTATTTGACAAGTACATTAAAATTTGTAGTCACTTTCATTTATAGTAACAACAAAGTTTAATGATGACAGAACAATAATCATAATTTTGTTTTACGTTGACCACATTAGAACTTTGGATAATTAGACAAAATTGTAGTTTTTCTTATCACTGCCCAACAACATTTCCGTAGCTAGATTTAGAGATTAACTCACCACCCAAATAATCAATTAAATATTTCTGGCAGTAAGAGAAAAATAAAATGCTATAATTTTATAGCTGTTGACCTACAATTTATGCTGTTCACAAGAAAATGCTTGCCATTCTTCAGAAATTATACAATAACATCAAGTAGGACAATTACATCAAATCCATAACTGCATCTACTGCTATGAAGGTTGGGTCTCTGTCAGGCCAATCAAGTAGAAATAGTTGAAGGTTTTATCATTAATATAGCTGAATGCAACCATCTCTTCTACTCAAACAGTAGATTTCTTGTTTGTGGAACACCTTTCTGTTTGCTTGCTTGCTTCCCTAATCGCTAAAACTTCCAAAAATGTAAATGCAATGTCAATTGCCATTTTCTATCTTCTTGAATTCCGCTCATCTTTTATCCTTTCTTCAATGACCCTCGTACCCAGTCTCTTCTCTCACCATAACCCCCGATGCACTAGTAGCAGTCCTCACCTTCCTTGGAATAAAATGATAGGTATTAAAAAAAAAAAAAAAAAAAAAGCGCTGATGAAAAACAGGATTCTATTTCTTCTCACTATAAAATTTTAGGTCAAACTAAGAAAGTAAATTAATTTACACAGATTTTCAGCTTATTTATGACGGTTCTTAAATTTTCAAAAATTCTGAAAAATTACCTTAACAAGCTTTTGTTTTTTTTTTGTGGTATTGACCTTAATGGACTTGTTAAAGTGATGGTTAGTAGTATTCTGGATGGACTTGTTAAAGTGATGGTTAGTAGTATTCTGGATGGACTTGTTAAAGTGATGGTTAGTAGTATTCTGGATGGACTTGTTAAAGTGATGGTTAGTAGTATTCTGGATGGACTTGTTAAAGTGATGGTTAGTAGTATTCTGGATGGACTTGTTAAAGTGATGGTTAGTAGTATTCTGGATGGACTTGTTAAAGTGATGGTTAGTAGTATTCTGGATGGACTTGTTAAAGTGATGGTTAGTAGTATTCTGGATGGACTTGTTAAAGTGATGGTTAGTAGTATTCTGGATGGACTTGTTAAAGTGATGGTTAGTAGTATTCTGGATGGACTTGTTAAAGTGATGGTTAGTAGTATTCTGGATGGACTTGTTAAAGTGATGGTTAGTAGTATTCTGGATGGACTTGTTAAAGTGATGGTTAGTAGTATTCTGGATGGACTTGTTAAAGTGATGGTTAGTAGTATTCTGGATGGACTTGTTAAAGTGATGGTTAGTAGTATTCTGGATGGACTTGTTAAAGTGATGGTTAGTAGTATTCTGGATGGACTTGTTAAAGTGATGGTTAGTAGTATTCTGGATGGACTTGTTAAAGTGATGGTTAGTAGTATTCTGGATGGACTTGTTAAAGTGATGGTTAGTAGTATTCTGGATGGACTTGTTAAAGTGATGGTTAGTAGTATTCTGGATGGACTTGTTAAAGTGATGGTTAGTAGTATTCTGGATGGACTTGTTAAAGTGATGGTTAGTAGTATTCTGGATGGACTTGTTAAAGTGATGGTTAGTAGTATTCTGGATGGACTTGTTAAAGTGATGGTTAGTAGTATTCTGGATGTGTTGCATGAACTCAATTATCCTTATAACATCTAGTTGCACCTTTTTTTTTTTAATGGATGGTATGTTCCCATCAAACGCTTTTGGCTGGTTCTTGACCTCAGGCATGAAGGAGATGACTTTTTTTTAACTATCTGTAGTTGGTAGACAGTGCATATCAAATTTATCTTAAGGAGAAATATTAAAATTTGCCTCAATGCCATGTAAACTATTAGACTGAGATTGTATGTGTGTGTGTGTATATATATATATATATATATATATATAGTCATCCACATACAAGCCTGTTTCGCTGTATCACAGCTCATCAGTGTAGCTAGACACATCCACTTGCTTCTGGCCGGGATTGAAACTCAACTAATTTGGTGTCAGAGTTGTTACCTCCTAAGCCATAGGCACATGGAATCAGAAGGAAAATTTTAACGTGTTGTATATAAGCAGTGTATACACACACTAGTCACTGAAAGAACTATATATATATATATATATATGCACACACTTTAAACAAATAACCAATCCCACTAAAAAGATTTAAACAAATAAAGTAAATAATAAACAAAAAACTACGATTGTGTGCATAAACATATGGGTAAATTTTGGTTTTAGGTCCTGAAGGCTTTTATCCCTTTTTCCAAAATAGTCTTATTTCTGTGCACATGTATATGCTGAACTCTAATCAACAATTAGATATTGAAGAAACCTATCTTTTTTGATGTTAACGACCAGAAAAAAGAAAAAAAAAACAAAACCTTTTTCTTGCTCTTTTTGTCACCCACTACCAGCTCAGTGATAAGACATTCGCTGCTGAATGACTTTAAGCATAGGAAGATAATTTTGGCCTATTTACTTCCTTTACTGAAAAGTCTTTGAAGAAATTTCTACGCGATTTATTTTTTTTCAGAACTCAATTTCCACAGAAAGTTGCATGTTTTTTTTCTGTATATGATGAACTTCAACTTGATTTGAATTAAGCCATTATCAAGAAGGAAACTAACTAATGGTTACCATAATAACAAAAATTTGTTAAAGACCACCATTGTGTTTATTATGACAGATAGGAACAAGAATTATTTCATCCTGGAATGCAGGCACATTGACAATGTCCTCAAAAACAAATGCAGTTTCATTAAATCATTTTTTTTACTGTTTTCATTTAACTTTTTTTTTTTAACTTTCTCAGTTATGTGGAGAACTTACAGGCACTCTTACAATAAGGATCTAATGACCCAACAAAATTTTCATGAAAATACAAAAAAACAAAAAAAAAAATTTATCTTATTCATACACACAGACACCTTGAAATCTCGAGAGTGCATTGTGACTCAATTTCCTTCCTTTCATAAGGCAAAAGGAGGATTAGCAAGCTCTTCACATAAATGAATTCACAAATAAAATCCTAACAGTACTCTATTATCATGGCCATATGCCAGAATAAGCTATACTTAATATATATTCAGTCATTTTCATATTTCCTGTTAGAATCCACACATACCTGCATGTGGATTAAAAACTAAAAATGCTGAGTTCAATCTTAATATGGCTGAAGGTGTATCACTTAACCTTATCTCTTTTAAGACAATGGGAGGGGGTTAGTACAACAGTAGTGATAAGAACCCCAAAGTATCAGACATATCCTGATCATGAATATCTGAAAATACTGAAAGAGACAATATTTTTTCAAATGTGCATAGCTGTAAATGATTAACAATCTCCCCTTACAGACTAATTCAATAATACCTGAAGATCACTCCTCATGGTATCCCACTTGTGGCCATATTCCAGACAAAACATAAAACATTCTGTAAGTAACAATTTCTGTTTAAATTTCTGGAATGAGAGTTAACATTATTATCTTCATATTTATTGTTATTACCTCAATATTTCAATTGTCTCTTCTGGTCTTTTTCATGTACCTGTTGATCTGGGTGAACTTCAAAAAATTTCTAACTGAACACTTTAACCAAGAGGATCAATTTTTATTCCACTAAGCCTGGGGATAGCATATCTTGATCTCAATTAGCACTGTAATTCCATACTGCCCACAGAAGAAAAATCTAGTCACTGGGTTAAAATATTCAGGTATAAATTCCCTTAAGTTTTCTCAGATCAATGAGAACACACTACCCCCATAGATTTGTTATGGTGAAACATACCTATTCCTCAGATAATGGACTCTCCCTCTTATATTAATAAGAGTTAACAGGAAGTTCTCGAGAAGTACTTGGAAAGTTCATAGAAGTCTTTTAGACTTCTATTGGAGTTCAACAGAACTACTAGGTAGTTGATATTAGTCGGCAGTTAGCCAAATACTAAGCAGTCAGCTTTCAGTGGAAGATTACCAAGTTGCTAACATTTTGGGTATGTTAAGTTGATTAGCAACCGACATAGCACGATTATAACCTTCAGTGCACAAACTACGCCACAACAATATTAAATAAAGGGTTCAGTTTAAAATTCCCCAAAGGTTATCCAGATTAAAGACATCTGAAGAAGGCTGGAGAGTGCAACAGCCAAAACAATGTGATAGTAACAACAATGATGACATTAGTCCAAATGTACCTAAAACGTAGTAATCTTCACTAGTCAGATATGTTGCTAATTTTTTATCTCTTTAGTAGGTCATGAAAAATCTTATGTTTCTGTTAAATGACGCCAGGAGAGTTTAATTTTAACTGACTTTATTCAAAGAGATCACACTGCATTGCTGTAAAAACTGTCATATCAGCATGCATTTCCAGAAGTGTCAATCTTGTTTTCTAAGACAAACATTAAAGAGGTAAGAAAAACATTTTTTTTTCAGGATATTATGCTTTTCATTTTAAACAAAGTAAAAATTACACCCAAACACTGAGAAAAAATTTGTGCAGTTTATAGACATGTGAAGGATATGCATTGTGGTGCATTAGAATGAGAAATTGGAGAGCCGAGTTCAAATTCCAGTTGAATTCATTGCATTCACTTATGCGCAAATACTCTTGGGAAAGGTATTAATCCGTCTTCTCCCTCTAGCTATGGGTTAAATAGGACAGATTGGTTTCTATAGCCTTGGTTGGCAACCAGTCTACTGCAGAAAGTAATGGCAACCTACTCCAGTCAGGCATGCCTCTTTCAAGACATGATCACCCAAGCATGTATCACGAATGGCACTTAACTGACTGAAAGATCAAAAAATGGATGCTAAATTTTATGCTGAGTAAAAACTCCATTGTTAATTAGACTATTAAGCTTGATGGATATCATCTCAAGCCTTTACATGAGAACAATCAAGTTTATGATATAGGAAATAGCCAATATGCTCAAAATATCCAGATTAAGTGTTGATATATCATTTGTCTCAGTTTATGTTAATTGCTTTGAATTGCAACTTTCACATTAAAAAGATAAATTTCAATTTGACTTGTTACTTAAAAGTAATTAAAATAATTGTAATTGTTTTTTTAAAGAACAAATAGTAATAGGTGATGAAAAGAAGATACTTTACAACACTACAGAATACAAGATATTGTCAATCAGTCAGTCGTTCAAGTGCCATATGTGATACATGCTTGGGCGATCATGTCTCAAAAGAGACATGACTGACTGAGCAGAAGATTATCCTACAGTAGGTTGCCATTACTTTCTGTGGTAGACTGGTTGCCAGCCAAGGCTATAGAACACGATCCGTCCTGTTATTTAACCCATAACTGGAGGGAAGAGATGGATAAATACCTTCCCCAAGGGTATTTGAGCGTAATTGAATGCGTAGAATTCAACTGGAATTTGAACTTGGCTACCCAATTTCTCGTTCGAAGCTGATGTCCACTGCACCACAATGCAAAAACCAAGATCCAAGATATTGTACAGAATGCAAAAAAATAAATAAATAAATAAATATCAAAAATGTCATTGTTACAGCTAAGCAGGAATTTTTTTTTTTTTTTTAATCACCCACAGTATTCAGTGAATATTATCTTGTTTCTTAAGTAAGCATAGCCTTCAGTAATGACAAGCAAGCTAAACTTGCCATCAAGAGCAGGTTTGATTCTAACACTGTGCCTCTATTGTGTGGCCATGTGCCACACTATATTCAGTCAGTTAAGTGCCATACGTGATGCACGCTTGGGCGATCATTTACTCCTCATAAAAAACAATATCTACTTTCACGTCATCAGGTCTTAGAAAATATTGATAAATCTTTACCGTAAATTATTAAATGAAGAAACAATGTACAAATCTTTGTTTCTCGTAAGGGTTAAACAAACACTGACCTTTTCATTTTTATTTTTGGGTAAGAAACGTTTAGTTTTTAATACTTTGCTGCACAATTCCTTAGCTTTACTTTCTTGATGCGATATTTTTCTGATATCATAACATTTAATAGTTTTAGAAACTTTATTACAACATATGTGCATTGTGGTGCATTGGATATTGGCTTGGAACGAGAAATCGAAGCCAAGTCCGAATTCCAGCTGAATTCATTGCATTCACTTATGCGCAAATACCCTTGGGAAAGGTATTAATCCATCTATTCCTTCCAATTATGGGTTAAATAACAGGACAGATTGGGTTCTATAGCCTTGGTCGGCAACCAGTCTACTGCAGAAAGCAATGGCAACCTACTGCGGGATAATCTTCTGCCCAGTCAGTCATGTCTCTTTCAAGACATGATCGCCCAAGTGTGTATCACATATGGCACTTAAGTGAGTGATTACAACAGAACAGCATTGGAAAAGAGGACTTTTTTCATTTTTGTGCTCCCACTTTCCCTAACCACAACAAAATATGAAATAAAAAAAAAAAAAAAAAAAAAAAAAAAAGAAAGTCACCTATTACTTTCTTCAAATGAAGAACAGAGTA
Organism: Ascarosepion bandense; assembly: GCA_037127315.1. Lineage (NCBI taxonomy): Eukaryota > Metazoa > Mollusca > Cephalopoda > Sepiida > Sepiidae > Ascarosepion > Ascarosepion bandense. The sequence goes on along the minus strand of JBBBDQ010000889.1, from coordinate 313,406 downwards.
ATGCCACCTCTCCAAGCACCCTACATCACCATATCTGTTATTTACGGAGAAGTGAGGTGGGTTCAAAAGAGTTTCTTTACATTGCTAGTGTTCAGTCAGTTAGGTGCCATACGTGATACACGCTTGGGCGATCATGTCTAGAAAGAGACATGATTGACTGGGCAGAAGATTATCCCGCAGTAGGTTGCCATTGCTTTCTGCGATAGACTGGTTGCTGACCAAGGCTATAGAACCCAGTCTGTCCTGCTATTTAACCCATAACTGAAAGGAAGAGACGGATTAATACCTTTCCCAAGGGTATTGGCACGTAAGTGAATACAATGGATTCAACTGGAATTCGAACTCAGCTCCCTGGTTTCTCATTCCGAGCCAATATCCACTGTACCACAACGCACATCCTTGCTAGTGTTACCAACCTGAATTGGCTTCAATTCTAGTCACCCCCCCTCCCTATACTCTCTTTTCAAGAATTAGATCAGATCATTACTGGCATATTTGGGCTGGAGTTGTCCAGTCCTCATTTACCTGTCTTGAGATTTCAAAAGCATCTACACCTTGCAGGTGATGAATTACTTTTCATCTTACGTCTTTCTCACAGATGAAACATTACGACCCTCATCCTGCTTCATTGCTACTTACATGGCATGTGTTCTGATGAGCTACATTCTTTAGTCTCCCAGCACCCTGATCTTTACAACTGGAACCTGCCATACCGTGTACGCAAAGATGAATCCTCCCCATTTTCTTCGTATTCCTGTACTCTGCTGGTTTGTGGAAGGATGTTTTCTCATTACACGCTTAAGCTCTTCAAGTCTTACCCATTAACTTTCCTGCATAGCCACATGAACTTAACAGTAACTCTCTACCATGAGTAGCTCTTGGGCCTTGTATTAGGTGAACATTAGTGTAATTAAAAAAAATTTTATTGGTCCAGAATGGTAACCCTATACTGAAAATTGATTGCTTTTTATTCTAAAAGCTTTAAAAAAAAAAAATTTTACTATGTACTCAGAGATTAAGAGTTGGGACAAGTTAATTTCTGCCTTTGCCATGACCATGTATACAAAATCAACAGCAAGAACTTCATATTAGACCAAACCTTCTCAAAATACTGCCTGTGGTTTGCATGCAGCACACAAGACTACTGAGTGTAGTCACCATTTGATTTTTAAAAATAGTAAATTTGTGTTAATCTGAAGAAATTTGGTGACTGATCAGTTTCACGGTAGCATTTACCTGATATTTCACTGTTTTGAATTTAACCCCCTTTTAACTCTTCATAGAAAAATGATTTTCTTGACATCCTTCTCTCTATATCTATCTTGCTCACTCTGAAAGTACTATTCAGTTGTTTCATCCAGACTAGAGTTGAATCAAATTCAGGTTGGTATCAATAAGAGTTAACAGGAAGTTCTCGAGAAGTACTTGGAAAGTTCATAGAAGTTTTTTTAGACTTCTATTGGAGTTCAATAGAACTACTAGGTAGTTGATATTAGTCAGCAGTTAGCCGAATACTAAGGAGTCAGCTTTCAGTGGAAGATTACCAAGTAGATAACATTTTGGGTACATTAAATCGATTAGCAACGATTATAACCTTCAATGCGCAAACTACTCCGCAACAATATTAAATAAAGGATTCAGTTCAAAATTCCCCAAAGGTTATCCAGATTAGATACATCTTAAGAAGGCTGGAGAACACAACAGCTAAAACAATGTAAAGAAACTCTTTTGAACCCACCTCACTTCTCCGTAAATAACAGATATGGTGATGTAGGGTGCTTGGAGAGGTGGCATTACTCTGTTCTTCATTTGAAGAAAGTGACAGGTGGGTTTTTTTTTTTTTAAATTTGACTTCATATTTTGTTATGATCAGGGAAAGTGGGGGCACAAAAATGAAAAAGCAGTCCTCTTTTCCAATGCTGTTCTGTTGTCGAGTTGTAATAAAACTTCTAAAAATAGTAAATGTTATAATATCAGAAAAATATTGCATCAAAAAGATAAAAACTAAGGAATTGTGTGGCAAGTATTAAAAACTAAACCTTTCTTACTCAAAAATAAAAATGAAAAGGTCAATGTTTGTTTTAACCATTACCAGTTCCACTTGAGGTCTGGGGAGAGCTTGAGTGTTAATAAACATTCAAAATGAGCCTCCTTGAGAGAAGACCCATCTATTATGATGGGTGAAAGCTCTGGATTTGCTCAATGGTGGTGGCATGTTACTAGTTTAATTTCGACTGTATTGAATTTTACAAGCCACTCCTTTTCCCACTGAGCCACCCAGGTTACACTCAAGGAGAGATGAACTGCACTTGTAAACTGTTATATCCTCAACATAGATACACATTAATGATTGAAATATGCTCTTAGGCAAATCATTAATATAAATTAGAAAGAGATTAGAACCAAAAAGAACTTAAAATGCCAATCATTAGAAGCTCTTAATTCAACAATTATTCACTTTCTTTTTCAACATCTTGATATCTAAAACATTGACTCATTATGCTTGGCCAAATGTTTCAAAGTAATTCCAGATTAAAGAGTGGATTAGTGGCAATTCTTTTTAAAGTCCCCGTTTATTCATCTAATATGCTGGCAATCTGGGTTTGTGCATAAAAAATGGAAGTGATGATATCCTAAATATTAGAGGAATCAAACTTCCTTTTCAAAAATTAAGATCTGATATGTTGAGTAATTTGGCTTGGAAAAATACTTCAAAGTTTTTCAGGATTATCAATTGGATTAGCGGTAGATTTTAAGTCACCTTTTATTAATGCAATATATATATCTGGATTTTATGCACATAAATGGAAATAATTATTATCTTAATAATTAACAGACAAACTTCTCTAATCTTTCAATATTTAGGTGTCTGAAAAGTTGACTATGATTCTCAAAATATTTCGAAGAATTTCGTTAACAACATGTTAGATCTACATGTTAGGAAGGACATGATAATTGAGAGAGCCCTTCCAGAGATTCCATAACTGAGAAGCTTATGTAACAGCTCTTGATGACACCTTGCCAAAGGCCTTGGATATATTCAAAGAAATGGTGATCAAGACAACTTTTATTATCTAGTGCTTTGCTCATTAATGAGTGTTAAGACATTAGCTGCAGATCTAGCAGAGCAAAATCCATACTGGTTATTGCTCAGGAGGTTGTTCCTTTTAAGGCATTCAACAACCTTAATTATAGATTTAAGGAGTTTGCTGATGACACTAAGGTGGCTAATGAGTTGATATTGTGTCAGTGATGAGCGCTCACACCCATTCTTAAAAATAGATCACACAGCTGACATCTTCCATGGACTTGGGAAGCATCTCTCCTTCAAGCTGCAAGTAAACAGTTTCGCTAGAATTGGAAATCATTCTGGGTTGATATTCTTAAGGACAACCACTAATCCAGACCAGTAGCCTTAGACTTGTAATAATTCTTGGAAACATCCTGCATAGTACTAGAGATATTACAAAGTTTGCGTGTCGTGAAAGAGGATGGGAATCGGGTAAGGAGTAGCCCTTAAAGCTCATTGAAAAGAGCATTTATTTTGCCATAACAATGACAACTTCAGAACCATTTATGATACCTGTTACAGACACTTTGCCTCTAAGAATTTTTATTCTACTTTCCAGAAATCACAGGATTCAAGTATTATTTTTAACCCTGGCTTGAATTGACTATAGATAGCTGCTCTTTGCCTTTTCTAGAAATCTCTTGCATTGATTGCAGGCAGTCTGGAATGCCAGAGTCACTCTACACTGTAGTAGTAATGATAGTAATAGTTACAGTGGGCTATGGCTGCAGTACATTTTAGCATGAACCAGGTTTGGCTATTTGATTTCTGTTGCAATTTTTTTCTTTGAGATAAAAATTTTCACTGCCTAATTGGATCGAGTCAGAGATGAGGGAAACAGTTCTTTAAAAAAAAAAAAAAAAAAAAAAAAAAAGGCTGAGAGGAGAGCTTCCACAGTGTAATATCTGAAGCTGTACCTGTCAGTTTTAGCATACCAAAAGATCATTCACTGAATTGGTACCTCAGGGGTATGCTTTTGGCTTGGCATCAACTTTAACACTGATTAGAAGACCCAAAGAGAGGCTGTACTTCAGGGGAGCATTTTTCAAGGCAAGTAGTGAGAATAAAGTCTAGGTATACATTGTCGTGTCAGGAACACACTTATCAACTATCTGAGTCAGATGAAAAGCAACAGAAGTTATGACAGTATCTACATTTCTTGTCGATTTTAAGTGGGCTAACCACTTCCTGTGGTGAATATTAAAGTTACCACAAATATGAATGCTAGCTGAGGGATGATCAAAGTGGATATTAACAATGCTATCAAAATTGTAGCAACATTGTTTGGAGTGGTTGCAGGCCAAGGATCAACAAAAAATAATCAAATGTTTAAATCAAATAAACCTTAAGATCTGATCCAGATTTTCTTTGAAGCAACCAAAAAACTTCAATTAACATTTCTCGTGTCAGCATGAAACCAATTATCAGATTTTTTGTTTCAACCAAGTCAGCAATGTTCACTAATAAAAGTCTAGGGTCACAAGACTATGTACCTGAGGAAGCATGAAGAACGTACCATCTGAAATGCCAAGATCAACAAAGAGGATACCAGTCTAAGTAATTCATAATCTGTACATGTATAAGCATAGTTATCATCTGGAAAGTTTAAATAAGGAACCTAAGTAGAAAGATAAGCATAGTGATGTGCATGAAAGACTTTAAAAAATATAAATTTTGATAATAGCAATTATTAATTTCCTAATAAATGGTAGAGTTACTTGAAAATAGTTACAAATCAATTTTTCACGCTTTCGCTACATTAGTGATTTAGAGAGAGACTGTACCAGTTTTTGTTTTTTTTTTCTTTTTTAGTTGTTGCCAGAGAGATCACTCCTCAGTGAATGCTCTGTGACTGTCCTAAAGATGATTAAAAAAAAAAAAAATATCTATGAAGCTTTTTTGAGTTATAAGAAAATTTACAAAGTTATACACACTGTAAAATACCACACACACACACACGGTTACTGAGAGTGAGATATGAGGAATTGGATGTTTAACAATCAGTCAGTCAGTTAAGTGCCATACGTGATACACGCTTGGGCGATCATGTCTCTTTCGAGACATGACTAGGCAGAAGATTATCCCGCAGTAGTTTGCCATTGTTTTCTGCGGTAGACTGGTTGCCGACCAAGGCTATAGAACCCAATCTGTCCTGCTAACCCATAACTGGAAGGAAGAGACGGATTAATACCTTTCCCAAGGATATTTGCGCGTAAGTGAATACAATGGATTCAACTGGAATTCGAACTCGGCTCGCCGGTTTCTCGTTCCGAGCCGATATCCACTGTACTAAGTGGTCGAGAAGTTCGTTAGAAATAAAAAACGCTTTTTGAGGTTTTTTTTTGTTTAAAAAAAAAAAATTTCATTTGTGTAAAAGTAATTTTTTTTCCGGTACGATATAAAAAAATATCGTACCGGAAAAAAAAATGATTTCTTTGTGCATCGCTTATACAAAAATTTTGGGAAGATAAAAAGTTGAGGGAAGATGAAGTTAAATGAAGCGGTCGGTGTTAAGGAGAATTTGCTGTGGTCTCAAAAAGCAGTGGCATAATTCGTTTTTTGTTTATTTCTTTGTATAATTTCGGCTATTCAAATAAGAGATGCTGGAGGGAAAACAGAAAAAAATAAACGTGAAAAGCATCAGGATCTTTAACAGCAAAATAAAAAAAAAATCACAAATAAATAAAATTAAAAAGAAAACCTAAAGTGCTCAGCTACCGGAAATTTTCATGCCTCACAAATTTCGCAATCTAATAATAATCCTGTATTTTAAAAAAAAAAAAAAAAAAAAAAAACACTTGCCAGTGTTTAAGAATTTTTAAGAATAAAGAAAGTTATCCTTTTTTAGCCTTTTGCAGTACAAATTTTATGTTGCGTAACGATAACGATGAAAAGAAAAAAAAAATGACTAAACCCCCAAAAATATCTTAAAATAAATAAAATATGAAAAAAAAAAAGTTTAAAATTTTACAATTAAAGACAAAAAAACTAACTTATACGTCATTAAAAAACGTTTAACAAAAATAGAACCCATTTATTATTTTCATTTTAATTAAATTAACATGTTGCTTTTTTTTTTTGTCTTAGTCACTACTAAAGTTTTTTTTTTTTTTTACACATACAGAGTTAATTTTTTTTATCTAACTTTTACAGTTTGGTAAATAAAAATCTTATGACCTGTCGCATGTCACTAATGCACACTCCCATTATCCTTTTAAAAAATGTCATGAATAACACGCGTAATTGACTACAAATAATGATTTATTTATTTTTAATTTTTAAATGAAGGATGTATTGCTAACTTGTGAGAAAAATATAAGATTCGGACCGTCCAAGAAACCCCCATTGTTCTGAATAAATGCCATGAAGAATCCAACACTATCGCGTCGATCTCTAGTAATTCGTGGATAATTTGGCTTTTTCTATAAAAAAATGTTTTTCACAAAAAAATTTATTCAAGTGAAAAATAAAAAAATACATAATAAAAATTACTTTGATATTTTCTAAAATAGTCACGAAGAAATGGAGAAGTAAAAAAATATTAATTAAAAAGGTAAAAAGCCAACAAGATGCAATTTAAACGTCATGTCAAAGTATTTAGAATGAAATTAAACAGATTTTTTAAAGACACATGAAATGTATTTCTCACAAAAAAAAAAAAAGTGGGAAATTTAACTGTTAAATAAGAAAAAATATGGACTATAGTTGATTAACGATTGTAAAATTTTATAGTTTCTTAAAAAAAAAAAAAAAAGAAAAACAAATCAATGTTTTTCAAAGAACAAGAAGGTTAAAATAAAAGAAAATGTATCTATAAACAAAAAAAAGGACTTTTTGAATTCTATAAGACAAAGAAGTTTTTATTTATTTCCCTAAGCCTAAAAAAAAAAAAAAAAAAGAAGCTTTCTTCACTCTTTAAAATGCATTCATAATTTTTATTTTTAAATTCAGCTTTCAATTTATTTATTTCACTGTTCTTTAAAAAAAAAATCGCATAGGAAAATTTAAGAAATAGAGTTTTAAAACCACTGAGAAAAATATAAATAAAAGAAGGAAGGTTTTTAAAGAGAGTCTCTCCATCAATCGAAAGAAGGGTGTATTTAATTTGTTTAATTCCATTTTTAATTAAAGATGTGGTCTTTATTAATTTCTAGAAAGAATAAAAAATAAATTGGTGAGTACAAAAAATAAAAAAATAAAAACACTATAAATTAGAACAAGGAGCTACGTTAAGTCTCGACATCGTAAATATGAATGACACATGATTATAAAGAAAAACAAAGGGGGTCTAATTTACAATATAAAAAACATAACAAACAAATCCCCCATTTTATGTCCACCCTGTATACATAACAAGAATATGAAAGGGGGTTTCGGCAACTCTCTTGCCACGTTGTCGGGAATAATCAAGTTTCTCGGAGCAGAAAAAGAAAAGATAGTGGCTAGGTAAACAGACCTTGCTGCAAGGTCCTGAGGGTTTCGATGAATGGGCGGACTCCTGTCTAGACTCTTTAGTATCTCCGTTGCTGGCAAAAATTAAGAGAAAAACTGCAAAACATGGGGGAAGTTCGGTAAAAGACTTACCGGAGAAGACATGCACAGGAGAGCGCCATGTTTCATATATTACGTGTAGAAACGTGGGCGATTCTGATTGGCCAATCTAACATACGGTACATTCGCAAAGCACTTTGCACAATACCCGTTTCTTATCTACGGATCACTCTAATTGATACAATTAACGCCATGGAAAACCTTGCTCATAATACCAAGAAGCAAAGGATGGAGATAACTTCGAAAAATATTCTTGCAGGTCACCGATATTTGATTAATAAAACAGAATTTAGCTTATTCTTCTGATATTTTTTTTATTATTATACTGATCATTCTATGAACAATATGAAATGAAATTACAGATTAATTCCCAAAATTTTTTCTAAAATAATGGTTACAAAAATATATATAAAAATAACATGTTGTGTTTTGTATGTTTATTACTCTATGTGGGGTACTGGGCCAAATATGTTGCTACTATGGTTTCTACAGTAAATAGTCTTTTATGGGGTGAAATTTCTCGCCCTATACCCAACTAGTTTTGAATTCAGAGTGTTCATTCTCTTGAACTGGTTGCCAACAAACACTAACAAGCCCAATCCGTTTTGCTGTTTAAACCATAGCTAAAAGAAAAAGAGAGGGATTCACACCTCTTCCAAAGGTATTCCTATAAAAGCAAACACAAAAGCCTTGGCTGGAATTTGAACTCAGTAAGCTGATCCCACTTTTTATACCAATAACTATTATGCTACCTGCACAACCATATATAGGCACTGATTTACCATAATTGGGAGCACATTTATCCAAAAATGAATTCTAAAACTTGCTCAGTGATAAGGAATATTCTGCCTTGTCTGTCAAGAAACTTCTCTTAATGGTCACTACGTGGTAATGTATTAAACAATATAAAAGGAAAAGATATAAACTCTCTTTTCTCTCTTTTGTACTATTTTTAACCAAGGAAGCCATAACGACAAGATTGATTTCTTCTCTGAAGGAATTTGATCCTCAGATACATGGCAAACTGAGTTTTAATCTCAGTTAAACCACATAGCACATCACACACACACACACACACACACACATACTAGTGTCAACCAGGGCTGATGTATACTATCCCTAAAACCCCAGCTGGGAAGTCTAAACCTGATTAGGGGTTCCAGGCAGTGCTTTGTGACCCTCACTATCTTATCAACATTTGCTTTTTCATACTTACATTTATATACAAATTAAACTAAGCATAATTGACAATTAAAGGATAAAAACTTTTGCTGATTTTGATATCATTCTGGAGACATTTTTTTTTAATCTAAATTGTCCTAAAAAGAAAAAAAAGACACTATTTAAAATCTACTATTCATTATCTATAATTTTGAATGTGGTAAAATTATCCAACTTCTTATCAAGAAAAAACTCAAGTTGAAGTTAAAAACTGCCACAAAACATCATTGATTTATTTAAGATGTCTCTGTATTTAATTTGTATTTATTTTCAATTTTTCTAGCTGAATTATTTACCTATATTGCATATGATCCATTATTGAATATAATCAGGTTACAATAAAATTTGTATTTTATATGAATACTACTTTATAAAAGTTGAAATGTAGTAGAGTGTGGAACCCCATATCATAGGTTGTGGTGGGGAGCACAAGAACTTTGCACCAGCCTTGCAAACAGATATCAACTATTTAATATTAAAATACACGCAGATAATTCTTTCATTTTGACCCAAAGAAGCCTGTCAAACATGTATAATAGTTTTCCACTTTGTTTAATTCATCAAAAGTAAATATATATATAAACACCTGTTCTTTACTTATTCTGTAGTGTAAGAGAGCTGGTTAATGCTTTTATGATTCGGCCTTGTGTCAGAGTCAGACTTAACTGAACTCCCTACAGCTTACAAGTTTTATGCAGAATTATTATCAGATGGTTGGTTGTTAGCAAGTTGGAATATGTGGAATTGTATGGAGTAGTATAAGAATAAAATATACATTCTGTATGTAAAAATTAGTAATTTATTAAAAGAAGGAATAACAAGACTTTGTAGAAATTAGTGTTCAATGAGAAAGTTGAGTTAAGGGTATCAAGATTCATAGGAAATGTTGGTAGTAGTAATTGTTGAAAGAGATAAGGAGAAAGAGAACTGTGACCTGACCTTACCTTGATTTGAAGTTGGTTACATTTTAGTTGTTTGTCTCACGGCTCCCATATGACACTCACTCACTGATGTTGATGAAGTCCTTTTATTGTAATCTAAACAGAAAACATAGAGTCTACTGGCAGTGTTACGTAGGAGAAGGGAACGGGAGTCAAGTATCTTTACCACATTAGGGCTAGCAAGTAATCTAAGTATAACCCGGATATAAGAGACCCGGATATAAGAATGATTTTATCTGGTCCCGGCAACTCTCTTATATCCGGGTTGCACTGTATTACTGGAAATTCTCAAATATGGGTATATATAGATTAACTTTTAGTTTAGTCAATGAAAATATTCAAAAATGCTATTTAACAATTTTGTCCCATGAGGTTCTCTTTTGGATTTTTGTTGGTCGGCAACTTTTCATAGCAATTCTTTCGGCTGAATCAAAGCTGGAGTTAATAATGCCAGAAATTACCTTTTTACAACTAACAACTCTCTTCAAAAACCTATTTTTATAGGGGCTAGTACCTAATTAGCATATTTCTCAAATCATCTAGATTTTTCTTGAATATACTGGAATGATGTAGAATCTTCCAAACGTTCTATTTCTAATTTCTAAACGTTTCTATTTCTAATTTCTCTATTTTAAAACTTTAATGAAAACTTTTTTGTATTAACAAGTAGGACTCAATAGACTCCCTTACTATAAATTTTAACCTTTTTGTTGACTTTATTAATATTTCTTATGTAGAAATGCATCCTTGTAACAATGGTTATATTTTCTCACTTCTTGAATTGAACAATCTATCCCTGTAGATTAAATAAAGAGTTCAGTTTGAAATTCCTTGAAGGATACTCAGGACACTTGAAAAAGGCACAATAGCCAAAATATTTTGATAATAACAACAAAGATGAGAACAACTGTTTGAATCTAAATAATTCAGTTATATTTCCATCATTCTACCATAATAATTATGACTCTTGCCAGCAGACCTGTACAACCGCCTCCCACCCCCATAAATGTTTTTGTATAAAAATAGATTATATTTCTAAAACATTCTTTTTCATTAATTTCCTACAAGTTTAAAAAAAAAAAAAAAAGGCAACAACTCGTCATTGTCTTTTACTCGACCCCAAAGTGAGTGCATCCAATATGGGGGATCAATTTACTAGAACGTTGTGTGAGAAACTGAGCACCCACTAAAAATCTTTAAATATTGAATTTTTTCAAAATTTTTTTGCTAATCTGAAAGTTTAGGGTCTAATCGATCAGAAGGAGCTGAAAAAAGTAAAAAAAAAAATGAAAAGCAAAAGAATTACAGGGTGGAATCCCGGTTGTACAGGTCTACCCTCCTGCCTTCTTCTATGTGCCGTATCCCTTCAGGATGTTGACATTCACTGCTCTTCACAATTTCCTTACCATTTTAGCACTTAATAAATTTTCTCTTTTTGTTATCATCCCTAAAATCTATTCTGCCATCCATTTACACAAACTCATTCTTCTTTTTCTTCTTCTTCTAACTGTTGTGTTCCTTCAGAATGTATAGTGGCCATGACCCTCCACAATTTCCTGTTTTTTTAGCTCTTAATAAATTTTGTTTTTTGTTATCTCTCCTCTAGTCATGTTATACCATCCATTTATTCAAGATTGCTATGTTGTGGTGGAGTGGATATTGACTCGGAATGACAAATCTGGGACACGAGTTCGAATTCCAGTTGAAATACTTGCATTCACTTACGTGAAAATATCCTTGGGAAAGGTATTAATCAGTCTCTTCCTTCCAGTTATGGGTTAAATAATAGGACAGATTGGGTTCTATAGCCTTGACTGGCAACCAGTCTACCGCAGAAAGCAATGGCAACCTACTGCAGGATAATCTTCTGCCCAGTCAGTCATGTCTTTTGCGAGACATGATCGTCCAAAGCATGTATCACGTATAGCACTTAACTGACTGATGTAGATTATACATTGTTTTCCTCTGTCTCTCTTGCCTTCAATTTGTCCTATGAGTATCAAAATTTCCAAGCCCTCGTTCCTCATTATGGGTCCTAGACATTTCACCTTTTTCTTTCTGATTTTAAGTATCAGTATCTTTTTTGTTTCCATTTTCTCTAAAACTTTGTCATTACTCACATGTCCAGTCCATGGTATTCTTAGAATCCATCTATAGAACTATGTTTTTGTTGCTCTATCTGTGAGGAGAATGTCCATCATTCACTACCATATAGGGCAACTGATATTACATAACAATTCAGTACTCTTTTCGTTATTTCTAACAGACACTATAACCAAAAAAGCTAAAGAACACATCAGCATTTGAACAGCTGGCAATTTTTATCGCATATTGGTCCTTCATAGGATGTGCGTTGTGGTGCAATGGATACCAGCTCAGAATGAGAAATCGGAGAGCCAAGTTCAAATTCCAGTTGAGTTCATTGCATTCACTTATATGCAAATACTGTTGGAAAGGTATGAATCCATCTCTTCCTTCCAGCTATGGGTTAAATAGAAGGACAGATTGGGTTCTATAGACTTGGTTAGCAACTAGTCTACCACAGAAAGTAATGGCAACCTACTGTGGGAAAATTTTCTGCTCACTCAGTCATGTCTTTTTCGAGACACGATTGCCCAAGTGTATATCACGGATAGCATTCAATTGACTGACAGGTTCTTCATATAAAGAAATGTACAGTCATCTAATATTATTTCTTATTAAAATCTAAATCCATAACTGTTATGGTGAAACACATCTATTCTATAGTGAATAGACTCTCCTACCTAATTTAAGTAGGAGTAGTAAGAGTAAGTTCCTAATGTTTTGTAAGGCGAACCTATTAGGACTGACTTTAGCACAATACTAGCCTCCACTGTGAAAATAACTCCACAAAAATAACAAACTCACTGTGATTGATATATGAGATGTAAATATTTAGATAGATCTATCTACTCCAATTGAAAAAAAACAAAAAACAAAGTGAGAAGATTGGAAAAGAGAAAGCCGGAAACCACTTCCTAAACAGGGAACAAGGGATGAGTCTCTTAACCTGTTCAATAGACGTGGGTGGAGTGTGAACCAGGCGATAGATCTATCTACTCCAATTGAAAAAAAAAATCAAAGTGAGAAGATTGGAAAAGAGAAAGCCGGAAACCACATCCTAAACAGGGAACAAGGAATGAACCTCTTAACCTGTTCAATAGACGTGGGTGGAGTGTGAACCGGGCGATAGATAGATCTATCTTCTGATGATAATTCTGATCATGATTATAACTCTGCATAAATCCTGCAAGCTGTAGGGAGCTCGGCATTATGTAAATTTGAAGAAAATAATGAACTGACAAGATTAGGAGAGATGATAAAGAATAAAACAATTTAGAAAAAATGTAAATCATGATTTGAAATCAAGGCTAAAATGGAGAGAAACAAAGCATATAAAGACAATTATCTTGCAAAATCCTTTCAGGACAGAGGTAATCACGTGATCATGTCTCTCCACATCTTGATTTTGTTGCTTTAAATAACTTTTGAGCTTTTACCATCTCTTTTTATCTCTGTTCTATCAGCCATTCTTTTTTTTATATCAGAATATAAGCAATCATGGCTCTCCCCATCTTCCTACATTTTGTTGCTCTGAGCAATTCTTGAGCTTTTACTATCCATATTTATTACTGTTCTGCCAGCCATTCTTTTTTTTTATATCAGAATATAAGCAATCATGGCTCTCCACATCTTCCTACTTTTTGTTGCTCTGAGCAATTTTTGAGCTTTTACTATCCATATTTATTACTGTTCTGCCAGCCATTCTTTTTTTATATCAGAATATAAGCAATCATGGCTCTCCACATCTTCCTACTTTTTGTTGCTCTGAGCAATTTTTGAGCTTTTACTATCCATATTTATTACTGTTCTGCCAGCCATACTTACAGATAACGGCTCTCCACAACTTTATGTCTTCTACATTATTGTCATATTCACAATGTTTCGGCCATTATATGCTCAGGCTCTTCAGGTGATTGGAACTTCAAACCGAACCCTTTATTTTGATCACTGGGGTATATCGTTCTTGTTCCATGAGCCTTGCTACTTCTGGATGTCTTAGTTATCTCCCTCTATTTGTTAACCACTGCTGTAGCCAGGCATTGAACTCATAACACTTTGGGTCAAGTCACTGGATCTAATGGTTACTGAGACATTAAGTTTATTATCTAACCAAAGCTTTTATCCCTTGGGTCATTGAGTTCATCAATGCATGAAGTTTTGGGACTTATATACCTAATGTCTCAGTAACCACTTTTTACCAGAGCTCATATTCTTTAGCCCTCTGTATTACTGATGTGAAACCCTACTGCCACTGTTCATTTGCATCAATGCCTAAAATCTCACAGCTGATAGATAGCCAATCAATTAATTCCAAACTGGGCTCCACCTATGTTTTGTCTGATTGATCACAAAGCCTGTCTAGGTGAAAAGTCAGCAAAAATCTGCTGTATCAATGATCCAGACGAAGCTGGGAGACACAATAAAAAAAAGAAATCTTTGTAAAATTAACAAACAAGTTAATATAAATATGAGCAGTATAGCCTGGCGTTGCCCGGGTGTAATGAAAGCTTTAAAACTAATCCATGGTCCTGGAGCTAGAATCTTTGGACGTTCGCATGAAAGACTAAAAAGAAATAGTTGTTTCCAGTTAAAGCGAAATTGTAGACTGAAAGAAAAATGAATGGAGGTAAGTCAAATTTTGATTTTCTGGTATCGATATCAAATAAGTTTTTTTCATCATAAACTGAATTTTGAAGGCTAAATAAGTCCTCTGAGTAAATGATATGGCTGAGACTAAGAAATACAATTATACCTACTTAGAACCAAACCCGAAGCAAAAACTAAAATAAAAGGGCTGAAAAAATACAGAGATACAGGCAGATAAACAGACACACACACAAACATCTTGCCTTTTATATATATATTATTGATTTTCTGCACTATTTTAAGAACTGCAACCTTGAAACTTCTGAATATCGTTTCTTATGTCTTTGTCTATGAGTGTATCAAATTTGATTAAAATTGGACCACTCCTTCTATAACCCGATTTTTTCAATTATCAATTTTCGATATTTATCGGGGGTACCTGGACACAAAACCTAGCTAAGAATACTTGCAGACGCTTATAGTACAACTGTGTAAATTTTCAAGAAAATTGGTTCAGCCATTTTGGAGTCTATAGGTAACGGACACACACACATACATACACACACACATACATACACACAGAGACAAAGTTCCATTTATAAATAAGTTTAGATTTAGATTCAGATTAGTTTTAGATTAGATTTAGATGTTCTGTTCAGTATTTGGTTAGAGTTTATCTTTCTTGCACGCAGACAACTATAATTCTAACCCACGTCTTCTACAGAAAGTAACACTATTTAAGTTGGTTGGTTGACCAATAAGGGATCCTCTTTTTGGTCACCTGATCAACCTCGTCTCCCCCTTTCCTGCGTGAGTGCCTCCCGCTATTACTTGAGAAGCATAAAATGTTTCTCTGGCTTTTCCTGAAATTCAGTGGAGCGCTTTTTCATTGGTCATCTAATCAGTCCCATCTCCTTCTCACCTGTGTAAATGCCTCCCACCACTGCCCGAGGCGGTGGGAGGCATTTAAGCCTGTTAAGATGAATAAAAACATATTCCAAGGGAAATAACCCTTTCCTGTTCCAAAACAGAGTACCTCCCTTTTTACTCCTGAAAGTGGGTCCACGCAAGTCATGTGATCAGCACAACATTTAGACGGGAGACACGCGACACTCAACAGATTTGGAATATGGCCATCAATAGTTAAGAACACATGTATATTCTTCCTGCCCTAATGGTTGTGACACACAACCCAGTAACTTGGGACTGGTTCTGTATGTACCTATGTTGTAATGTTCTCCGTGTAAAATAAATGTATACTTCCAGTCAACCGTGAGTAAATTTCTACTTTACTTTCATTCCATACATTTTCTCCATGTGCTGCACACACACACACACGTATTCATCCACAGACCATGAATTATATTGTGAATTAAGGCATTTTAGTTATGAAACAAACACCTTGTACATAACACAGCCCAACAGCCAAATTTCATTTATTGTTCTTTTCACTTTTTCGCTTTCAGAGTGTGGTTGTTTTGCATCTGTGATTTTCCCATTTTACTTGCTATAAGAAATTCCCTAACTTTGGTCGAAAAGAAAATCATGAGTTTCTCCTTTAATTCTCAGTGTTGCAAACTTTCACAAAGAATCAAGAGACTTTATTTCTGGGAATTTTGTCTCTCTTTCTCAGAAGGAGGCGGCTATCACTAGTGTCATAAAATCCACCATGCCCTGTTCCTTAGACAGCTGTCACGTCTATCAATGGTAGCTAAATTTTTCAATGAAGGGAAACTCTTTTTTAGTGAAAATGGAATTTTCCAACTTTGCAATAAGAATCTTTGAGTCATAAAAAAATGTTATCTTTCTTGGGTGGTTTAAATATATCTCTCACCTAGCTCTAGTGGCCAGAGAAGAAAGAGAGAAAGAAAGAAAAAAATTCAATTATTATCTCTCGTCTTTCTCTTTTTCTCTTCCCTTCTTCCTTTCTTTTTTGATACCAAAAATAGTGTTACACTGGTTTCTATCTTCTAAGTAATCCTTTTAGTCTTTACCAACCATCTTTGGCCCTGTTCTGCTATCTATTCGCACAAACTCATGAGTTAAATTACTTACCATTACTTCCTATTTCTCTTGCATTCAGAAAGTCATGAGAGTGTTAAATTCTCTAGGCCTATTCTCTTCATTAGGTATCCCAGAATTTTTAACTGTTTTTTTCTGATGGTTAGTATTAGTTACTTCATCGCTCTTATTCTTCTTAAGAAAATCTTTGTGAATCTCTCTACTGTCTTCTCAGCTCCTATCAGTACAACTACATATATGTATATCTGTCACTTCAAGCCTCTTCTTTATTTGTAAGGAGATTGTCCAGTATTAATTGCTGTAGAGGAGATTAGATATTATATATCAGCTCAGCACTCTTTTCTTTGCTTTTCTTTTTTTTTTCTTATCTCTTAATACTTTACTTAGTTTCTGGAACACTTCCTTTGTTAATTCTATGTATATTTGGATCTCTGCATTTAGATTTTCAATTGACTGTTATAACATTAAACAGATAATTAAATCTTTGTATCTACTTAATTTTCAGGTACCCAATATGAAGCTAACTTATTTGGCTGTTTTATTTACTGATGGCAATTCTTTAATATGGTGCACGGACTTGAAGAGCTAACTAATTATTTTATTTTTTTAATTAATTCCAGATGAAAAAGATTTAACTAGAAAAAGAAACATTTATTTTATTCTGATATGAACAGATAAAAAAAAGAAAAACAATATTTTTTTTGTTGAAAAAAAATTCGCTTTCCCAAGATTGCAAATTAGCTAAAAATAGGAATGACATAAAGATTACAATTATGATTATTTTACCTAGGATAAAATAGCTGGGCTATGCAAGGTCAGATGTCAGGCAGCCCTGTTGAAAGGAGTAACATTGCGTGTAAGTGATACACAATTGAGAAAAATTATTGTTTTCTTAAATCCTTGGTGAAATGTAATTATACCGTATCTCCAGTGAAACGCAACTGAGAGGTCAGGTGTCAATCAACCGTGTTGAGAGATGTACCACAGGACTCCATGGCAGAAAAGAACAATTGAAAAAAAAATTTATTTTTTTATTTTCCTCAATTGTTGGTGAAATATGGTTGATATAATTAGTAATCAAGTGTTAAAACCACCATGTTGAAATACGGCCGCTATCTGTGGTGAGAAAAACAATTGGAAAGAAAATTTTATTTTCTTTATTCTCAGTGAGATACAAGCCAATACGCACCTGCATGGTAAAGAGGTTAAAATGTCAGGTTTGTCTTGTTGATGATTGTAAACAAGGTGACTAAGAAAAGAGATTTTATTTGTATTTTCCCAGAATGAGAATTCTAGAGCAAAGATTAAGTTGATTTGCTGATGGAAAGAAAAGAACAATTATTAATTACGGGGGAAATGACTGATTAGAATTTACCTGATAGAAGCTGATTTCATGTAATAACTCTGCCCAAACAAAGGAGAGAAACAGTCCATGATTGGATGAGAGAAATAGAAGACAACAAAGAGAAGCTAACGTCATGCAATAACTCTGCCAAAAGTAGGAGGAGAACAGTCCATGATTGGATGTGTGAAACAGAAACTGGTTGAAGGTTAGGATATTTGCATAACAACCCTTATGCGTTTTCACCACCTCAGTAAAAAGGGGCCAAAGACAGTTCCAGTTTCTGCCCAGAGATGTAGCAAGACAGAGTTAGTCGGCCCACCATTGAGCGCCAACTGTAGAGTTCCCAAAGCCTGCTGCCAACCATAGAGTTAAAGTCAGACATAGGTGAAGTGATTTTGCAGACAAAGTTTGAAATTACCAACAAAAGTTTGAAATAATAATATCCAAAGTTATCTGATAAGGAAGAAAAAACCATGAAGTAAATCTTGTGCCAAACTGATGATAATAATAATAACAGTGACAAACATTTTCGCAAAGTACAAACAGTTGTGTGAATGCACCAATTACCTGATCATTAAGTCTAGTCCAACTTTGAGAAACTGGTCGAACTTTTGTTCTGTTGCCAATTTATAGAAACAGGGGTTGGGAAAGGATGAACTGTAATTAATTTTCTCTTATTTTTTGTATATAAATACTATCTACACTTTATGCAGGTGTCATTCATTTTATTTTTAAAATTAGCGCCATTTTTATTTCCACAATTGTGTGCATATCCAACTTGGTTTAGCTTGGCGAAGATACCCCAGTGAGAATTCGGCTTAACTCTCTTGAGATCAAAATCACATGGGCAAGAGAGATAACAGTTGAAGAGGTCAATCCAAGGACCAGCTGCTGTGTCAACGCCATCAATGACCGAGTTGACGGCTTGTTCTCAAACCAGGATCAATCCTGACACAAGAGACAAGAAGCCATGAAGGCTCTGATGGTATGCTGAGTCACAATTCTATGGAGGTGCCAGAAGCTCCCCTCCTGAATTTTAACTGGCCTCTTCGTTGGCCCCTCCATTTTTATAAGCTTCAAAAATTTATGATTTTGATAAAATTTGATCTTCAGCACTTTTCCCTCTGGATTTTCTTTTTCATTTAGCTTTTTAAGGACACATACAGAGACCAGAAAAAAGAAAACAAAATAAAAAAAACAAGATAGAAACAGACATTTTGTTAGAGTGGGAAAGAGACTTAATAGTCATATTTTGCTATCTGAAGGAAGATATTAATGAGAAATAATGACCCCAACTTGATATGGAGATACAGTCAGTGATTTATTGCCAAGTGAAAGAATTGGATCATAATTTAGTAAAAGTAACATACTTATACTTAAACTCATTCCAAAGTTATGTATACAATGGTGATGTAGTATGAAAATGAAGACACTGCTTGAGTTTGCCGCCCCTCCTCCTTGGAAAAATCTCAGGCCACTAAGTGCCTCCCCCGACCTTTCAGTTCCACAATTGCCACTGATAACCATGAATTCTGTCATCTTGTAGCTAATAGTCCTTTCTTCTGGCCTTCTTTTACTATCTTATTTTACAATGAATGAGAGAGAGAGAGAGAGAGAGAGAGAGAGAGAGAGAGAATACATATCAGAATAGAAGGTACTAAGGAGGCAAGTTGAAGCAGACAAGAGAGTGAGGGAAGGTGTAGTAAAATAGAAAGACAAGCGATAGAGAGTGGAGTGGAAGTTATAAAAAGAGGCAAAGGACAGAAAAAGAGAGGATAAGTAATAGAAAAGGAGAAGAGATAGGAAAAGAGAGTAATGGAAGAGAGTAAGAGCTTGCAAGAGAGAGGGACTAGTGAGAGAGAGAGAGAAGCAAAAATGAGAAGAAGGGGTAATAAATTACCTGAAAAATAGTGAGAAGTAAAGAGAAAAACAAGAAGGCAATTACAAAAAAAAAAAAAATGGGGAACAACAGAAATTTGAGTAAGAGAGAAAAAGAAATAATGAAATTCGGGAGAAAGAAATATTAGAGTGTATCAAATATATTTTAATTTTTTACAGACCTGGGAAGCATGGTGACAGAGGATGAAAAGTGCGATGTTGAGATCCAAAGACGCATTGGCATGGCCAAGGACGCATTTCAAAAGCTAACCAGAGTACTGAAAGTTAGGAAGATTTCATTGGGAACACAGAAGAGAGTGCTCAATAGCTATGTGATATCTATTCTTCTGTATAGCAGTGAATGTTAGATGATTTCCACAAGGATGAAGAAAAGGCTTGAGGCAACAGAAATGTGGTTTTACACAAGGATGTTGAAGACACCATGGCCTGAGCATGTGACAAATGATGAGGTGTTGGAGAGGATGGAAATCTGGAGAAAATTCATACTTAACATCAGGAAGAGGCAGATAAGGTCCCTGGGACATGTGACGAGGAACGGAGCCTGAAGAATTTAATAATCATAGGACGAATAGAAGGAAAGAGAGATAGGGGAAAGTAGTGAGATAACTATTTGTAAGCCAGAGTAAATGGATGGCGAAGTGAGGTTTGGGAGGGATACCCAGAGAAAAAATATGGAGAACGACAAGTGACAGAGCCAAGTAAAAGTCCATGATTGCCTTCATCTTGAAAGGACACAGCACATGAAGAAAATTTTAAAGCTTATTTCATGTACACATCTAAAGATTATCTAGGACTTCCCTATGTTATTAATATTATTATTATTATATATTGGAGTGTATCAAAAGTATTTTCATTATTTAGACTTTTACTCTAAAGCTTATTTCATGTACACATCTAAAGATTATCTAGGACTTCCCTATGTTATTAATATTATTATTATTATATATTGGAGTGTATCAAAAGTATTTTCATTATTTAGTCTCTTACTTTAAAGCTTATTTCATGTACACATTTAAAGACTATCGAGGACTCCCCTATGTTATTAATATTATTATTATTATATATTGGAGTGTATCAAAAGTATTTTCATTATTTAGTCTCTTACTCTAAAGCTTATTTCATGTACACATCTAAAGACTATCTAGGACTTCCCTATGTTAATAATATTATTATTATTATATATTGGAGTGTATCAAAAGTATTTTCATTATTTAGTCTCTTACTTTAAAGCTTATTTCATGTACACATTTAAAGACTATCGAGGACTCCCCTATGTTATTAATATTATTATTATTATATATTGGAGTGTATCAAAAGTATTTTCATTATTTAGTCTCTTACTCTAAAGCTTATTTCATGTACACATCTGAAGACTATCTAGGACTTCCCTATGTTATTAATATTATTATTATTATATATTGGAGTGTATCAAAAGTATTTTCATTATTTAGTCTCTTACTTTAAAGCTTATTTCATGTACACATCTAAAGACTATCTAGGACTTCCCTATGTTATTAATATTATTATTATTATATATTGGAGTGTATCAAAAGTATTTTCATTATTTAGACTCTTACTTTAAAGCTTATTTCATGTACACATTTAAAGACTATCTAGGACTCCCCTATGTTATTAATATTATTATTATTATATATTGGAGTGTATCAAAAGTATTTTCATTATTTAGACTTTTACTCTAAAGCTTATTTCATGTACACATCTGAAGACTATCTAGGACTCCAGTATGTTATTAATATTATTATTATTATATATTGGAGTGTATCAAAAATATTTTCATTATTTAGACTCTTACTCTAAAGCTTATTTCATGTACACATCTAAAGACTATCTAGGACTTCCCTATGTTATTAATATTATTATTATTATATATTGGAGTGTATCAAAAGTATTTTCATTATTTAGACTTTTACTCTAAAGCTTATTTCATGTACACATCTGAAGACTATCTAGGACTCCAGTATGTTATTAATATTATTATTATTATATATTGGAGTGTATCAAAAATATTTTCATTATTTAGACTCTTACTCTAAAGCTTATTTCATGTACACATCTAAAGAGTATCTAGGACTCCACTGTGTTATTAATATTATTATATTAGGGTGTATCAAAAAGTATTTTCACTTTTTCTAAACCTCTACTCTAAAGTTTATTTCATGTACACTACTACTAGTGGTGTTGGTAGTGTTTTGTGGTGGATCAAAAGTATTTTACAGACCTTTACTCAAATTCTTATTTCATGTAAACGTCTAAAGACTATCTACGATTCCACTATGTTATTAATATTATTATTATATATTGGAGTGTATCAAAAGTATTTTCATTATTTAGACTTTTACTCCAAAGCTGATAACTTTCTGGTTCAAATATTTTTATAATCTATACAGAAAGAGAAGAAGGAAAAAGAAGAATAAGGAAGAAAAAAACTATTATGAAGACAAACAGAAAATTAAAAGAAAATATTATAAAAAAGATAAAACAAACAAAAGAAGAGAAGAAAAGAAATAGAAAAGAGATAAGAGAAAAAGAGGAGGAGAGTTAGAGAAAGAGAGAGAGAGAGAAAAAGACTGAAGAGAAAATAGATCAGAGAAAAAAGAAGAAAAAAGAACTGAAAAGAAGTGATTAGATTAAAAAGAAGAGGAAAGAAAAAGAGAGAGAAAAGAAAGAAAGACTGAAGAGAGAATAGATCAGAAATAAAAGGAAAAAGTAAAGAAGAAAAAAGGACTGAAGAGACTAGATTAAAAAGAAGAGGAAAGAAAAAGAGTGACAAAAGAAAGACTGAAGAGAGAGCAGATCAAAAAGAAAGGGAGAGAAAAAAGAAGAAAAAGACTAAAAAGAGAATAGATTATAAAAAAGAAAGAAAAAGAGAGAGAAAAGAAAGAAAGACTGACGAGAGACTAGATCAGAAAGAAAGAAGAAAAAAAGAACTGAAAAGAAGAGACTAGATTAAAAAGAAGAGGAAGGAAAAAGAGAAAAAAGAAAGATCAAAGAGAGAATAGATTTGAAAGAGAGGAAAATGAAGAAAAATGACTGACAAGAAGAGAATAGATTAAAAAGAAGAAAGAAAAAGAGAGAGAAAAGAAAGAAAGACTGAAGAGCGACTAGATCAGAAAGAAAAAAAGAAGAAAAAAGAACTGAAAAGAAGACAGATTAAAAAGAAGATGAAAGAAAAAGAGAAAAAAGAAAGAGCAAAGAGAGAATAGATTAGAAAGAAGAGAGGAAAATGAAGAAAAATGACTGACAAGAAGAGACTAAATTAAAAAGCAGATGAAAGGAAAAAGAGGGAAAAAGCGAGAGAAGGACCGAAAAGAAACAAGATAAAAAGAAGAAATAAAAACAATATAATAAAATACAAAAGCAAAGTAAAAAAAGGAAATGAAAAGAAAGGGAAGAGAAAATAATAAAAAATAAATAAAAACATTATATTAATCAAAATATAGGCAAGAATAAAAAGAATTTGGTCCCTTCACCCTGGAGTAGTCATAAATATAATAATCTTATCATGAAGGAAAAGCCAATCTTACTTGATTTATGTGACACGTACAATAAATTTCTGTTGTATGAGAGCCACAAGTTATGAGAAAAGTTTACACAAGTTTTTATTACTTGATACATATTTGGTTACAAAAATCCATAAACAATAATGATTTTATTGAATAGGTGATGAATATGTATACACCATGGTTCCCCCTCACTGAAATGTGATTGGCTGGTGTCACCCATAAATACAGACAAAGGCAAAGACATCCAGAGTGACTGAAAGGAATCTTTTCATTTTTCATTAAATGTTTTATATTATATTGTACATATTATGTACATAGTATGTACATATATGTACATAGTATGTACAATATATG
This sequence comes from Ascarosepion bandense, assembly GCA_037127315.1. Lineage (NCBI taxonomy): Eukaryota > Metazoa > Mollusca > Cephalopoda > Sepiida > Sepiidae > Ascarosepion > Ascarosepion bandense. The sequence goes on along the minus strand of JBBBDQ010000889.1, from coordinate 289,808 downwards.
TACAATATATATGTACATATAGTATGTACATACTATAGTACATATAGTATATACATATGTATGTACATATAGTATGTACATAGTGTGTACATATATTGTACATAGTATATTATATGTACATAGTACATATTATATTATATTGTATTGTACATATATTTTATATTGTATATAAATACATTTTTATTTTCATGGGTTATTTCCCCACTTTTTAGGTGTCCCTTTTAAGATTGTGGCATTGTGGTGTATGAAGGATTGGGAGTTGATGGATGGTTTCTTGTGGTGATTGAGCAAATTGTAATGAGTGAATGGGTCGTGATAGTGTTTAGCTAGATATAAGATAGTTAAGTGAGTACCAACCTCTTCCCCTCCCCTTTTCGGCTTTATGCCACAATTTTTTGTAATTTTACAGAAAATAAATATTGTGACTGAAAGAGATCTAGAGATCTTCAACTAGAAATCCAGAGGTCTAGTGGTCTTCCATCATTGACTATGCCTACGTCTCAGGATACTGTAAATGACGATTATGTCTACGGACTAGATGGACCTACCCGGTTACATTTGCCTGAACCACTTAATAACCTCGTATTGATATATATCCCTTTCCAGGACATATCAAATAACAAACATTGTATGCAGCAAAAAACAAACAATTGATTAGGAGGATAATACTTTTAAGGCAAGCAGTCTTTGTAATTGAAGTGATCAATATCAAGAGACAAAGCATTAATAGTAACAGATAATATTAGATGCATATTTATCTGTCCCAAACTGAGTTTTGTGGAAATTTCATCCACTTGTCTGGAACTTGAGAGTAAAATTGAATTTATTTACAGAAACCATATTTTAGGTTTTATAAGCTATAAAAAACACATTGTTTTTATTTAAAACTAGCAGTATAGCCCAGCATTGCTCAGGTGTAATGAAAGCTTTAAAACTAATCCATGGCCCTGGAGCTCAGACTCTTTGGACGTTGGCACGAAAGACTAAAAAGCAATAGTTGTTTCCAGTTAAAGCAAAACCATAGACTGAAAGAAAAATGAATGGATGTAAGTCAAATTTTGATTTCCTGGTATCGATATCAAATAAGTTTTTTTTGTCGTAAACTGAATTTTGAAGGCTAAATAAGTCCTCTGAGTAAATGGTATCATGGCTGAGACCTACAATTATACCTACTTAGAGCCAAACCTGAAGCAAAAACTAAAATAAAAGGGCTGAAAAAAAATACAGACATACAGGAGAATAAACAGACACACACACACAAACATCTTGCCTTATATATATATAAATATTATCAATTTTTGCACTGTTGTAAGAACTGCAACCTTGAAACTTCTGAATATCGTTTCTTATGTCTTTGTCTATGAGTGTATCAAATTTGATTAAAATTGGACCACTCCTTCTATAACCTGATTTTTTCCATTATTAATTTTCGATATTTATCAGGGGTACATCAACACAAAACCAAGCTAAGAATACTCGCAGACGCTTATAGTACAACTGTGTAAATTTTTAAAAAAATTGATTCAGCCGTTTCAGAGTCTATAGGTAATGGACACACACACACAAACAAAGTTCTATTTATAAATTAGTGAAGTAGTGTCAGAAGCTTGTTTCTGGTAAATAAATAAGAATTTTTAAAGTGTGTAATCTTAATGTATTGTCATGAAGGAAAAAATGTTCATACAGCAAGAAATGTTAAAAAATGTTTAAAATATACGTAAGAGATTTTGTTGTGCATAGGTTTAAAAGTAAACAAAGAGAGAGTTGATTTTCTAAATGCCGCTTAGATGGGACACAAGGCCAAAAGTATGGAGTACCCACTGAGGATTGAACTCACTACTCAGTTGTAATAGGTTATAGCAAGACAAGCTTTCTAACCATTATACCATCATCAAGGTACACAACAGAGAGAGAGAGAGGGAGGGAGAGAGAGAGTGAGTTGGAAATACTTAACTTTTTTGGATTATTAAGAGAAAATCTTTTTGAGGTCTCACATGCTGATTAGAAGCTCATAAGTATAATTAGCAAGTATTAGCAATTAGTATAATTAGTACTGGCGAGTACTACTTCAATGGTGGCTGGGAACAGAAACGAAGTCCTTCACATGACTCTTTTCTCATTAATTTAATTTTTCTTCTCATTCTGATATCAAAAGGAATTTTGAGTATGCTTGCAAATTTATTTTTTGGCTGACTGGCTAATTTCTGTGAAAGCAAGGTTTTCATTGGTTCAAAGAAAATTTCACATAGAATTGTCAATTCTTTTTCTTCCTCTTCTATGTGCTATGTCTCTTCAAGACGTAGGCAATCACGACCTTCCATATCTCCCTATCCCTAATAGCTCTTAACAAGCTTTCTCCTGTTACCCCTCCCAAATCCCACTCTGCCATTTTTTTGCTCTAGCCCATCAAATATGTTATATATTGCTTTCCTCTGTCTCACTTTTCCTCTGATTTGTGAGTATCAGATTCTCCAAGCCCTCCTTCCTCATTACATGTCCCAGGAACTTCGGCTGTCTTTTCCTGATGTTAAGTATTTGTTCTCTTCCTTTCCAGAACTTTGTTGTTGCTCACATGTTTGGTCCATGGTATTCTCAGCATCTCTCTGTAAAATATTTTGGTTGCTTCATTTTTTCCTTTGTCTTTGATGAGATTGTCCAGCATTTGCTGCCATATTGAAGGATTGACATCACATAGCAATCCAGTATTCTGTTGCCAGCAAAATTTTTCTGTCTGTTAATACTCTACTCAGCTTCTGGAAAGCATTTTTCGCCATCCCAATTTTTCTTCCTCAGTCCTCCATATTTGAAGAGAGTGGGTGAAGAGAGTATTGTTTCATACTCACTACACAAGCACTCACTCAGGTTATTTTGCCCTAAACATACCACTGATTATATGGCTGCAGTAGACATGGTACCCCTATGACCCTAATGGGTTACTGGAATCATGACATGATGTAAATAACTTTCCATTTATAAAAAAATATTTTTTATCTAATACAGGGATTGAACTCACAACCACTATGACAGTAAGATGACAGTAACACACATATAATCAACAGTGGCGATTGTGGAACTCTGAAAGTGGGAGGGCACTTAAGGTCTAAGATTTTTCTGAGGAGAAGAGGGGCAAACTCAAGCAGCATCTACATACTTCTGAGACAAAGAAATTCAGCATCTGGGTATTTGGTGCTGATTGTCTTCAGTCAGTCAGTTAAGTGCCATACGTGATAAACGCTTGGGCGATCATGTCTCGAAAGAGACATGACTGACTGGAAGATTATCCCGCAGTAGGTTGCCATTGCTTTTTGTGGTAGACTGGTTGCCGTTGCTTTTTGCGGTAGACTGGTTGCCGACCAAGGCTATAGAACCCAATCTGTCCTGTTATTTAACCCATAACTGGAAGGAATAGGTGGATTAATACCTTTCCCAAGGGTATTTGCGCGTAAATGAATGCAATGAATTCAGCTGGAATTCGAACTCAGCTCCCCAATTTCTCATTCTGAGCCGATATCCAATGCACCACGACGCACATCCTGTCTTCAGTAGATGGGAGAAAATTACTGACCAATTCTTTTACACGGCCATAAATCACTGACTGCCTATGTATCTATATATCAAGTTGGGGACATTATTTCTAATTAATATCTTCCTTCGGATATGAAAATATTACTGTTAAGTTTCTTTCTCTCTCTAACAACATGTCTGTTTCTATCTATCTGGTTGTTTTATTTTATTTTATTTTTTCTGAAACTGGTCTCAGTATGTGTCCTTAAAAAGCTAAATGAAAAAGAAAATGCAGAAGGAAAAATTCAGAGACTGATCAGTTTCATAAATTTTTCAAGCTTATAAAAGTGGGGGGAAGGGGAGCAAAAATTCTTGGTAGGGGGTTTGGCCTATTCTGCCCCCTCCCCCGAATTGCCAGCTCGTATATCCTTTATGCCAGTCAGTCAGTCAATTAAGTGCCATACATGATACATGCTTGGGTGATCATATCTTGAAAGAGACATGGCTGACTGGACAGCAGATTATCCCGCGGTAGGTTGCCATTACTTTCTGTAGTAGACTAGTTGCCAGCTAAGGTTATAGAACCCAATCTGTCCTGTTATTTAACCCATAACTGGAGGGAAGAGATGGCTTAATACCTTCCCCAAGGGTATTTGTGCATAAGTGAATGCAACGAATTCAGCTGGAATTTGAACTTGGCTCCTCGATTTCTCGTACCGAATTGATATTCACTGCACCACAATGCACGTATGTCAATGCCCTGAAAAGTATTAGCGTATTTTAGGAGTCTTTTATATTCAATGTCAGATGATTTTTGACAGTTATGATGGCCGATAAGTAAACATGCTGAGAAAGGAGTTGGAGTGTGGAAAATAATTCATTCTCCACAAAGTTGTGTGAAAGTGAAAATCAGATAAACAAGTAGGTCGTCTTAGATTACAAGATATTGTCTTAAGTTTGACGGCTTAATATTCTTATTGGTGAGCATATTAGGAAAATGGAAGTAAGCTGATGAACAGTTCTGGTACCAAGCATCATAAACTGCACTTTTTAAAATCTGAAATACTTATGTTGTTCAGAGAAATTTAAAGGAATGTTAATGCTTTTAAAATCAATTGTTAATTTTTTTTTTTTTAATTAATAAAATTTAGTATCTGGACATAAAGAGCAGTGGAGAGAGGAAAAAATTGACCCCCCCACCATTTTGGGTGTCTCCTTGGTTGCCACCCCAATAAGCTTCAAAAATTTATGAAACTGATCAGTTCTCTGATTTTGATAAGATTTGATCTTCAGCACTTTTCCCTCTGTGTTTTATTTTTTATTTAGGATATATACTGAGACCAGTTTGAAAGAAAAGCAAAAAAATAAAACAACCAAGTAGATTGAAACAGACATGTTGTTAGAGAGAAAGAGAGACTTCATAGTCATATTTTCACATCTAAAGGAAGACGTTAATTAGAAATAATGTCTCCAAGTTTATATGTAGATGCAGTCTGGGATTTATGGTCGGATGTGCGTTGTAGTGCATTGGATATCGGCTCGAAAAGAGAAATCGGGGAGCTGAGTTCGAATTCCAGCTGAATTCATTGCATTCACTTACGCACAAATAATACCCTTGGGAAAGGTATTAATCTGTCTCTTCCTTCCAGTTATGAGTTAAATAACAGGACAGATTGGGTTCTATAGCCTTAGCTGGCAACCAGTCTACCGCAGAAAGCAATGGCAACCTTACTGCGGGATAATCTTCTGCCCAGTCAGTCATGTCTCTTTCGAGACATGATCGCCCAAGCGTGTATCACGTATGGCACTTAACTGACTGAACATACTTATACTCATACTCATTCCTAAGTTGTGTATACGGTAGTGGTGTAGTATGAAAATGAAGACGCTAAGTGAGTTTGCCCCTCATCTTCGGAAAAATTCTCAGTACCTAATTGGCCCCTTTCACTTTCAGAGTTCCACAATCGTCACTGGTTAGAAGTCTAGTAAAAAATAAAGTAGGTTTAAAAAATAAATGCATTCTTTTCACACTTCAGGTAAAATTTTGCTTATGTAAAAAAATATATATCCTCCATATAGCTAATAGTTTTGTTAGTATTTTTAGGTCGTTGATAGCAAGTAATTGGTTGGTATTTTGTGAAGTTAGCAGTGTCATAAAATTGGGCCAATTTGTATGTCATACACGTATCAGTTATTCGAGGTTTTGTACTGTTATTTTTCTTCTTCTTCTTCTTCTTATTATTATTATTAACAAACAAAATTCTTGATTTAAATACTCCGATATTTTCAGCACTTAAGAAGATCGCGATTTAAGAAGTGCAAAAGAAGAGACAATAATGCTTAATGATATATACATATATTCTCCCTCTAGATATGAGTCAAATAACAGAACAGATTGGATTCTATAGCCTTGGTTGGCAACCAGTCTACCGCAGGAAGCAATTGCAACCTAGTGTGGTATAATCTTCTGCCCAATCAGTTATGTCTCTTTCGAGACATGATCGCCCAAAGCGTATATCACGTATGCGACTTAACTGACTGAACATACTTATACTCATACTCATTCCTAAGTTGTGTATACGGTAGTGGTGTAGTATGAAAATGAAGACACTGCTTGAGTTTGCCCTCTCCTCCTTTGAAAAACTTCTCGTTCCCTAAGTGCCCGCTCCCTTTCAGAGTTCCACCATTGCCACAGTTGATAAGCATTGAGATGAAACTCTTGAGTTTGTCAATCAGATGAATCAAGTGAATTTTTCTTGATTTATTGAATAAACTTCATAAATTACATCTAAAATGTAGGGTTTTTAAATGTTTTAATTCAGAGGTCAGCCAATTATGCTACCTTGGTTTCAACCTTTCAGTATCTTCGGACATTTAAAATTAACTGATCATCCAATGCTTTTTTCAAACATAAAACAGGAACTTTCAGAACACATAACTGGAAGTTTAAAATAAGCTTGTCAAGAAACATTTTCATCCAGGTTTGTACAATTCTGTTATGTTTTTAACATGACAAAATAAAACAGTAATGGAAAAAACACACGTGCCGAGTATTGGAAATAACTAGGGAATTTATTATTGTGGAAACACGAGTACAGCGAACTGTTGCGGATGTTGAATAAGGATGTGTTCATAGAGAGTGTGGCAAAGTTCTGCCTGCCCTGTTTGCTACCCTTCTCTTTTTCTCCCAGCATGCACCTATTAGCTGGAGAATGGACTCCCTTGAATGGTCCAGGGGAGGTAACTTTTGACTTCTTTATGGTGATCCTAATAGGAGTTTGTGTTTTATGTTTATAACACTAAAAAAGAAAAAAAAAATTACACTTTTAATGGTATTTGTCTTAATAAATATCTGATTTTAAATTCTTAAATATTTTTTACTAACCATGAATATTAACCATGAATATTAACTGTACATCTAAATGCAGTGGGGTCTTAATTCATACCCAGCAAATAATTGTAAAGCGCAAAATTTTTTCTTATTTCATGAAAAAAGGAACTCAGCCAATATATTTTCACAAGTCACATATTAAAAAAACCCAAAGAGTCACATGTAGCTTACAAGCCACCCTGGGTATACACAAATCCTCCAGATGCATGTTAAAAAAACTAAAGGAAAAAATTGACAATTTTCAGTTTTACTACACATTTGCTTTTTTTTTTCTTCATTACCTTAAAGTCAGAAGTCTATAACCACTTTACTGTGTCCCATTTTGTATATGAACACTGTATCATCTTCAAGAGACCATGCATCTGTACCTCATTGGCTTATGGTGGTGCAGAACGACAGTCTTAGTTGCAAAGAATGCATGTGAAAATGCTCTTTCGATGTTGGTTTGTTCTTTTCTGTCAAGCGCACTAATCTTCGGCTATTTAAAACATTTTATTTTGTTATTGTCTTATAGTTGCTTTGCTTTACATTGTCTGGTCTCATTATTTTGTTGTTTCCACTGGCATTGAGAATCTGGTCAGTTCCACTTAATTATGTCTCCTTCCTCAACAAGATCAAATTATATTTCACTTTTTTAACTAACGGGAAGACCATTGAAATAATAGTCAGTCAGTCAGTTAAGTGCCATGCGCGATACACGCTTGGGCGATCATGTCTCGAAAGAGACATGACTGACTGGGCAGAAGATTATTCCGCAGTAGGTTGCCATTGCTTTCTGCGGTAGACTGGTTGCCGACCAAGGCTATAGAACCCAATCTGTCCTATTATTTAACCCATAACTGGAAGGAAGAGACGGATTAATACCTTTCCCAAGGGTATTTGCGCGTAAGTGAATACAATGGATTCAACTGGAATTCGAACTCGCTTCCCCGATTTCTCGTTCTGAGCCGATATCCACTGCGCCACAACGCACATCCATATATAATAATACATAGTGTAAATAAAATATCTGAACGAGCATTAAAAACTGTACTGAGAAGGGGGAGGGGGTAATTACAAGGGAGATAATATTCGCTTTTCACATATTAAGAGTTACCGTTCCTGATATGTTTTTCATTTCAAAACGTAAGCAAACTCTTTAATAACTGAAATTGCTATAACTTTTTGGTAATGGTAGTGGAATAGTTTTCAATGCTTTCTGTATTGTTTGGGGCGGGGCAAACAACAATATTAAGTAAACACTACTTCGATGCAAGACAAAACTCGGCAAAGAAACAGTATTTACACTTTAAAAACACATGAGATAGACAAAAACAAAAATATGGTGGATATGACTGAGAAGTGGTCTATTGGTTAGGAAGAAATCCCAGCATTCATCTGTACAGTTTATCTATAAATTTAGGAAGGTGGATTTTTGCAGTCATTCCTCTGCATTGGAACCAATAATTAATAATCATATCTTAGCATGTAGCTATACAAAAATTTCAGCCATTGTTTGTAACAAGATGATTTTCCTGATTAAAAAGATTACCATTTTCAATGGGATCAATGTTTGGATTTCAACTTAGCTTATTGCACTTTACACAAATACCTGTGGAGGAAAGTCTGAATTTATGTTGATAGGATTGTTGAATCCAATATCTTTTGTAACATTTTTAGTTGCTTAAGCAACACTGACATCAGTACTGTTTAAGATTTAATCTAATTTGAGTAGTTACGTGTGCTTTTCAGTGCAGTGGATATGGGCACAAATGAGAAATTGTAGAGCCGAGTTCAAATTCCAGTTGAATTTGTTGCATTCACTTACGTGGAAATACATTTGGGAAAGGTATTAATCCATATATTCTCCCTCAAGCTATGGGTTAAATAGGGCAGGTTGGGTTCTATAGCCTTGGTTGGAAACCAGCCTACCGTAGAAAGTAATGGCAACGTAATGAAGTCATCCATTTCACAAAAGAGACATGATCACCCAAGCATGTATCACATATGGCACTTAAAAAAAAATAAATCTCCCCAGTTATAGGTTAAATAGCAGATCAGATCAAACGCTCTAGCCTTGAATGGCAGGCAATCTAGAAGGATAGCTCTGAATTCAAAATGAGCCTAAGCACTACTGAAGCCACCACTGTGGATTGGCTGTGACCCTATAATCCAGAGAAAAGGAGTGGATTTTATTTCTGGTTTTGAATTAAGAGCCATCTTTCTTCTATGGAATGTTATGGCTATTACTGCTGGATTGATTCTTTTGCCTAAACATCCAAAACTTGCTAAATAGCTTTCGCTGCTGAAATAAATACGTAAAGAGAAAAGGAAAGATACAGAGACACTAGAGGGACAGTTTGAACACTGATTTTATTTTTTTGATTCCAACGACCTCTTGTTGGAGAGCACATCTTTACCATCCAAAGTCCAGAGAAAGAGATCAAATTTATTTTTGGCACCAGGAGGCCTCTCTTTTGCATATGCATCAATTGTCTTTCCTGTCAGAAGACTCCTGGGAGATTTTTATGTTTATTTTATTTTGTATTTTTATTTAATCCCTACTCAATGTAGTGGAGCTACAGTAAGGATGCATTGAAGGTAAAGTTAGTCTTTTATAAGGTGCATGTGTGTATGTTACTATTTTCAATGTACATATAATTTTGTTTATGTGTAGTAAAAAACGTCATTGTTTCTTGCAAACCGCACGTCTACCAGGGTGACGATTGGTTCCTTTGGTGAGTCTTGCTGCGTTTCAGGAGTTGGTGATGTGTTTTGTTAGGCTGTGTTTTTTGTTTTCATTCTTTGTCTGGGCATGAGCAACTATTGCTGGTTTCAATTGCTCAATTGAACTAAAATCAGCAACACATGTATGGTTGCAAATCGACAGGATTAGGAAAGCTCTGGAAGCCCCATATTCAGGGCTGAATATGGGGCTTCCAGAGCTTTCCTAATCCTGTCGATTTGCAGCCATACATGTGTTGCTGATTTTAGTTCTTCAGGTATAAAGGATTTTTGAGTTGTATGTAGCTGTCCTTCTGAAAGGAGGGTTATATCCAACTCTTGTATCTCTTTAGAGCAATTTTTTTTTTTTTTTTTTTTTAATGTCATGTTTTGTCAGGTCGGGATATTCCTGGTCGATTATTGGTCTTAGAAGTAAGATGATGGATTTCGTAGCTGAGTGTAAGCGTTCTTCAGAAAGGAGTGGCATATTCAGCTTAATGATCTCTTCATAAATTTTCCTTAGTTTTCTTTGGTAACAGTGGAATTGTTATTTGTAACATACGTGTTAGCACATGCAATACCGTCTTCATCAGCCACCAACCAGGGGTGATGTTACGGTTTCGGTGGCTATGGCAGGACCGCCATCTCTGGTACCACCAGGCAGGATATGAAGATAAACTTGTTAATTGTCTCGCTTGTATATTCTCATAAAGAAGTAAATAAAACGATTGTTCCTCTTTACACTTTGTATCGGCAATGAAATTTCCAAACACATACGTCAATTATCTTTCCTGTCAGAGGACTCCTAGGAGATTTTTATGTTTATTTTATTTCGTATTTTTCTTTAATCCCTACACTTCTAAGGTTACCAACCAATCTTTAAGAGGTCTGCCTTGCTAGAAAAGGAAGTAATGGTTTCATGTCTTTTTCCAGTGAGATATAAATTTTTTCAGCATAATTTTGAACTTGGCTAACTTCAGTGATTTTTAACCCCCCCCCCTAGTTGTCTAGCCACCTTCCTCAAATTTATTGGGGTGGGGAGTCACTAATTAGAGATAGTGGTTGAGATTTTTGTTCAGAATCTGCTTAAGAAAAGAGAAAAGATAAAACAAGCAAATCATTTTGAAAATATTTTATAAAACTAAATTCCAATTCAAAAAAGTATTACAGAAGTAGACAAAACTGAAAAAAAAAAAAAAAAAAAAAAAATGAATGGGAGAAAAATATCAAAACAACATTGTCAGAATGCTAAGTGAATGAAAAAAACAAAACAAATTTCAAAAACAAAATGGCTGCCATGAGAAAATTTTTGAAGATAACATTTGCATATTTAGTATTTTTTTGGTTTTTACAAGACAATTTCAAATAGAAAGACAAAAATTGAATTTTTTTTTTAATAACTTTGCAAAATGCCAAGTCTGTCTACATCTTATGACCCCAATAAGAAAGGTAGAAAAACCTGGACATATTCAGAACATTAAATCATTTTTAACAAAAATTCTCTAATTGAAATTTAAAATTTGAAGTGTTAATTTTTTGTGTGCAAAAAAACAATGAGAATATTCAGCCATCTTGCAATTTTATTTCATTTGCTAAGGTAGATATTAACCATTATGGTATTAAAAAAACAAAACAAAAAACAACAACAATAGGTGTCTCAGTGGTGGATGCACAACAAAGTTATGGTTGGAAAAAGAAAAACTTAATGAAAAGGGTAGAAAACTTAAAGGCACAAACAGCTGTACTTCAGGTGGGCTTAGGCCTGTTACAACCACTGGAGTTTTCTATTAATGAATCTTTTAAAGACTTCATGAAAGAATGGACATAGTTTAATATAACAATCTGGCCCCACCCGAGGAAGGCTGATGCAAGCGAGGGTGTTTCCGGTCGTTGAAAGGAACGGATGTCGTTTGACCTTATTTCCGGCAGCAGCGGAAATAACTACAGAGGCAAACAGAACAGGTGTCTCTGAGAATTACGTGGGCGTGCGTGGGCGAGGCAAAACCGGAAGAAAAAGTCCCGGTTCTGGAAGATTATAAAAAGACCTCGTCACACGGATTCGCCAGTAGTAGTAGAGGAGCAACAGAGATCGGCCGGTGAAGAGAGACACAACAGATAAGACTACACTCCCGTCAACCCATTAGAAGCGCGCTCTCTCAATTCTCTGTTCCCTATTCTACACGGTCCATCGTCATTAATAAAAATATAACTTTATATTTTTATATATATATATATATATGCGTGTTTGTTGTTTGTCGATATATAACAATAGCAGCTAAGGAACTGACAATATGCGTTAACACCTAAATATGAAGAGACATGGAATGAGAGGAAGAAGAAAAGAGGGATTGTTTTTATTTTTTGAAAATGTGACAGTAAACTTCACTGAGGATGATAGCAGAAATAATGAACTGAAAAGTGCAAAAACAACGACATTCTTACTGGATTTTTCTTCATTATGGCTGGAATATTTTCAGTTTGTCACCAAAGTGACTGGTGAGTAATTGATTAAAGATTTTTTTTTTATAGTTATCATCAACTCTAATATATTTCTGTGAACCGCAGAAATATGATTGGCATCAGAGAAAGCTGGCTTCAAGAGCAGAAAATATAAAGTGACAAACAAAAATGTGTTTTAGAAGGTTAGTGGTATATTTAGATTAGGGTATTAAATTTTGTTATATAGGACAGCCTCTTTCAGATATTCAAATATTGTGCTTTTGTTTGTTTTGAGAAAAAAGTCTTTCAGGTTTGTCTTATATTTTTGGCCAATTTTTTTTGTAGGTCAAAGCAATGGGTTAATATTTGTCTTATTGTGAATGTCTCCTGGCATGGTATGCAATATAGTGGGCCTTCTTTTTTAAGGAGGTAAGAGTGGGTAATGTGTGAGTGACTTATTTGGTGTTTTGATATTAATTCTTTTCTAGACATTTCAATGTTGTGACTTTCCCCCTACCTGTTCTTTTATTCTATGGAGTTTGTTGCTTGTATGGAAACCTTGCATTGTTCACAAATGTCTTAAAGATGGAGTCTGAAAAGTCACTTTTATTGTAAAATGAATTTTAGAAAGGAGCAAGATGGTCAAAAAGTAAAGATTTTGTCAGGATGATTTTAACCTAAACAATCAATTGGCAATGTTCCAGCATTAACAAATACTATCATTGTGGAGGTAAATAAAAAAACTAGTCAGTTAAAAACTATATCTCAACCTTCTTCCATAAAAACAATTTCTACAAAGATGGCCTCAACAATTTTGTACAAGGATGGAAGACAGTTGAAAACAATGGAGACTAATGTTTTTCTTTTTTTTTTTATGAGTTTCTCAAATTTTGTTTTATTTTCTAAAATTCTGCACAAACTTTAATATAAAATACTAGTAGCACTGGCATGCACAATGTTAAGTGGTTCTGTGCAGTAATAAACAAATGGCAGCCATTTGGATGATATCACTTTCCCACTATAACAAATTATATTCAACATGGTTGCAAAGCATTTTCGAGCAACAATGAGAAAAATTATTGAAATGAAGGGTAACAGGAAAATTTGCTAAAACTGACAAGACACCAATACTCAAATTAATTTCAAACTCATTTGCATGTGCCAACAAAGACAATGAATATTTATCTCTTACTGAATAGAAAGTCGCTTGAAGATCAGCTCATTAAGTGTTACACGAGGCATGCTTGTCTTGAAGAGACATGACTGACTGGACAGATTTTCCTGCAGTAGACTGGTTGCCAAACAAAGCTTAAGAGCCCAAGAGAAGAGACAGATTAATATCTTTCCCTAAGGGTATTTGCACATAAGTGAAAGCAACAATTCAACCAGAATTTGAACTCAGGCTCTGATTTATCATTCCAAGCCAATACCCACTGCACGACAAAGCACATCCCTATAAACTTCGCTTGAAGATAGTGACTTCTCACCCCAAAAGAGTTGCAACGAGTTACCAGTGAAGCCATAAATGTACCTAAGACCTTACATCCTGGAGCAGTTTGGAAAACCTATGCATAAAAATCTATTGTTTGCTATTTCCAGAACCACCTTGCTGAACAAGTTTACTGGACTGAAAAATATTTAACTCTTTAGCATTGAAAACGCTCACACCTGCCCTATAAACATATCGGCTTAACTATATGGACTTACAGCATTATTTGTGACATTTTATAGGATACAAATCTTATATCATCTAACAATTAACTAAACGCAAAAAGTAAAATTGTACACCCACAAAAAATGGATTAGAATGACTGAAAACATTTTGAAAAAAAAAAAAAAAAAACCCAGACCAAGGCAAATTTCACAAGTCTGTATGAAAATTAAGATTCTGACTGGATGGGAAATAGCAAATTTACCCTGGTCAAATATTAACACCTAGAAAATGGGTATGAGGTTCGAGTAAATCACATGACTAGATTCCACTATTTAATTAAGTCTCTTGACCAGCCAAAGACAGTCAAATGGGAGCACAGAAAGACAACATGCAAGATGTGACTAAAGAAATTTGAATTTGCTGACCTGGATGCAAAGCAACATCACACATTCATTCATTCGTTCTTCACTCATGCTAATTTCTTTTAGCTCTTCTCCATCCTTAACATTCTTGTGGTCAACAAAGACAACAAGACACTTCAACCAACTAAAGAATTAATGTCTAATAAGCACAATTTCCTTTATTGCTTCACCTTCCTTTTCACATTAAAAAAAAAAAAAAAAAAAAAAGAGGAACAGACTTTATTAGAAACCTTTTAATCTTTCTACATACATACACACACATTCTGCTACTATCAACTATAAGCTCTGGATTCACTGAACTCACTACTATTTCTCTAGAACATTTAGCTACATACATTCTATTTGAACATTTTTACTTACAAATTAGTCATTCTGTTTAGTTAATAAAATTTACTTTTAACATACAAAATGAAATATTTTATTCCTTCACATTCCAACAATCTGATATCTTTAAATGCGGGTATTGTCAACCAGGTTTTTAAGTAGTCTTCTACCCAGCATGGCTGACTGTCCCTACAGTCTCAAATTATGGCAGAGTATACAAGGAATGGGTTGAACATTGAGAACTGATATTACAGGGTGGTTGAATGCTGAATGGTTAAAAGGAGAGGTTCTCAGTGTGTTATTCATGGATAAGTGCAGGACAATGGTGGAAGGTCTTTAACTGCCGGAGAACAGGATGGTGCCTGAAGCCCCTTTACAGTCAAGTTTGACCTTCAAAACTTAATCAATGCTAATTGTTTTCTCGCACACTCAGTAAACCCTTGCATCATATTAGTTTTATTGCCTTACATGGGATTAAGAAGAAAAAAAAAAAAAATTAATCACTTCCAGCAGTTTTTTTTTCTTAATCCCATGTAAGGCAATAAAACTCGTATGATGCAAGGGTTATAAATTGAGTAATTTCAGTTTGAAGGTGTAATCACATTTGTTAGGATTTCTTTTTTGTATTTTAAAGTAAATTTTTTTAATAAATTGAAGAGGTTAGTGTTCTGTATCAGCTGTGCAGCTTTTAATGTTTTTTTTAAAAATTTATATAAAGTATTTTACAGGAAAGCTCTTGAAATATTTACATTGTTTTACCAGTTTATTAAGAAGTGAAGTAGGTCAAGGAATTTAATAAAATTAGGAAAGTGAAAAAAAAAAATTTTTTTACCAATTCATGACAGTTTCAACTAAAATGAGACATTTATATACATTATTAATGACTTTGTACCATTTCACAAGAAATTTTGTTCTTAGGAATGAAGATTGCACTGGAATGGTTAATGAGAAATGTTTTTGTAATTTTTTTATTTTTTTTTTTATTTCTTTGTCTTCATTGATGACAAATTGTCTTCAACCATTATCAAAGACAAAGAAGGTAACAAAAGCAAATAAATGATTGTCCTAGTGTGTATGATGGGATATTTCACACATTGATAGTGCCCAAGTGATTGATTTAAAGAGAGAGAGAGAGAGAGAGAGAGAGAGAAAAATGCTTTGAATGTTATACTGTAGCCATTTTGTGTACTCACTAAGCATATATATACAAGATGATGGAAAAAGGTTGTCAACCTGGCTTAGAGCTCTGAATAGTCAGATATCAGCTCTGCTTTTTAAGAATTAAAACAAAGTATTCTATAGAAAAAAAGTTATCAAACAGAATATGATTTATATCTGGACTTTTCCTCATCTTATGCTATCATGTTTTGACCATTCGTTCATTTCAGACATCTGTTGACCCGAGTAACCTTCAAGGAATTTTGAACTGAACCATTTATTTAAGAGGATATATTGTTCTCATTTTAATGTCCATATCTAGGGATCACTAAATATGGACAGAGAACAATCTACCATTGTAGACTGAGTGTTCAATTTAAAAAAAAAAAAAACCCTGAAGGTTACCTTGACTGAGAGACCTCCAGATAAGGCATAAGTGTTGAAGTGTTATAACAAAGACAAGGAAATTAGTCTTTTGTCAATACCATTTGTGAAGAGCTAATTTAAAAGAAATAGTAAGAACAATGGCAAAAATTCCCTGAACTTTGATGTGTTTCATTGATGACTGACAGGACACTGCGATATTAAGCTTTCTATATATTTCTTGCATACATACTACAGATTTCTGGACATTTAGCATGTAAGAACTCCCCAGATGTTCTTTAGTAGACCCAAGTTCTTTCAGCTAAAAAAGAAATGTTCTAATTTCTGAACAGTCAGCACACTGTTCCTAATCGATAATACTCACCAAAAAGATGGTGACAATATCTTGATTGTGCCTGGGGGAAAAAAATACAACAGGCAAGAGAAATAAAATACGCAGCATCTTGTCAGATATTTTCCATGAAATATACATCAATGAAAGATTACTTTCTAAATTGACAGTCATACGATAAAATATAATTTTAAGGTCTGCTATATTTTTTTTTGTTAAAGTGCTTAATATCAGTGATAGAGCACATGTAAGCAAAAGTGGACACTGAAGTCAACACCCAGAGTTAACTGTTTCATGCTAAAGACAATTGTCAAGCCAGATTGCTTTTAGCTTGAAAAACTTGTTTCTGAGTGTTGACTCAACAAATTTTTTATATATTTTTTTTTTTTTTTTACACCTTTTTCTTAAAATTCTAATGGAAAAAGAATATCACCTTTTGCTACTTTCTTACATTAAAAGAGCAAAAACAGATTCTGCAATACAAAACTCGATTTTCTTAAGATATATTTTGCATTTGCCTTTTCAGTAGATTCCATATCCATTTTTGGGAAGGAACTGTTATCTCCTCTTTATTTCTGCTTCACTGGTGCAAGAGATGTTGGAATTTTTCTCCTTAAGACTGATCAGAGAATTCTTCCTTTTGGTCACTTTCTGACCCAGTCCCTTTGGTGCTGCTATGAGAGTGTTGGCTTGCTGTGTCAGAATCCAGTGAATCAACACCAGAATCAGAATCAGATTCATCAGTTTTCTCACCGGATGAAACTTGGGCATTCTGGGGGGAAAGAAAGAAAGAAAAAGAAAAAGAAAAAAAAATTTAGGATTGGCAGATTACAGGCTTAAGCCTTTACTCTGGAACTAAATATAACAAAATAGATGAAGAAAAAATAAAAAGCTTCACAGGTAAAATTGCAGTAAAAAGTGGGGAAGGCATTCTGGGTGGTGGAGGGAAGCGGGGGGGGGGGGGGGGTGGACAAATTTTTTTTTTTTTTTTTTATAAAGGATTATGAACCAGACTAACAAGCTGAATATAAACACTGTGAGGAGTTGAAAATTTTTTTTGCTGCAACCAACAAACCTTTAAGGCATAGAAAAAAGGTGAGAAAGCATGTCCCTCCTATAAAAACACCTCAGAGAAGGGATGCCAACAAATATCAAATTCATGCGTAGGAGGGAGGTATGAGAGAGGTGAAATATGTGAGAAAATCTATTTACCATTGTCCATGGTGGTGGGGCTTGATCAGAGCACCGACGAAGAGCAAATTTCCACACACCAAAACCTGAAAGGCCAACAGTGTTCCAATATTTCTCGACTGTATATAATCCTTAAAAAAAAAAAAAAAAAAAAAAAAAAAAATTTAATTTTGACAAAACATCAAAAGATACACATTAAGTTTGTAAAAACAGAATTGGTGAGCCAAGTCTAAAACATATTTGTATTCTCTGAACTAATGTCCTTCAGAAAGAGTAAAAATGTTGGTTTAGGATGTTCTGCTATTTTGTTTATTTTTAATGTGTGTTTTATTCTGGACATTATTATTATTTCACTCTTTACAAATTTTATTGTGTCTATTTGCATTAGGCTACTGCATATCAGAAAAATTGATTTTGAACTGTTTCAATATTATATGCAAATCAAAAGTAATTCTTCTGAAAGTAAAGAACCTAGAGTTAATAGACAATCACAAAATCTACAATTGTTAAAATATAAAATTTACCCTGAAGTAGACAAAATATTTAAGCTGCTTCAATTTATATACATGAATAGCGAACAAAATTTGAAGCAATTAAAGGATAGTAAAAGATTGAGAATTATTTATTCAAGCGAATCCCATGAAATAAGCTTAGTTTAAAAAAAAAAAAAAAGTAATGTTAACTGCTGAGATATATACTAATGCTAATTGTTTTCTTTGTTTCCTGTTCTTTTGTTTTCTCTCACTCTTCAATGGATAAAATCACAAGGCAACCTGGATTATCTAACCATGGTTGGCAACCATCTAGAAGAGTAAGGCTGAATTCAAATTCCTACAAAAGGAAGGAGCAAACTATTTCCTTATCTGTTTCAAGATAAAATGTTGAGCCATAGCTGTCTACATTTGGCCTGGTAATAGCTGCTATATTTAAGGTATGAAGTTGCATTTAAAAACAAAACTGATCAACTTAATGAAATGACGATACCTGTCCCATAACAGTTACATTTGTATACACTTTTCATGCACTATGTAGCAACTATTATGGGACAAAGATAGCTAGCAATTCTGACTCTCAGAAAATAGATGGGACAATTGCATATCACTAAGAAATGAAATGTAGCAACTATTATGGGACAGAGGCAGCATTTTTATTACCTTTTCTCTTTTTTATATTTAAAATAGTAACCAAATTAGATTTTCTGCTGTTTGGAAGCCATTTTTTTTGCATTTAAGCAAACCGGCATAGCTCCTGCAAACATGATACCAAACTGGTACACACTGATGTATTCACCCACCCACCCACCGGTGCAGCAAAGTAAATTCATGCAACACTATGTTGACCAAGGACCGTGCATACATCATTCCATGTAGCTGTGGAAAGAAATCTAAAGGAGAAACAGGCCGCCCCCTTAAGGTAAGGCTACAAGAACATTGCAAGGCTGTAACATGAGGAGAGATAGAAGAATCAGGTATAGCTGACCACATATGGAGGGAGAAAGAGGATCACTACCCCCTATGGGTGGAAGTTGAAGTAATAGATAAAGAACGCCACTGGAAACAATGTAAACTTAAGGAATCAGCACATATGCTAGGCTACAAAAATTTCCCAAGCCGACCAAGTATAGAGATGAACACAATATGGGAACCAGTAATACAGAGTGCCAGAGAAAATTATTAGTGCCAAGTTGCAATATGAGCTCTGGCAAAAAATACTATAGAAAACCATTAACATCAAAAATTGTAAGACGAACTCTGGTAAAAAAAAAAAAAAAAAAAAAAAAAAAAAAAAGTTACTGAACATTAGATTAATAGTCCAAGAAATTCAGCTCTTGTTCTTAAGGGCACATGGCCCAGTGGATATAGACAGCGATTAGTTCCACTGACTTGATCCAAAGAGTTGAGAGTTCAATACCAGGCTACAGCAGTGGTGAACAAGTAACTTAGAGAGTCCGGTTAGAGGGAGATAATTCATAACTGCCAAAAGAAGCTTTGCACAAAAAATGAGAACGATACACCAGTGATCGTAATAAAGGGTTCGAAATTCTAAGCAGAATTCTTACCTGAAGAAGGCCAAAACGTTGTACAAATGACAAAGATGAGAACAATAGTCCGAATAATGTAAATTCAATAAATACTACCTCATAGACAAATACTAAATTCATGCTAGTTTCTCTTCAAATTGAATGCCACCAACTTGAGTTTTTTTTTTTTTGTGGTAATCGACACCTTTTCCACAGAAGATATAAAATGTTTAAAATCTATGCATGCAAGAATTAAATTAGATGATTAAAAATAAACACTATTCTGACTAATATATTTCAATAATTACCGAGAAATAGAAACAAATTTTAAAATCAACAACAACAACAACGTCAGTAAAGAAACTTGAAAACTCACCATCATATCTATATCCTTCTTCAGGTGCAAATTGACTTTTGAGTTTATAGCCACGAATTACTCTGACGGGGCGTCCCAGTTCACAGTTTCGACTCAAGGCCAAGTTACCGCGAGTTAATGTTTGGTCTTTTGATTGAGGAGCTGTGCGCAGATTCTGAAAGGGAAGGTTAAAAAGGACCGAGTTTTACAGAAACCAGAAATACTGACGGTGGATTTGAATATTTAAACAAAACAAGATGCTTCAGATTTTTTATTTTATTTTTTGAAGCCAACAGACAAATATAACATGGTGGTAAATTTACCATTGCACCACACATGAGGCTGAGGCGGGAGGTCTCAAGTGTTGAGATAGTGTTTTATATATATATATATATATATGAGAATTTAAACAATTTAAATAACTTTAGGAAAAATTAAAAAGAGATCTGGGTACAGGTCATAATTCTATGATGTGTCTTACAGCAGGAAAAAAAAAAAAGAAAAAAAAAAAAGAAATATTCCTGGTATAGCCAGTTCAAGTTCTGTAGAACTGAAAGTTTTGGGCCCACCTCATTTCATATGCAATCTTTGAAAGATTGCCTTAGAATTCTTACCTTTGGATTGTTTTTTGTGCCTTTCAGATCTCTGCCACCTGTCAAAGAGAAAAAGAAAAAGTTAAAAAACACACACACATTGCCTACATGACAAAAAAAGAAAGAAAGAAAAGCCCAACAAAGGCTGGCTGAGATAAGGAAAGAAATAAGTTCGGAATTGAACTTTTTTTTTTTTTAAATACAAAAAGAAATGCGAGTAATTAAATTGTGGATGTTGCATGGATTTCTTTTTTGGACAATAGTCTCTCAAACTTTTGCAGATTATTTAAAGTGAAACATCTTAGATTTATGCATAATTCATTTTTGTGAGAAAATTGCATTAATAATTTTGGGGATATAATAACCCCCAGATACTTATTTAACCCATAGCCGGAGGAAGAAGAGATGGATTCATACCTTTTCCGAGGCTATTTACATGTAAGTGAATGTAACAGACTATTGAAATTTAAACTCAAGTCTTCAACTGCTCATTTTAAGTCATTATGTGACAACTCGCATATTAGTGAAGGTAGCCTGGAGAGTCTGTAAAGGTCTGAACTGATGGAACTGAAGAATGGAACTCATCTGAACATTTGCCATGGAAATAGCAACAGAGTAGTGATAAGCTTGCAATTGTGAGAAAGAAGCAACAAAGTGGAGAATAAACCTTCTCTAACAGGACTATGTAATTGTCCCTGCTGTAAAGGTCTGAACTGATGGAACGAAGGAATGGAACTTATTTGAACATTTGCCATAGAAATGGCAATAAAATAGTAATGGGCTTGCAATGTCGCTAGAAAAATGTATTTCGGGAAAAATTTACATAGGTCATTAAAACCAATACAAACCTTCTCCAGTATAAGTGAAACATTCCCCAACATCCAGGTCATCTTCGTACCCACCAGACAAAGCGATCGAATAAGCACCTTCAATTTCACTGCCATGGATACCAGCCACAGTTGGTCTAGAGAAAGAAAGAAAAAAAAAAAAAATCTTTAAATTTGATAGCTTGTTTTCCATCAAATAACTATATTTGATGGCAAAAAAACCTTCCCTTATTCTTACAAGGAACATTAAAAACCGACTTAATTGCTGTTGACTGTAAATGCTTAGGAAAGCAATTGCCCACTTTCTAAATCTTTTTATTCTAAACTAAAGAATTCAATTTCTTGACAACTTTTTTTCTATGAAAAAAAAAAAAATAAAAAAAATTTCCTATCATTTCTAAAGCCAATTAATTCTGCCTTATTCCTACAAACTTTATTCTGCCTTATTCCTACAAACTTTATTCTGCCTTATTCCTACAAACTTTATTCTGCCTTATTCCTACAAACTTTATTCTGCCTTATTCCTACAAACTTTATTCTGCCTTATTCCTACAAACTTTATTCTGCCTTATTCCTACAAACTTTATTCTGCCTTATTCCTACAAACTTTATTCTGCCTTATTCCTACAAACTTTATTCTGCCTTATTCCTACAAACTTTATTCTGCCTTATTCCTACAAACTTTATTCTGCCTTATTCCTACAAACTTTATTCTGCCTTATTCCTACAAACTTTATTCTGCCTTATTCCTACAAACTTTATTCTGCCTTATTCCTACAAACTTTATTCTGCCTTATTCCTACAAACTTTATTCTGCCTTATTCCTACAAACTTTATTCTGCCTTATTCCTACAAACTTTATTCTGCCTTATTCCTACAAACTTTATTCTGCCTTATTCCTACAAACTTTATTCTGCCTTATTCCTACAAACTTTATTCTGCCTTATTCCTACAAACTTTATTCTGCCTTATTCCTACAAACTTTATGAAAATTTTATTATTTTTATCCTTTTCTTTAAACCCTCTTAAGAAAAGTGGTCAGAGAGTGTAGTATGGTCCTTATCTTTGGTAGAGTCTTTCATCTGTTGCTTTTTCTGGTTTCAGAAATGGACTTGTCTTTAATATCTTTATTAAAACATAGCCTATTACTGCCTTTCCTCAGCACACAGTAAATCACTGTCAAGCTAAAAATGCTTTAAGATATTCACAAGTCAGTATTTAATGTTATTGAAAAAAATATAACAATGCCTGCTGAATTACTTTTTATTTATAATTTTTATTTATTTTTTTAATTGTTTCACCCCAAGCAAGCGGTACCACCACTGATGCGCAGGGAGCTACATAAAAGTAAAAGTGAAGAGAGTTACAGGGGTGTGTCAGAGAAAGGGCAAGAGAAGGATGGGAATACAGTTGTGAAGGTAGAGAGAAAGGAAAAGAACAAGATATACAGGGTGATGTTGAAAGAACTGGAATCAAGTAGATAAGAGATGGGTATTGACATTGCATTTAAATTCCTGGAGGTTGTAGCCGTCAGGAAAGCAAGTATATGGAAGGGAGTTCCACAGGCGGGAAGTGCGAGAAAAGAAGCTGCTAGACTAGAATTGAATGCTGCATTTGGTTGATCTAACTGTGAGTGAGTGGGATCTTGTTGGCAGTCTGATTGCACAAGTAAATTCTAGTGACGGGGACACCAGTGACTTAAGTTTGTCAGAGCAGAAGCCACAAATATATTTATAGAAAAGACAGAGGGAAGCCACATCCTACTGGTGAGAAAGAAGCTGGAGTCAAGCTAAGGGAAATGTTCACAAGATAGGGATTTAGCAAAAAAAGAAATTAGGAACATAAAAATACTGAACATCTATGGAAAACAAAAGACTACTTGATTTCAGTGAAGATACACATTCAAACATGCAGTAAAATTGAAAGGAAATGCAGCCATTTTCCTCCCTCCCAAAACATCAACAGACTTGACTGCAATCACTAATATCAGCTAGCCTCCTCCACTTATCATTCAAGAAAGAAAGATTGACCTATCTCTTCTCACTAATATGGCCTTGTGATGGATGGACACACAGCTCTGACTACAAGTTTTATCCTCTATGAATCACTCATAGATAGCTTCATGCCAGGGAAGATGAATAATTATTACAAAATAAAATGTCACAATAATAGAACCATAACAAAAAAAAAGTACATTTTCTTTAGAAATTAGCAAATCAATTCTATTGCTATAAAATAACTAATTTTCAGGGTTATTAAAAAAAAACACGAATAATGTACAACCCAAAAACTACACACCAATGTAGGTCTCATTTTTTATAACATTTAAACTGAATTTTTAAAAATTTTGGAACTATTTTAGTCTTAATTGAAAGTTAAATGAAATTTACTATTTCAACTAAGCAAAATACTCTGGCATATTTTAAACAGAAATGATATTAATTGGAACCTAATTTTGTTTTTGGACATTTTTGAGTGATCAGCACATTTGTAAACAGAAGTTAATTCTGTTTTAAAAATCTAGCCAAAATAAAATATACATTTTTGGAAAATTAGCAAATTTAAAGTTAAATTAATTTGATTTACACAAGTATTATTTATAGCATGAAATTTTGATTAAAACTATTTCTTATTCACATTGTTGATCTTTTTGACCTCCTCCCTCTTGATTTGATATGTGATGACAGCCAGATAAGTGTCTAAGGTGATCAGAATTGATAAAATTGTCCAAATTTATTTTCTGTAAGAAGGTGAAACGTAGGCAATTTGTATTAAACTTCAATTAATAGTCGTCACTTAACATCCTGATGCCTGCAAGCCTGAAAATTTAAGAAATTTTTTAAAACTTTATAAATTATTAAAAAAATTTTTTTAAATTTTATTATTAATCAAATTTTCTTCAGGCTATAATGTCCTAAATTCATTATTTATAAAAGCAATTGAAAGCTTATTTAATTGCATAATTAGCCTTTTTTTAATGTATTTTAATATTTGAGAAGATTTTAAGAGAAAGAGCCAAATGGAGAGAGAGAGAGAGAGATTACAAAGATGAGATTTTTTTCCTCTCATAATTTGATCACAAAAATCAAAACATGATTTTTTCTTTTTTTTTTTTAACCAAACTTTCAGACATGTTAGAGAGGATTAAAAAAAAAAAAATTAAAACTTTGATCTTTCCTTTTAATGATCAGGAAAGTTTTGATGGAAAAAGTTTGTTTACATAAAATTTTGGACCTTTCTTTCTTCAGTGATTTATTGCAGGTACCTACACTAATGTAATCTGGAAAAAAAAAAAAAAAAAAGAAAAAAAAAAGAAAAAAAAAGCCACATACCGATGAATACCAGCATGACTGCACTCTACACGTGTAGCCCACCACATTCCAACTTCAACACCTACAGTTGGCAGGGAAAAAAGAAAAAGACATGAAAAATAGTTGGTGTGCATGTAGAATATAACAAATATGAAACTTATAAATTTGTTTGACTTTTAAATTTATAATCTTTTCTTTTTTGTTCTTATTCTATCCGAAACAGCGGAAAGAACAGCTAATTGGTTATGGATCAAAAGAGAGAGTGCCTGGATTCCAAATTGTTAGCTAAAATTCCCCGAAATTCTGCATCGAAGTTAATGTTTCGGACGAGCTCATGTACGGTTCGCATCTAAATGGAAAGTGGCTCTGACTGTCGCCAATCAGAAGCATTTGCAAGGTTTCATACTGGGCCTAAACGTAATTTTCCAGTGTCTGAAAGCGCTTATCGAGGGTGGGCCAGAAACTGATCATCTCTGGTCGGGTTGGTGCGGTGCGGGGTATATGTTGAAAGACCTGAAACCCCCTAGTGATCCTCACGATGACATTGACGACACCCTCTAGCGCCCCCATTATGTGTGTATGTTAGAAAGGAAAAATATCATTCAGATGGAATTTATACTGGTCATTTTCACACACACACACAAGCCAGATTTTTGAGAAATTTTGTTACGGAAGGAGTCACTCAGCAGGTTCAAACTTGCAACCCCTAATAACATAGGGGAAGCCACCAATTTATCTGGTGTGACTTAAACAGCTCGATCACAAATGATGCCACAGTCTAAAGTTAAATCAAGCCTTATATGCACAACTTTCAATTATTCGTAAATCAACCATCTCTGCTCTTAAATGCATCGTAATGTATACAAATGTAATCAGACAATGTTACATGTATTCAATCTATCTATCATTAAAATAAATGTTCCCTTGGTCTTGTTTGGTATTTCAAACAAACACACACAATATATATATTATCAAACCAATAAAAGCTCTTTATTGGTTTAATAATAATAATAAAAGATCAATACAACAAAAAAGCTTAAGCTAATTTAACACAAATTCATGCAAAAATCAAACTACACAATAACAATAAGGAAAAAAAAAAAGAAAAAAAAAATCAACCATTCACAAACAAAACCACTCCCACAAAATCAACATCTATATAAACAAGAAAAAGCAGGAACTAATGGCAAACAACCCTGACAAGAACGTCATAAGGGTGTCCTCAGGAAATTTGAAAGCCTGCATGAACCTGCTCAGTTGGACTTATCAATGCTCTATCTCCACTCCATATCGAGCACTTTAAGAAAAAAACAAAAACAAAAAACAAACAAACAAACCCTGCTTGCCAAAATACATTTTATCAGTAAAACCACTGTTGGTGATAAACATTATCACACTTACACACACAAAAAGAGACTGCGGTCAAAAGAGTTTCATGCTTGAATGTTATTTATACATGCTGTTCAATGGAGTATTAAGAGTTGCAAGGTCAGGTATTTCTAGCTTGCATTATAATTAAACAATGGTTATATTTTAAATTATTCTAGAGCTTATCTGGTCAAGATTAAACTCTTGAATATTCTTGATGGCTTGATGATGTATATATATCATAGTATATATACGTCATCAGAGTGACATATGGAGTTTTGAATTTGGCATTGTCATCCTAGACTAGTTGCCAACCACAGAGGGAGGGCCAAATCTGCTGGGAAATGTCTTTGCGTCAAAGTTAAATGTTACAGCTTGTTAATGTCTCATCTGAAGCATCTACCATTATACCACCTGCTTATTGTGTGTGGTTTTAAAGGATGCAAGCGGGAAATTGAATAAGTCAAGGTACAAGTTGAAAAACCTTTAGTTTCTTACCTTCGATTTCTCCAAATACATTAGGACGAAATTGTGGGACTCTTTTCACTGGGCTTTCCACCTCTTCATCTGGTAGATTTAAAACTTTTTCTGAAGGCTCCTTAAAAAAAAAAAAAAAAAAAAAAAAAAAAATGAAGAGGCTGCAATTAGTTTGTATATTTAATCATCCCCTCCTCTGAACGTCAAAATTATAATAAAATACATTTTAAGAATAAATTTTCTTAGAATTCTAGGTTTAATCAGGAAATTAGGCATGCTCAATTGAAAGAATTTTCTATAAAAAGCTTTCTAGAAACTTCAATCATATAAAACAACTATTCCAAAACTACTGGATCATTTCAGTAGTTGTTAGGTCATAGCTATCCTAAAGAAAATATCAAGATAAGTTATCCCCCTTTGACCGGAAGAGTGAAAAATAAGTTTTTAAAAGTGACATCCTGTTTGGAAGCAGGGCATTCTGGGTACAGGCAGTTTTGGCCATGACACCAAATTGAGTGGACAATATTTCATCACACATTCAGCAGTTTCAGCCATCCTCACTACATTTTTATCTCCTGTGATCATAATATATAACATGCGGAAGGAAATATCTCTAATATATATTACACACACACACACACACACACACACACACACACACACAAGCAGTATATAGCCCGGCATTGCTCGGGTGTAATGAAAGCTTTAAAACTAATCCATGGTCCTGGAACTCAAAGAATACTTGTGCGAAGTATCGGATAAAAATTGTGGATTTGTATAAAGGACATACAGACAGATAAACAGACACAGACACAAACACAAACATCCTGCCTTTTATATATATATATATATATATAGGAAAAACTGTTAGAAAGTTCAAGTTCAAAAATGTATTTTTTTTTTTACAGTATTTGTTTATTTCTAGCAGTTTTCCTATACATATTAAGACAGTATACGTGGATCATCACTATGTTATTTGGACGCAATATAATATCGATTTTCTACACTATTGTAAAAGCTGCAACCTTGAAACTTCTGAGTACTGTTTCTTATATCAACAAGTGTATCAATTTGATTAAATCGGAGCACTTTTTACCCGATTTTTTCAATTATCGATATTTATCGGTAGTACCTTGATACAAAACCTAGCTAAGAACACTTGCAGACACTTATAGTACAACTGTGTAAATTTTTAAGAAAATCGGTTCAGCTGTTTCAGGTAACGGATACACACAAAGTACCATTTATAAATAAGTTTAGATATTTACACAGTTGTACTATAAGCGTCCATGAGCGTTCTTAGCTAGGTTTTGTGTCGAGGTACCCCCGATAAATATCGGAAATCAATAATCGCAAAAAAAAAAAAAAAAAAAAAAAAAAAAAAAAAAAAAAAAAAAAAAAAAATCGGGTTATAGGAGTGGTTCGATTTTAATCAAATTTGATACACTCATAGACAAAGACATAAGAAACGATACTCAGAAGTTTCAAGGTTGCAGTTCTTACAATAGTGCAGAAAATCTAGATATATATAAAAAGGCGAGATGTTTGTGTGTGTCTGTTTATGTCCTTTATACAAATCCACATTTTTTATCCAATTCTCACCAAACTTCAAAAATATTCTTTAGGCTGAGTCTGAGATCTAGGACCATGGATTAGTTTTAAAGCTTTCATTACACCCGAGCAACAACGGGCTATACTGCTAATATATATATATATATATATATATATATATTTTTCATCTTATTGAGAAGGTACAAATATGTGTCAGGAAATTCAGATTTTTAACATTTGCCTTCTATTTGGTCAAAAGACCTAATATACAATAAATATTTTTAGTTTTGCTATTGTGGTGCAGTGGATATCAGCTTGGAATGAGAAATTGAGAAGCCGAATTCGAATTCTAGTTGAATCTGCTGCATTCACTTACGCGCAAATACCCTTGGGAAAGGTATTAATTTGTCTCTTCCCTACAGTTATGGGTCAACAGGACAGATCGAGTTCTATAGCCTTGGCTGGCAACCAGTCTATCGCAGAAAGAAATGGCAACATACTGCAAGATAATCTTCTGCCCAGTCTGTCATGTCTCTTTCGAGACATGATCACCCAAAGAGTATCACATATGGCATTTAACTGACTGACTGATCAATATTATTTTATTTTTATCTCTGGAATTTCATTCGACTTACAATATATATTATAGGATTAACACAAATATAAAATTTTACACTTGACTGATTGATGTTACCTTTAGCATCTTGACCCTTAAAAGGCAATACCAATCAGCTAAGTGACAAATTTTATATTTGTGTTAACCCTATCAATGGTCTATCTCAAATATCAAGCACTTTATTGCTAAGTTTGCTTGCCTTAAATGTTTTTTTTTCAGTATTCCACTGACAGCAGTTATGGCTTCACAATATCTTTGTTATCAAGAGAATTATCTATATATTTTTTCACTATTAGAATGGCCTGAAAGCAAGAAAGTTGTAGATGGAATAGTTTTAGACAGATCTTTCTAAAATTAATTTAAGATATCCTAATTTAATCTTTCGAAAGTAATACATTTCTATCTCATCTGTGCACCTTTCTGTATTGAGTGTTGCGGACCTTGAATAGGCCTGGAAGAAAAACACGAACTTAGGTGTTAGTGAAATATACATATTTAACAATAGAACAAATACAAAGAGTGTTATACGTCAGTCAGACTGATGAGTACTAGACTAGGGTAACTCAACTCAACCCCGAGAGGTATATTCTCCCGGTGTTCATAATAGGAAAAGTCCATTAAGGGTAGGTCCCATGACATTT
Source organism: Ascarosepion bandense (assembly GCA_037127315.1). Lineage (NCBI taxonomy): Eukaryota > Metazoa > Mollusca > Cephalopoda > Sepiida > Sepiidae > Ascarosepion > Ascarosepion bandense. Next base: position 260,548 of record JBBBDQ010000889.1, on the reverse strand, counting down.
ACTCTTTAGTATCTCAAGATATTCTTGTGTACTTTTGGTAAATATCTTAATGCAAGATGTCATTTATGCAAAAATGAAAATAACTTATGCCCTTCCCCATTTGCATGCATGCGGGACACTGAATAATAGACATATTGTGTTTTTTTTTTGTTTTTTTTTTACAATTATGTTAAATAGTTCTCTAGTTTTATGTCAAGATAAATTTTATCAAAGGCACTTTTTTTCTTCTTCTAAAACAAGTACTTTTGATCTTTTCCAAAAATCACCTTCAGGGTAAATTACAAAGAAACTTATGTGTGATAAAATTTGCATTCTGTTGAGATGGTGTTATATATATATTTTCCTAAACAGATACTGTTAAATATAAGAGACAATGAATGTCTTATGTTTAATCATGAGCCGTTCTAAACATCGTATTTTGGCTTTAATTTCAGTTGAAAATAAAGACAAAAATTCTCCAACATTTAGATAATTTTTTTATTAAGTTGGTTCTAAACTTTCAGCTCACATGAGCCATCTTCAGAAAGGCTGTAAGGATGGAAACACAAAATGTTGGAGAATAGGTCTTTATTTCCAACTGAAATTAAAGCCAAAATATGATGTTTAGAACGGCTCATGATTAAACATAATAGACATTCATTGTCTCTTATATTAACAGTATATGTTTAGAAAATTATTTGCTGCCTTGATACAGTAATATATATATATATATATATATATAGTGTGTCAAGTGTTTCTTATATAGCAATACAATTTTATGGTCATTTTGTTACTACTACTTGCACCCATGAAGATCTCAGGAAATTGAGAGTACTTGGGACGTCAAGAAATGGAGTATAAAAACATCTTTAAAAGTTACAGCTTTCTCACATCTTTCAATTATTACATATATCATTTGTGAATATGAATGGATTTGATTAAAAATAAGACCATGTATTTTAAATCAGACATGCCTAAACACACACACATTTTATATATGGTAATTGTAATAATTTCATAGCTATAAAATTTTGGTGTTAAAACACCATAAGGCAGCAAAATGAGGTTAATTTATTTTGTTTATATATAAGATAAAAAAAAAAAAAAAAGGTCAGCCAATGAGATGAATTAAGTGAGGTGGGAGGAGTGAAGAACACCCCAAAGAAGGGTGTGTGTGTGTGTGTGTGTGTGTGTATGACTGACTTGATGGTAGTGTAGCAAATGTTTTGCTGCGGAAATCCTGTTATTACCTCCCACCTCACTTATTTAATCTCAGTAGCTGACCTTGTTTTTATTTCTTCCTTTTTATTTATTTATTTTTTAAAAATTTGATATTTTACAAACTAAATTAACCTCATTTTACTGCCTGATGATGGTGTTTTAACACTGAAACTTTATACCTACTAAGTTGCAGTATGCCATTATTACTTAGAATAACTTATAATAACTATTAGCAGTATAACCCGGCATTGCTCGGGTGTAATGAAAGTTTTAAAGCTAATCCAGGGTCCTGGAGATCAGACTCTTTGGATGCTGGCACGAAAAAGTAAAATGCAATAGTTGTTTCCAGTTAAAACGAAACCGTAGACTGAAAGAAAAATGACTAGATGTAAGTCAAATTTTGATTTCCTGGTATCGATATCAAATAAGTTTTTTTTTTCATGGTAGACTGAATTTTGAAGGCTAAATAAGTCCTGTGAGTAAATGGTATCATGGCTGAGACTAAGAACTACAATGATATCTACTTAGAGCCAAACCCAAAGCAAAAAAAAAAAAAAAAGAAAAAGAAAAAAAAAAGACATACAGGCAGATAAACAGACAGACACACACACACAAACATCTTGCCTTTTTATATATATATATATTCTGTACTATTGTCAAAACTGCAACCTTGAAACTTCTGAATATCGTTTCTCATGTCTTTGTCTATGAGTATCAAATTTGATTAAAATCAGACCACTCCTATAACCCAATTTTTTCGATTATCGATATTTATCGGCAGTACCTCAACACAAAACCTAGCTAAGAATACTTGCAGACGCTTATAGTACAACAGTGTAATTTTTCAAGAAAATCGGTTCAGCCATTTTGGAGTCTATAGGTAACAGACACACAAAGTTCCATTTATAAATAATTTTAGATAATAATATTAATTATAATAATAACTATTATAATTATTATAACTATTACTATAATAATAATAATAATAATAATGCCCTACTTTTGCATTGAGCACTTTTTAAAGTAAATATCTAATTGCGGAATGTACTTTCATTAGTAACCATTACTTATAACTCCCGAAAATACCTTGGTAAGAGACAAAGACATGACAGCCAGTTAGATTTGAAGTCTGCCAATACTAGTTTGCTAATCAATTTTTAATTGCAAGTCATTCATCTTGTATCATAAAGAAAGCAGAAAAGCCTAAGTATGATCACTTGAGTGGAGATGAGTAGGAATTTATTTAATGAGTGAACATAGAATAAAGCCTTACCTGTCCTCTAAGACGACATGAACGCCTGATGGGGCCCATCTGAACAGATCCCTGGTTTTCAACATTTTGTGATGCTGCAAAGTATTTCTTAGGCTTTGGAGAGTAGGATGGGGCTTTTCGCTTGACTGGCTTGTGTACAACTTGAAATTTTTCAAGCTGAAATAGAATTAAATCAAATCTATACACACAATATATAACTCATACACAGAAATCTGTTAATTATAAAAAACAGTTATCTACTCAAATATGAAAACCCATTAAAAAAATGCTCAAATAAATTCAAAATGTATGAATTAATCCATTTTGTAAAAAAAAAAAAAAAAAAAAAAAATTGATAGAGATGTAAATAAAAATTTGCTATCTAACTTTAAATGAGGGGGGGGAAAAAAAAAAAAAAAAAATGCAATTAAGAGAGATTTATTATTGCAATTAAATAGACACCTCTACTCATTTTGTATACCTACATTTTAAAGTGAATTTTAAGAAATGAAAAAGCTTTATTGAAGCTTTCATTTAAAGCTAAATTAGATTTCCTGTCCCCAGTAAGTAAAATAGAAATTTTATTGATTGGAATCTAAAATTTTAGAGTTTTCATTGTAGCAGCCATTTTTCAAATTTTGACGGTTTATAAACATAATTCTAGGTTTTAAAAATCTTGCAAAAATAAAATGTGATGCATTGTTTGTGGAAAATTAGCAGATTTTAAATTTAAATTAATCTGATTTGAAACATTACTTATAGCATGAAATTTAGAATAAAAGTATTTCTTAATCACAGAGGGTTTTCTGACCTGTGAAATGATTGATGTCAGTCAGGCGTGTGAAATGATTGATGACAAACTAAGTATAGTTGACCAGAACTAACAAATTCTGAAATGTTTAATTTCCAACTTTTAACTACGTAGTAATTTAAGAAAATTAACATTTTCAGTAATTATCTATTAACTTAATGAATTTTAGTTACTTTAGCTGTATAGACTTATGCTTAAGGATACTTTGTTAAGTAGTAAAATTTAAGATATAAAATTTTCTGAATTCAAAAATATAACAGCTGAGATAAAATTAAATATGTTAGCAGTAACTAAGTTTATGAAATGTTATGGTATTTATTTTATATATAAATTACTTTTATTTTTCATTTAACTAATAATTTTTATAATGATTATGACATGGTAAAGTTTTGTTTTTCTTTAAATATTTTTACAGTACTTTACATTTTTAATTACATAATTGTTAATTATCATACAATACCCTAAACAATATATATATATATATATATATATATATATATATATATATATATAAATGCTGCTACGTGCAAATCTGTTTATAGGGTATAGATCCTATATCATCTAACATATTAAAAGGAAAAAAGGAAAATTGCACACCAGCAAAATCAAAATGACTAAACATTTTAGAAAAACCAAGACAGGGCAAATTCCACAAGTCAGTGTTAAGTCAGTTAAGACTCTAGATTATGATTGGATAGGAAATAGCAAACTGATCTATGACCCCAGTCAATTTTTTTTTTCACAACTAGAAAATGGGTATGCTGTTTGGAGCTGATTACATGGAGGCAAATCAGAGAATCTGAAGGACCTTGGCACAATGTAAGGAATAAATTTAAAGAAGCCAGACCCAGACATAAAGGCGCATATTCATTTTTCCTCTCCTTCCAATGTCTTCACTCACTCACATAAAACAAAAAACAAAACACTTTTATTAGCAACCTTTTTAATCTTTTTACAAACACACATTCTGATACTTTTTTTTTTATAATCATATCACCCCAAGCAAGGCATTTTACTGCCACTAATTTGCAGGGGGGGGGGTGACATAGGAGGGAAGTTATGAGAAAGAGTGACAGGTTATAAGGGGTGTCAGGAAGTAGGTAAGAGAAGGATGAGAATACTGATGAGAATAGAGTGGACGGAGAAAGGAGCATGAGAGAGAGGATTCATGTTAGTGAGATAGATGACTTGACTACATTTAAATTCTTGAAATTTGTAGCTTTCGGGGGAAGCAAGTAAATGGAAGGGAATTTCACAGGCACGAAGTGCGAGAAAAGAAGCTATTGGAGTAGAATTTGCATTTTATTGTTTTCACAGTAAATGGGTGGGACCCAGCTGCTAAGCTTGTGGCTAGAGTAAATTCATATATAAGGAGCACTAGTGAGCTAAGTTCATCAGAACAGAAGACGTGAAAGTATTTGTAGAAGAGACACAGGGAAGCCACACTGCACCGGTGAGAAAGTGACTGTATCTGAGCAGCCAAATTGGGATCAATCACATTACTGATTCTCTGTTGGATTTTGTCAAGGCCCCCTAGGTGGATAGTAGGAGCACCTGACCAGATATGGCAGCAGTATTCAATGTACAGGCAGATGGTAGATTTGTATATGTGCAGGATGGACTCAGACGGGAAAAACTTCCTGGCCCTGCTCAGAGAACCAACTTTCTTAGCAGTGGATTCTATATAATCATTCCACTTGAGATCTGTTGTGAAAGTTAACCCGAGGAGGCGCAGTGTTTTGCTTTCAGGAAGACTAGCCTGATCCATGCTAACGGGGAGGGGGGAAGAGAGCAATTGTCTGCGATGGTTAATAACTAGCAGCTTCGTTTTGGAAGCATTAAAATTCCAGAGCCATCTCGTATCTCAGTTCGCCATAGATTAGAGGTCTTTTTCAAGCTTGGCAGCAAGGTTTGCTTTGTCAGCCTCAGCAGACTTTTCATCGAGGTAAGATTAAACCATAGTGTTGTCAGTGTATATGCCTACTGGGAGATCATTAATGTAAGTAAGGGAAACACAGGACCTAGAATAGAGCCTTGAGGGACAACGTGTTCGTATGATAGCATTGGGAGACCTGTCAATTCAATACTACCTACCTTCAGTGTGCGATTTGAAAGGAATGACTGGATTAGGTCAAACAATTGTCCAGTTATACCATAACCTCACAGCTTGCATGGAAAGCCAGCATGCCAGACTGTCACACACTTTGGAAATGTCTAGGGCAATAGTTTGGGCTTCGTCGTTCTTGTCGAGAGCCTGGTGTATATACTCGGTGATGGTCGTGAGCATATCAGCAGTAGACCTGGTGAAGCAGAAACCATACTGTTTGTCAGAGAATAGTCTGTGAGGTGTTGAACTACCTTGGCGTTGATGATGGCTTCGAAGACTTTGCCAAAAATTGGTAGGAGGTTGGTAGAACAATAATTAGAAGGGTCAGAGTGTTCAGTGTTTTTATATATTGGAACTATGGAGGAAGACTTCCAGCAGACAGGAAAGCAAGAAGCAGAGAGACAGTAGTTATAGAGTTTGGAGAGAACAAAGGAGAGTTCAGGGGGAACATTTCTTCAGAACAATTATTGGGATTCCGTCACCACCGTTCCTTTTATGGGGGGAGGGGGTCAAGCTTTGAAATTATGTTAAGAGACCATTGAGGGGGCAATGTGGATGTCATTCAGTTGGGCCTCAGTTTGGGGTGGGAAGTCAGGTACAGATACTCCAGATGAGTCCAGTGTGAGTTGGTGGAGAATCTGTGAGCAAAGCACTCAGCCTTGTCTGTTGTGGAGGTTAGGACCTCAAATTTGTTGATTAGAGGTGGGGGGTGTTGAGGGTTTGCTATTGTTTAGTACACTTTTACAGAACCTCCAGTAGTCTTTGGAACCGAACTTACGGGATGCTATGCACTGCTTCATTCTGGCTGCAAACATCAGCTTAGCTTCTTGCACTCATTGCGAGCAGAGGCAAAGAGATGCCTGTTATGGTCTGACGCACAACTCCAGTAAAGCCAGAAATGATTTTGGTGGGTGATGGCAGCCGAGCAGGCAGGGTACGACCAAGGGGGAGGTGAGTGGGATTTAAGTCTCAACTTCCTGGCAGGGGTGAAAGCATTGATGCTAGCCTTAACCCAAGAGAAAACCTCAGCCGCAGTCTTCAATGAAAAGGCTAAATACACAGAACGGGTCCCCAATCAGCTCTTTGATAGCAGTAAGATATCCTGCTGGTCTGAGGTTCTTAGGTGGAGTGGAAGTGGAAGTGGAAGGACCACCACATGGTCAGAGTTTCCGAGAGAGCAGAGTTGCTTGACATTGCAAGAGTCAGGGATGGAAGTAAAACAGATCTAGCAGTGAGTCAGATCTATTAGGGTTATTAGAGAAATGCGAGGGGGAACTCCACCACTTTATCAACTATGAGTTCTGAATTTCTGTGGAACATTTAACTACTTACATTTCTCTTTGAACACATTTATGCTATTCTGTTCTGTAAATACAATTTCACAAATTTGTTCAGATAATAAAAACTTTTTTTTTTTTACTTTAATGTACAAACAAAACATTCTTCCAACCACCTGATATTTTTAAATTGTGGGAACTTTGGTTATTTTGGCACAAGGTCAATTTGACAAGCATCATCGAGACCCCTACATATTTGATGGTCTGGCCATCTGTGTTGCCATTGAGTATTTCATGCAGGTCTTCTGCATAGTTTGGATACTCAACAAGCAAATGAAGAAATTGATAGATCTGTCAAGAAGTATCTTAAAAAAAAAAAAAAAAAAAAAAAAAAAAAAATTACAAAAAATAATTTTATATAATTTTATTTGAATAAGTACCGAAAGTTTCAAAATCAGACCATTTTGAATTTTTGATCTTTGCAAAAAAAAAAAAATTCTATAAATGTATTTTTCACAGGGGGGGGGGGAGAGGGAGGAGAGAAAGAAGAAGAAAAAAAAATGCATTGCCGTAATCACATTTTGCCATAGTAAACTTTAAACTAAAAATCTTGCCACTCGCAAAATAAAAAAAATAAAAAATAAAAATTTTTTTTATCAAAATTTACGAGATTAAACTAAAAGTGTTAGCTAGAAAGGATAAAAAATAAATAAAAAAATAAAAAATAAATTCTTAAAATAGTTCTACGATAACACTTATTAAATTTGGGGCCTTTTAGCGTCATGCTACGACTTTTCCGCGAATGAGTGAACTGAATGTACCTACAATTTCAATTCAATCTAATTTTCTTAAAATTAAATTACACTACAGCCCCTACCCCAAATGTTTTTCTCAATGTTCAATAAAGAACACAAAATAAAATAGGCTAAGTTAACGAATATAAAATTACTGAAATGCCATTTTGGATAAATATTTAATTATAAATTAAGATATTTGATTTTTTCCTGTTAAAAATAACTTGAGTATTTCAATAGGCAAAGGAAATAAAAAAAAAAAAAAAATTTAAGTTTTTATTGTAGTGTGAAAACAACGGTCAAGTTTTAAAGTCAAGCGCCCTCTGTCGGAAAAATCGGGATCAAGCCCGCGACAAACAAGCAGCGCCCTCTGCTGTCATTCACAAAACACATGGACACAACAATAACACATGCAGAGAAAATACCAAGTATTATTATAAGATGCGCCTCAAAAAACGACGATGTAAATAATTATTTGGTGAAAAGGAATTCCTAACGACTGAAGAACATATTCAACATGGAATACAAGTTCGGAAATACTTTTAACAGAAAGGATAAAGTGAAAGAGGTTCACGCTTTGGCTAAGAGGAAAAAAAAGTATGGAAGTGAAGTTCGAAAAGAAACTTAACGAAGAAAAGAAACAATATTTTTTTCAATTTATTTTTTCATTAACTTTTTTTTTTTTTAATGAAAGCTAAAAAATCGTTGGTCAAGTCTGCTGAATGTTCAAAACAACGATAAAAATTTAAAAACAAACGTGAAAAAAAAAAAAAGTTTTGTCGATATTTTTTTTTTACCCGCATTTTTATTTCCCCCCTTTCTGCACATCTAAATAACTGAATTCAAACTTTGGAAATAAGGTCCAGTCAAAAATATATCATATTCTTTCCATGTCGGAAACAAAAATTGTCATGTGGAACCGGAAAACCTTGCAACATTTTTAACCTCGAAACGAAAAGAAAAGGAATAAAAAAAAAACAATTTGACTTTTAGTCTATAAACAGAACAATATTGCAGATTTGACAAGTTCTAAGAGAAACAAGTAATTTTTCCCCCCAATAATTTTTAGTTAAGGCAGTTCAACTTATTAACTAAATTTTACTTGTGGTCGTTTTTAAAAAGTAAAAACGGTTTCACACACAGTAACTGAGATAAGAAAACAGAAGAATCCTTTTAAGCTAATTTTGATAAGCAATATTGACAAAAAAAAAGTATAATTTCATTTACTCACTTTTTTAATGTGAGTTATGTAAAATTTTAAAAGCAATAAAATTCAAACTTCTATTTCATATAGGTAATTTTTGTTAGCAAGATAATCATGACAGTTTAAAAAAACACGTAAACATTGAGACAACACATTAACAAAGCAGACATTATAAAAAAGTAAACATTTTAAAAATTCAAAATATGTCTGAGATGCTAAAAATCCCGTCATGCAACATAATTATCTACTTTTAAAAAGCGCGAGATATTTATTAAAGATGGTTCTACAAAAATTGCATAAATAGCTCCTAAAATCTAGTCTAAACAGAAAGAAAGTTAATACATTGACTTTGAGAAAACTAAAAAGCCTATATCGTCTAACTATTCTCCCACATTTTATAACTTTAAATATGCCTCAAGATACAGCTAATAACGAGTGTCAACAAGATCAGAATTTACCTTATATACGAGATCGTCATGAAGATTTCCAACTCGCAGAAGTGGAAGAAATCCTACGATATCCAGACCCGTCCAAAATTATGTCGGAACCCCCGATCTTACCTAAAGGAGGCGAAGTATACCTTTACCGACCCAAGGCGTTGGACAGACGCGTAAGGGACCAGTACTGGTGGGTCAATCGTGGAAACAATTTTCACTCAAAGGGCCAAAAACGACCAACCATTATGAAAACCTACTTCAGTCTCAAAGACAGAAACGGGGGACGGAAAAGCGATTGCTTAAACGGGTTTCGGCGTCATCTCTATCGCTTGGCCGATGCAAAAGATGATGAAGCTATCATATTTATTCATTATCTGGGAGACGAGACTTTACACAAGCCTATGCCTCATGGAAATACTAAACTTGCCTGGCTTAATCAACCGGCACCTTCATCTAGGGATTCTACTGTCAAGACTTGCGAGGAAATTCCTATTTATGACTTCCCAGCAACTGGACGATACCAAAGTAATAAAGTAATGACCAGAAATGCAAATAATATCGTCAGTAAACGGGGTTCAATTTCTGTTAATGCCAGAGCTCCATCGAACATTATCAAACCTGGAGTTTCCTCTATGTTGAGCGACAAGGCCAGACAAACCCTGACGAACAATCGGAAGAGATTGGCCCCTGGTTGGAACACAAACAATAAAACAGAAACCAACAAAGCGGTAAATAATTCTACATATTTTTTTCTTTTTGAAATTTGATATCGTGTCTTAAAACTTTCGGTCAAGGTTGGCTATGAATGTAACAGCTTTTTTTTTTATTCTCCCTGGTTAGATAAAACAGTGATAAACAAAAAGTTTGACATTTTCCTCATCGAATACTGGGCCGTGGCAAATAAACTAATAAATAATATTGATTTTTTAAAAAAAAAAACAAACAAAAAAAACTCATCTACTGTTACAGAAAACTTAACGCAGAATTGTAATTCGTAGAAATATCAATATCCCAACAGGCTCAACTGCTTATCTGTGGGCCCCAATTTCTTCCTAAAATGCCACATCCCAGGTGAGAATTCCTCTGCTTCAGTAGCAAGAAATAGATACAAATGAACCCATTAATAATGGAATTACTATATAAAATCCGGTATTTAATTTATCCATTAATATACCCTCTTTGCCCCGCTCCCAATCGCTAATGAGTTTAATTTAGTGCTTGAATTACACTTTCTACGGTTAATAATATTAATATGAAATGGATTTTATAAAAAATGAATAAAAATCAAAAGATCCCAAGGAAATATTTATCTTTTGTGAGATAGTACAAGGGATGTACATAGAAAGAGATAACCAACTGATATACTTTATTGATAGGACGTCATTTATGTATCAGGACCCTTCAGGATTTGAGCGATCATAGCTCTCCATAACATCCTACTCCTTTGTTATAAAAATTTGCTTGCACCTCAAATTTTACGTGATGAAAGTAAATTTAAAAATAAAAACAGAGGGTTAAAGGGAGATAATCGCAGATTCGAACTTAGAAAATTATCGATAAAAATCGGTCAATAATTATTTATACCGGAGCTCGTATGCAATTACCAGTAAATCATTTATTTTTGGCATATGAATTTTAAGATTTCTAAATATTAGATTGCCTTTCAATTATTCTGCCTTACATGCTATCCTCTTCCTTTGCACACATGAGATGCACTTCATTTGAGATTACTAAAAAAAAAAAAAAACATTTGTGACTACCATTCCTTTGTCCCCACTGTGCCATCCATTAACGAACTCATTAGGTAGGTCCTTGCCCTTCATACCTTCAATATGCCCTGTGTATATTAAACTTTCCTCATAATGTGCCTCTGAAACTTTAAACATCTTTGGTTCTCAGTAAGAGCGTCTTTTTAGATCTTCATGTGTTCTTTACATTATTCTCAGCCCATATAATTTCAAACGACTTCATCTGTAGAAGGAAATTGTTCAGCATTCAATACTATGAGGGAGGATATGTACAACATGATAGTTTAGCACATTTCTTTGTTTTTTGTCTTAACACTTTTAGTTTCTGAAAAGCCATTTTCACTATTTTGAAGCACCTTCAGATTTCTGCATTGTACTTTCAATTGTCTCATGTTATACCAAAACATGTGAAGTTCTGTACCTGCTTCATAATGATGTTAATTCAAACCTCACATTCTTTCCTTTGCCCAATCAGTCAGTCAGTTGAGTGCCATACGTGATACACGCTTGGGTGATCATGTCTCGAAAGAGACATGACTGACTGGGCAGAGGATTATCCCGCAGTAGGTTGCCATTGCTTTCTGCGGTAGACTGGTTGCCTGCCAAGGCTATAGAACCCAATCTGTCCTGCTATTTAACCCATAACTGGAGGGAAAATTTTCCCAAGGGTATTTATGCGTAAGTGAATACAATGGATTCAACTGGAATTCGAACTCGGCTCCCCGGTTTCTCGTTCCGAGCCGATATCCACTGTACCACAATGCCGAAAATGAAAAACAAAAGAAAAAAGTGAAGGCATGAACTGAAACTAACTGAACCGGGTAATGAGCCAATATTTAAAACCATCCATTATCTCAAGTTTCTGCTCCTCCTTCAGTTACCCTGTATCTTCTCATTCTCTTTATCTATTTCACTCTCTATTGAATTTCGTTTTCCATTCAAAATATAAGGATTAGTTTTTATGCAAGAGAAAAAGATAGCTATGGCCAAGTATTTTCTACTGCATCAGTTTTTAATATTTACATTCACAATGTTTCAGTTGCTGTATGCTTCGACCTGATAATCATTTGGAGAAGCTTGGAGCGCACAACAGCTAAAATGTTGTGAATAAGGAAACAAAGACAAGGACAACATTCCAAACAATGTAAATAATACCTAATCTCAAAAATATTGACAAATATCTTTAACCTTTTCTTCAGAAATAATTCTGTGCAATAATTTTTAAATTTTCATTCTTACCTCCCTTTCAATCTTGATTTTTTTCTTTCCAATTTTCTGTACTTTCACCTTCAACATTGTCCATTACAGAGAGCAGCAAAAATACTGCCCACATAATGTTAAGACGTTAGAGAGACTAAGACACCACTTCCATCACACAGGTGACAGTTTAAAATGTGGGAGGTATTTCTGCCACATCATCTATGTGCCCTGTCCTTTCAGGGCGTAGGCAATCATGGCCTCCCTGGTGGCTCTTAGCACACTTTCTCCTGACACCACACAACTCGTTATGTCATCCACCTGATTAGGACCTTCAAATATGTTATCCGTTGCTTTCCCCCTCTTGCCTGTTATCAGGTTCTCCAAGCCCTCCTTCCTCATTGCATGTCTCAGGAACTTTAGCTGTCTCTTCCTGATGATCAGTATTAATTTCCTTTTCGTTTCCATCATTTCCAAAACCTCATCATGGCTCATACTCAATCCATGATATCCGCAGCATCCTTCTGTAGAACCATATTTCAATTGCTTCAAGTTTTCCCTTCATCTTTGATGATATTGTCCAGCATTCACTGCCATATTGAAGAACTGACATCACATAGCAATCCAATACTCTCCTCTTTGTTTCTAGCAAATGCAAAATTGTCCTGTTTCTTAATACTTTACTCAACTTCTGGAATGCATTCTTTTGCTTTTGGATCTCAGGAATATAAATATATATAAATGTATAGAAACTGCTGTGACCACTTAGTGAGGGGTCAGTTTATTGATTGTAATATGGAACTGAGCCCCCACTTTATATCCAGTATGATTCTGCAGAACCACATTTCAGTTGCTTCAAGTTTTTCCTTCATCTTTGATGATATTGTCCAGCATTCACTGCCAAATTGAAGAACTGACATCACATAGCAATCCAGTACACTTTTCTTTGTTTCTAGTGAAATTTTCCTGTCTCTTAATACTCAACTTCTGGAACACATCCTTTTTACCATGCCAATTTGCCTTCGGATCTGTCACATTTTCTGTTCATATCTCAAAACTGTGGTCAGATGTATTATGGCGAATCGCCAGGTGTGTTTAGACTGCTGCTATGCAGAGTTTCTGTGCACAGTTCATGAGATATACATTGGCGAGTATTTTATGCAGTCTTTTTTGTATATTCCTGCCTTTGCTAACTATCTTGCTTTATTAGGTGGTGGTGGTGGTGGTGGTGGTGGTGGTGGTAATCTTTACATCAAGTTTGGACAAGTTAGCACTTTAGTATCTCCTTCATTTACTCTAAATGGTCCAATAATGGTTTGATAGACAATAACACATCATATGGGTAAGATTATTTAGCTTGGGATAGCCTCTGGTCTAACCTTTCCAGTTTGAGAATAGTGTCAAAATGCTCATCCAGGCCAGATTTTTCAAACCTCTGGTGTTGATGAACATTTCAATGTAAAACTCTACAATTCATTAAAGTAACTTATCTGATCATATTTCTTGACCTATGAAATAGCTCTAGTTATATTTTGGGCACTTTTTGGCAGTTATATCTTGAAAAACATGTAAAAAAAAAATGAAAATTTTAATGTATTTTCGCAGTATTATTATAATAATTTGTTGCATTCATTTGCACACAAATATCTTTAGGAAAGGTATTAATCCATCGCTTCCTTCCAGCTATGGGTTAAATAAGAGATTGGGTTCTATAGCCTTGGCTGGCAACCAGTCTACCGCAAAAAGTAATGGCAACTTACTGCAGAGCAATCTTCTGCCCAGTCAGTCCATGTCTCTTTCGAGGCATGATCGCCCAAGCATGTGTCATGTATGGCACTTGACTGACTTGAAACTTTAATGAGTGAACCAAACAATTAAAAACGTTTGCTGACGTGACTCCAAAGTTGAGGTGCTGAACATAACATTAATCAGCTAAGTTACCTATTGATTGTATTAACCCTTTTGGCAAGGGGGCCTGAAAAATTACGAAAGTCTCGTTTGTGAAACTCAGAAGTCTGAGTACTTAATCAATACGGTGACAAACATCCTTACTCATGAATTGGCCATTATTTTATTATGAACTAAGACCTAAGAAAACTGAAGTATAAAAAGACCAAAAGCAAAACATGAAAAAAGACACTATTGTTTTAACTACCTTCAATCTTTGACAATGTTTGCTTTAGAAAGAGATGCTTAGAATGGGAATAAAATCTAAACATATGAAAGTGAATGTTTTTAATTTACAACAAAAATATTAAAAGACTTCTAATTTTCAATACCTTGGTTATAAAAATTTATAAATCAGTTTTCTTTCTAGCTTTAATTGAAAGCTAGAGGATTTAAATTTACTATTTCCAGTAAAAAAATACTCTGGTATATTTTAAATAGAAATATTGATTGGAATCGGTTTTGGGGGATCGTTTTTTTTTAAAAGATTTCTGATGACCCCCCCCCCCCCCAAAGCAATATACTTATCTGGAACTTACCCCCCCCCCGTGTAATTTGGGGGGGGGGGGTCAACAATTGTCTTAATAATATACATTTTGACAATAAGGCTTTGTTTTTAAGTTTAAGGGTCTTTTTTTTTTTTTATTATGCTATACTTTTTCTTTTTTCAAATTAGATCATCTATTTACAACCATTTTAGATTGTTATAAATCTAAAAAACTGATACAATTATCATTTACCAATTTATAAAGAAATGTAAAAAAATTTTCATAAGTTTACAAACATTTACTAAATTATTAAATTATATTAATTGTGCAAATCAAAGCTGAATAAATCAAATTTTAATCTATTAGACATCAAAACGAAGCTCGAGTTAAATTTCTGGGTAGTTTCAACATGGTTTACTAAGTTATTGAATTTATTATAAAAACTGAAGTCTGAAATTATGCATATTAAACCAATAGTTTAAATCCTTTGAAATCTAATGAAATCCCCACCACCACGACTGTAATACCTGTGTAAACATGGATAATTGAAAGGGTCTCGCAAATGCACAAAAACTGAAAATAAAGTTATTGATTGAGCGAATGTTCACATTGGAAATATCGAATGGGCTTTACAGATCATTGAACGATAAAAAGAGCTGTTAAAAATATTTCAAATTTGGAAAATATAACTAAGTTAGGAACTAAAAGCAAAAGAAAAGGCCTTATGAACTTGTTTCCTTGAAGGGGAATGTTAACCAAAGTGAGGTATAGTAAAATGATCGCTTTTGACAAGTGTTCAGGCTGAAATTGAGGGAGTCAAGGTGTAGAATAATTTGCAAATTGGGGATCTGTCAAGTGACTCAAGTCGCTTAGGCAAACTCTTTAGTAAAACAAATAATTTAAAGCTTCAAAATTGAGTTACATGAAAACTGACTTTATTATTTTCACAGATTTTAGGTGACACTGGATGAGCCAAAGGAGAGATTATATCCAATGCAGATAGATGTACCTGTGGCTAAAAGTGATCATTATTATCATTTAACATCATGCTAGTATAAGTTGGACAGTTTTCTTGATGGCCCCTTGATTGAACCATCATGAAATATTGGAGCAAATTTTACAGCTGTATGCCCTTACTAAAAACTAACTAATTCAGGAGACTGGAAACTGTGCTTTTGAGATACCATCTCTAGGAAGATTACCTATCAAGGTTAGAGAGTTTAGTCTACCCTATTCTTTGCAGAGTAGGTGTAGTTTTTTTTTCTTTCTTAGATTTCCTTCTCTGCTATCCACATCGTGTGCATTGTGGTGCAGTGGATATCGGCTCGGGATGAGAAATCAGAGAGCCAAGTTTGAATTCCAGTTGAATTCCCTTCTTTCACTTACACACAAACACCCTTGGGAAAGGTATTTAATCCTTCTCTTCCCTCTAGTTATGGGGTAAATAACAGGACAGATTGGGTTCTATAGCCTTGGCTGGTAACCAGTCTACTGCAGGGTAATCTTCTGTCCAGTCAGTCATATCTCTTTCGGGATATTATTGCCTCCCATATGGCACTTGACTGACTGATTAATATATTCACCATACTTGTAGCAATAAAGTCCTCGAGGAAGATGTCAAAATAAAACTGTTGGCTTAGAATTAGTCAAGTAAATGCTACATGTGATACATGCTTGGGTGATCATGTCTCTTTTTGTCCCATGACTGACATGGCAGAAGATTTTCCCCAGTCTCTTTCCTCCAGCTATGCGTTAAAGGACAGATTGGGTTCTATAGCCTTAGTTGGAAACCAGTCTACTGCAGCAAAGTTTTCTGCGCAGTCAATCATGTCTCTTTTGGAGACATGATCACCAACGTGTGTAGCACTACATATGACACTTGACTGAATTTGACAGAATGATGCTTGGGTAATAACGGACATATTTTAAAAAAAATAAAATAAAGAAGAATGATGTGAACAACTAATTTTTTTTTTAGACTAGGTAAAAAAATATATGCTTTTTTTTTTTTTATGAAGATACTCGTTTAAAATGTTAGAAAATTACGAATAAAATAAATATTTACCTACGATCTTATGTTGTGTCTGTATTTAAAAATCAACTCATACTCCACGGAAAAAGATATTTAAAAAAAAAAAAAAAAAAGCTTTTAGTTTAAAAAAGGTCTTAATTTTTATGTATTTGTTTGTTTACCATTAGATACCGCCAAAAATTTAAAAACAAAGACTAGTCACTTAACACCATGAGAATATCTCCAACATTAAATTTAAAGTTTAAGACTAAGAGGCAACAATAACATCAATAATTTTTTAACTTCGGAGGGAGAAAAACTTTTTCCTGCAAAAAGAAAAAAAGAAAAAAAAAAAAAGCAGACGATTATTGTCTGAAGCTTTTTTCAGGACTTATTCAAGAAGGAAAAATTATTTTTGAACTTTTTTTTTTTTTTTAAATAAAAAAAAAATGTTAATGAAGTTTTGAAATTGTATCACTTATCTTCAGAGAATTTCAAGATCATTTGGTTAAAAACAATTCCACCCCATCCCCAGTCGTAGAAAATCAGCCCTGATCAGATTTTTCAAAAAAATTTCGTTAAAAAATCATTTTTCTTTGTAACTTGTTTTTGTCAACATTTTCAATGCGAGGGTTTACTAAACTGGAGAAATTTTATTAGAAACAAAGAAAGTACTGAAGAACTGTTCCATGATATCTATCTGCGTTGGCTGCCACGGGCAACCAATACGGGACAATCTCCTCCAAAGATGAAGAGATTCGACCATGACAGAAATGTGGTTCTACTACACTAAGTTGATGAGTCCAATGTTAGCAACGACGAGGTTTTGGAGATAGTGGAAACAAAAAGTAGTAAACTTATATAACATTAAGAAGAGGCAGTTGAAATTTCTGGGATACGGATTTGGAAAATCCAATACTCAAGGGTGGATAAAGGGACGAGAGGGAGACGACGCGTGACATACTTGATGGGTTTGAGCAAATAAATATAACAAAAGAGTTTGAGAGAAATAAAACAAAACTTAAGAGCTAAAAAAAAAAAAAGAAGAAAAAAAAAGAAAAGAAACAGGAAGATTTGGAGGGGCCATGATCGCCCACGTTCTGGAGGGACACAATACAAAAAAAGAACTAAAGAGTCTTAGTCACGTTTTATTTAGAGCCTCTGGGTAAAAGTCCTTTGAGAAGAAAGATAATGTGACGAATCAAAGAATATTCTCTAGCACGAGAACGATAAGATTAAAAAAAAAAATGAAAAGGGGTCAGTTGGAGGGGAAAGAAAAAAAAATGCCTGATCAGGTCTTAAAAAAATTATTTATATTTTAGAACCAAATAACTGCTTCTGAGAGTCTAAAAAATTTATTAGTAATAACTTGATTTGTAACTAAGTTTTAATGTATATATTATACAGACATGAAAATTTTAACTGATATTTTTTACATCCCCCCCCCCCAACAAAAAACCCAGGTCTTTTTTTGTCTCGATAACACTGCCCTAAAATTTGACAGTTTTTTTAAAACTTAACATTTTTCTATTTTTTGAAATTACTACATCTTCTGATGAATCAAACAACTCATTTGTGAAAGTTACATAGAAAGAGTCGATTTCTCACGTGGTGTGAAATTCACACCACTTTTCTTTTTCTGTTAGTTTCGAAAAAAGATTGTCAAACATGGTAGCTACCCTTACTACCACCTGACTATTTTTTTGTTTGTTTCGGGGAGGGCTGAGATTTGAGTACATGAAGGGAACGGGAAACAAAAAGTGAACATTAAAAACGTCATTTTCATTCTTTAAAAATATTCTTGCAATTTCCTGAGTTGAGTATTATTTTGATTTTGTAGATTAAAATATGCATTTTTTTTTTTTTTTAATGATTCTGTGTACGGAGTAGGAAGGAACAGGAGGGAAAATGTTGATTTCTGAGTGTCTGGAGTCAACATAGACAAAAAAAAAACAAAAAAAAAACCGTGACAATTAAGTAAAAATGCATTGCTCGGAGGGGAGTAATTTTTTTTTTCAGTTATTTAAAAAAAAAAGTCTTTAATTATTTTTCAAACTGACTGAGAAGAAAAACAAAAAACAAGCGATGTTGGAGAGGGTTTTTTTTTTTATTCGGGGCGAGAACTTTTTCTAGCGGTAGAGTGTGTTTTTTGGTGAAGGGGATATACGGTACACTTCCCGTCCAAAATAATTTGTATTCAACATTATTAAATCGCAAATAAATAAATAATGGATTTAAATTTTTCCGTTTTTTTTTTTTCATCAATTGTTTTTTTTTTTGTCTACCCTAAAGACATTACATTTCAGTTGCAAATGCATTTTTTTCAAAGTTTCAGTGGAGAGAAAATAATTTTTCCAACACTAGAGACAGGTTACAGGTAAACACTAAATAAAGTTTTATGTCATTCATTGCAAGCAACATCATATTTGTATCCTAACTTCTCGACTAAACCACTTTTAAAGTATTCATTGTTTAAATTAAATGAAACTTTATAATAGACATAACCACATGAAAAGTATCAATAACATACCGTCGATTGTTATTTTATTGCAAATAAGGTGAATAATAAAAATCTGAATAAAAACATAATTATTAAAGATTTTAGAAATATTTAAAAAAAGATAACTTACTGAATGACGAATTCCTAGTTCAGCTAAAATTCGTTTATTGTCGGCTAAATTTTTCAGTCGGAGTTGTTCATATTTGCTGCACATGATGACAATGTATTTTAAATTCAACTTTTAGTGAGGGAAGAAAAAAAAGAATCAAAAGCTAATGGAAGGGTGCAAATTTAAAACTGCACTTTGTTGGGACTTCTCGTCACAATCGGCGTTTCTGAACAGATCTCCCGCGAAATTTTCCCATGTGACTAAGCAGCCTTTGCTGATTGGGTAATACTATGGACGGAGGGGTGTAACGGCGCGAAAAAGTGATAAGCTCCTCCTACTAACGGCAGAATTTTAAATGTGTTACTGGCTATGAATGGGATTTTTTTTTTTCGACTTACGAGAAAAGTTGTCACGGTCTGCATTGGATATCTTATTCAATTATTTTTCATTATCATTAGTATTTAAAATAACTTTTATTGCCTCAATATGCGACTATATTTGTTTTACTTTTAAACTGATACAAAAATAAAATCTTTTGTTTAATTAATGTGTGCTTCAATGTTCTCTGATTTGAAGGTGGTCATTTATTTTTTTTGTAGTGAACAATTTTTTTTTTTGGTTTTATGAATTTAAATCAGAAGGATTTTTAAAAACACATTTCTTGTGATAATGCCGTTTAAACAAAACAAAAAAAAAACTAAAAAAAAAACTATTTTACGATTGATTCTTTTCTTTCTTTCTCAGAGTATCGGCGATTAAGACTCTCCGCAGATTCACTTCTGTGAATTAACATTTCATTTATCATTTATTTATTATTCCTGGACCAGGAAAATAGAGGTGTGTTCCCTGTTGTTGTCTGATTTTGAATTCAGTTTTCCTTTACTTCTGGTTGCCATCCAAAGCGAACTGCTAGACATATAAATTTTAGATAGTAATTTTTAATTTAATTCCTGCATATGCACAATAAAATATTTTTTTTTACAATTTACTTTACAAATTCATAAAAAAAAGAGGGCGGACCTGAAGCAGACTACCACCACGTTTAATTTTATTATTTTTTCATTTTCTTTTTACTTTTGTCAGCGCAGTCCTATCGATTGTTACTTAAACTTTCTGATTATCAAAAAAAAAAAAAAAAAAAAATTTGAAAAATTACAATAAACCACTTGGGGGTGGGGGTTCAGTTTCTCATACAACCTTATAAAAATCGACCCTCCATTTTCAAGCCATTCGCGTTGGGTTCGCTTTGTTTATGTTAATTTCGTTGTTTTTCATTTTTTTAAAAACTTTTTTTTCAGCGCAGTTCTATCGATTGTTACTGAAACTTTCCGATTTTCAAAAAAAATTTGAAAAAATACAATAATATTTAAATGTATGCAAAACTGGTCCCCCCTCCACCTAAAATTGTTTATTGAAATTTTTGGAAATTTTTTTTTTTGGTCATTGGTAAAGTTTAAGGTGTAAAAGATTGCACTGAAAAAAGTCCAAAAAATTTGATAATGAACAAATTTACAGGTGGCGGTAATGTCGTACCGGCGACTGGTTTCAAAATGGAGGCTCGATTTACTATAACGTTGTATGAGAAACTGATCCCCGCCAGAAAATCATTACATTTTGAAATTTTTCCAATTTTTTTTTTTTTGTCAGTCGTAAAGCTAAGGGGATAATCGATAGGACCGCGCTGAAAAAAGTATATAAAAAAAAAAATGAAAAACAACGAAATTAAACGTGGTGGTAGTCTGCTTCAGGTTCGCCAAGAAGAGCTAGATAAAGCTATGTCCTTTCCAATAAAAGATGAGTGGCCACCTAACAAGTTGCTATTTTTATTCCTAGGTAGGTTAGGAAAGTTTTATCTATACCTTTCCCAAGTAAATGCAATAGTCAGTTAAGTACCATATGTGATACATGCTTGGGCGATCATGTCTCAAAAGAAACATGACTGACTGGGCAGAAGATTTTCCGTGCAGTAGGTTGCTATTACTTTCTGTGGTAGACTGGTTACTAGTTTAAAAATTATAAATACCAGACACTCTTAAAATCTCTCACTTTCTCAACTCATGATTTGTATTATTAAGCCATTATTATCTTTCCCCACCAATTTGTAGGGACAGTCAGCCATGTCTGGTACAAAGGCCACTTTATAATATAGCCAACAATCCCTGCATCAGATGATTGAAGGTGTTTTATTTGTAAAATAAGTGGAATTTTATTAACTGAACAGAATAACATCAAATCAAATGTATAAAAAATGAAATTATTAACTAGGTCAGTCAGTCAGTTAAGTGCCATACGTGATACACGCTTGGGTGATCATGTCTTGAAAGAGACATGACTGACTGGGCAGAAGATTATCCTGCAGTAGGTTGCCATTGCTTTCTGCGGTAGACTGGTTGCCGACCAAGGCTATAGAACCCAATCTGTCCTGCTATTTAACCCATAACTGGAAGGAAGAGACGGATTAATACCTTTCCCAAGAGTATTTGCGCGTAAGTGAATACTATGGATTCAACTGGAATTCGAACTCGGCTCCCCGGCTTCTCGTTCCGAGCTGATTCAAAAAGAGAAAGTGTAGTAGTGTTGAGTTAAAGGAATCAAGAGTTTGTAGTTGTAAAGTGGTTGTAGTGGTCTGGACAAATTGGGTACTAATATGTAGTAGACTGACCATTGGAGTAGTAATTTTAACAGTGAAGAAAAGTTTGGTTGTCCAAACCACCACAATTATAAATAAAATAACTCAAAGCACAATGTAACGAATATAACAACATTGTTTTAAGTAAGGTTACAGAACTGAATAATTTGTGAATGTAAGATGTCGTGAAAAGAGTTCTTAGATATTAACGATATTGTCTCAATATTCATGCTGGAAGAGTTCCTGAAAAGGAAATAATATGTTTGTACTGAATAGTAGTGAATATAATTATACATGTATTGAAATGTTCTTATAAGATAGAAACATTTTTTGTAGTTAATTGCTGAATGCAATTAGCACAGTATGTGAGTTGGAAGGAACGAACGGCATTCGGACTATATGCTCTGAAAAGCAGCCTCCAACTGGGTAAGCACTTGTGGAAATCAGTTTATATATTTTTTAATAAATGTGGGAAAAAAAGAAAGTTTCATATGCGGTCCTCACGTAAGTGTGTGTGGGTATATGTGTATGAACGTGTGTGCATGGTGATATGTATGTAGGTATGTATGTGCATATAGAAGTGATTCTACATGGTCATGTCTTGTTCTTCCCTTTATTTTTGTGTCCGCTGAGTAGGTGAAAAGGAAAAGGTGGGGGGCCATCAATTTATGGTGAGCAAGAGAGTGTAATTGAGAAGTAAAAGATAAAAGGAAAAATGTACTTATCGGTGATGAATTGTTTTTGGAGTCAGTTGAAAATATCTTGTTGCTGTTTCTTTGACGGCAATTGAGTGAAGTCGAAGAAAGAAAAATAGGAAGGAGAAGAAGAATGAATGCATGCCGATGAGACATGCCAGGTTCTCCCTTACATTATGGCGGTGTCCTTATCAGATCCCTGCTCCCATCGGACTGACTTGACATGTCGAGAAACGTAGATAAGTAGTGCAGTCGAGTCACGTGGTCGGATTTGATTACAAACCCATTTTTTAGGTGCTAAGAAAATTGACAGGGGTCATAGTTCCATTTATTATTTCCTATCCAATCAGAATCCAGAATCTTAATTTTCACGCCGGCTTGTGAAATTTGCCTTTGTCTGTTTTTTTTTTGTTTTTTTTCAAAATGTTTTCAGTCATTGTGAATCTGGGTGTGCAATTCTACTTTTTGTGTTTCAGTTATTTGTTGGAATGATATAGGATTTGTATCCTATAAATTCTTACAATCTAAAAATATTTTCTGGCTTTGAATAACCTGCAAAGGGTTGATAAACCATAAAAAATAAACCAATCAATCAAAAATTTCTCTCAACTCTCTGCCCATCTCTGTATCATCTTGCACAGCTGGGAAGGAACAAGCAGAATTATGATTTGTATTTGTGATAGAAATAATCTGTAAAAATGTTATAAAGTTTAATGCATCTAGTTTTAAGTATAATTATTTATACTAATGTGATTTCAGGCATTACTGTAAATCAATTGGCAAATGTTTTCTGTGAACGGCAAAATGTTACCCTTTGTATTGCTAATGATGGAGGACATGTGGAAACTTAAATAAAATTTCAATAAAATCTTAAAAAATATAGATTTACTTCTTTCTAATCTTTTTTTACAAATTCTATCGCAAATACAAATAAAGTTATAAATTTTTTAAAGTGAACACAAAATTTATGGACACTCTGTATATAATGGTTAATTTGAGACTTGAAAAGGTTAAGATTGTAGTGGTCAGAATGGCATCCTCCTGAGATTTTGTTCCACAAAGCAACACTTCTTGGGAAGAAGCTATCTTAGTGGAACTTATTCCTTACTAAAGGTGGTCCTGGGCATGACAGTAAACTGCATCCGGCAGCAAAGCCTCTGATTGGGAGGTTGTGAGGAGCATGGAACCACCTCTTAATTGCTGTTATTCCCAGATCTACCCTGACCCAGAGGTGGTAGTACCTATTAGGGTCCCAGCTATAGGCAAATAATTACCCCCCCCCCCAAAAAAAAAACAAAAAAAAACTGGGGTCAAAACACTATGGAAGCATAAAAATAGACTTTATAGAAATTTTTACATAAAAATTGACTTTATAGAAAAATATACATTTTTGAAGGAAAAATATTACCTATAACACATTTTTGAAGGAAAAAAAAAACATTTTCTCAGCAAAACATTTTTGAATACAAAACTAGAAGACAGTTTCAGTTTTCTAAAATAAAAAAAATAAAAACAAAAAGTTTTCATTAAAATCTGACTAAATCACTGTTCTCACTATAACTGAACGTTAAAAAAATACCTTAAAACCCCACCTTTTTGGCATTAAATAATCTACAGAGGTTGATATGCCATTAAACAAAACTTAAGCCATAAAACTCAAATCCTTACTAAAGGAATATGAAGGGAGTTAGAGTGGTTTAACTGAATATTTGCAGTGTGGTGGGGGTAGTGTTGGCAGAACTAGAGAATGTAGCTTGTCAGAACATTATCCATGGAAATAGCAACAGAGTAGCAATATACTTGTATCTTAATAGATATGGTTTGCAGATTTTATGATCTGTAAGTGATTTTGAAACCAATCAGACACAGGTCCTGAGGTCTAATTAGTTTTAATGGTTTGGTTTAATATATTTTGTTTTATGGCATATCAACCTCAATGGGTTATTTAAGGCAGACAAGATTTTTAGGATAGGTCCATATGAATAAAATATTTAATCTCTGTGAGAAATAAGTTTGTAAATCAGGTTTTATTGATGTATTTTTGTAAAGAAGGATTCTGTCAAGCATCAAATGTCTTACTTTTTTTATGTATGCAGGTAATTTTCTTTTGTTAAATGTATTGCTGATATTTTTACTATAAAAATCTATTTTGTTACACTTTCATTCATTGACATATTTTTGTAAAGAAGGTTTTTGCTTAGAGTGAAATGTATACGATAAAAATGTATTTTTATACTTTCATAATATTTTAACCTAGGTTTAAGGATTAACTACTTCCCAATAGCTGAGATCTTTAACAGGTTCTACCACTTGGGGTTAGGGTGGACCTGGGAACAATGGTAATTAAGAAGTAGTTCCATGCTCCTCAAAACCTACTGATCAGAGGCCTTGCTGCCAGATGTAGTTTATTGTCATACCCAGGACACTGTATGTTTAAAATGAGCCTGTATTTTCTCCTACCTTCTGCATAGATGTATAATAATTGCATCAGTATTTTGACATACATTTTTTTTTTCTTACAGATCAATAGTCATCAGTTTTTGCACAACAACTCAGGCCTCTCTGCTAAAATGCCCAAAGTCATGATAAATCTAACAGAAAATGAGCAACAAATGCCACTATCAAGAACTAGTCAGCACGACATCCAGCCACCAACTCAGACATATATTCATCAATCTATATCAAATCCTGTTGTATCCCGGAGAATGAAATTGTCTACTCCTGTAAGCAGCATCGGTCAACAATCTCGGCCGCAACGAACTTTCAGTTTCATGAGACAGCAAGTAAAGCCAGTGAGTTTGATAAAAAATCAGAGTTCTTTGCAACTCTCTTCAAGAACACCAGAGCAGCCAATGAAGATGAGGCATTTGACTAATTCCTTGACTTCACTATCCAAGACAAGGCTACCAACTAGTTCTCAGGTAATTTTGCATGAGGCCTTACAACAAGAACCAGAAAAACAGAGCTATATTTCCCCAAATGACCAAGCATTGAACAGGAGTCAAGACCTTTCTGAGAGCACTTTGCCTTGCGGTTCTAATTTTATTGCTCAAAACAGTCAATCATTGAATAGTGGCTTGAGTTCTTCACAAAACTTTTCATGTGCTGAGAATTCAGTTCCAGATGATTCCACATTGCCATTGGATTATGAGAAATTTTTTGAAGAAGCTTCTAAACTTCCAAGAATGGGTTGTGACGTTTTTGTTCTTGTGTCCTATCCAGGCTGCAAGCCAGCTTATTGGGGAACAGACAAGTATGTAAAAAAATTTGAAAATTCTGAACGTTTGTTGCCATTCTCTGTCTCCGGCTGCCTTTCAGTTAGACTGAAAGGTTCGACAGATAAGCAAAACCTTTTAGCAAACAATCTTGAGCTTTCACAGCACATACAGCCACAGTTGGATGAGATTGATTCAGCTGGAACTAGCCTTAACCCGAGACAAGTTATAAAAGAAGAATACAGAGAAGAAAATGGGGATGAAGACTCGGGCATTGCTCAAGATGTAGTCAAACAAGAACATTCTGGTGCAGAAAACTGTCAGACTTTAATTAGTGAACGTCAAGCAAGAATCAAAGTTACGTCACAAAGATCCAATAATTCCTCGACAGGAAAAACAGATGCTGAATCTGTCAAGAATAACATCCCATTTAAGGGAAATTATCAGTACAAGCAACAGTTAAATACAACAAATGAATATGGTGACAAAAACAGTTACAGCTTTTTCCCCGAGAATGATAACAGCCTCGGCAACAGACTTTCACTCGTAGATAAACAAGTGACTAATTTCTATGACAAGGCTCTCGTCTATAAAGATGAAACTAGTGGTGAAAGTTCACGTCAGTCACCCACTATGGACAAAGAACGTTTGTCCACAGGTGATTCCATGCACAGGCTGCAGTCAGAAATTGTAGAACCGAGTCGAATGCTTATAAAAGTCGAGCCTGAAACTGACGATTATGAGGAGCTTAAGAGCCTTGTGATCACTGAGCATGGATGAGATTTCTCAAAAGATTTCCGTGTCAAGTAAAGAAAAAAAATTATGACCTGGAATTGTATTGTGTGTGAAGACTGATTTGCATTCATTATCAAAATCATTGTAGCTCTTTCTATGATTAAAAGAATGTTTAATATTAAAAGCAATAAAATGTTGGTTACTATGACAATTTAATGAAATGTGCAGTTCATAAGTAAAAGTACATAAACGTGCATTCATTGGTGCTTGTTTTTAAAACAAACAAACAGATTTTGCTCACAAAATATAATTCAGTAATCTAAATCTATCTATCTAAATTTATTTATAAATGGAACTCTGTGTGTGTGTGTGTGTGTTCCAGTTACCTATAGACTCCGAAACAGCTGAACCAATTTTCTTGAAAATTTCCACAGTTGTACTATAAGCGTCTGCGAGTGTTCTTAGCTAGGTTTTGTTTCGAGGCACCCCCGATAAATATCGATAATCGAAAAAATCAGGTTATAGAAGGAGTGGTCCGATTTTAATCAAATTTGATACACTCATAGACAAAGACATAAGAAACGATATTCAGAAGTTTCAAGGTTGCAGTTCTTACAATAATGTAGAAAATCGATAATATATATATATAAAAAAGCAAGATGTTTTTGTGTGTGTGTGTGTGTGTGTGTGCGCGCGTTACCTATAGACTCCGAAATGGCTGAACCAATTTTCTTGAAAATTTACACAGTTGTACTATAAGCATCTGAGAGTGTTCTTAGCTAGGTTTTGTTTCGAGGCACCCCCGATAAATATCGATAATCGAAAAAATCAGGTTATAGAAGGAGTGGTCCGATTTTAATCAAATTTGATACACTCATAGACAAAGACATAAGAAACGATATTCAGAAGTTTCAAGGTTGCAGTTCTTACAATAGTGCAGAAAATCGATAATATATATATATATATATATATATATATATATATAAAAGGCAAGATGTTTGTGTATGTGTGTCTGTTTATCTGTCTGTATGTCCTTTATACAAATCCACAATTTTTATCCGATTCTCACCAAACTTCACACAAATATTCTTTAGGCTGAGTCTGAGCTCCAGGACCATGAATTAGTTTTAAAGCTTTCATTACACCTGAGCAATGCTGGGCTATACTGCTAGTTTAAAAATAAATATAATCTCGTACAGTGCCTTATATTCATTTATATATTCCAAATTAAATGCATTGTAAATTATATTAACATGTAAATACATAGTTAAAAATTTTACTATGGAATTGCATTGCAAATTATATCAGTATGTAAATGTATTGCTCATGCTTTTATTATAGGTACATGGCAAATTAAAATACAGTGCTAATGGTTTTACTATAGAATTGCATTAAAATTATATTAGTAAGTAAATATATTGCTAAAGGTTTTTTAGAAATGTTTTGCAAATTATATCAGTAAGTATTGATAATGATTTTATTACAGGAATGCATTGAAATTCTATCAGTAAGTAAATGTATTGCTTTTGTATAAAAATGTACAGTGTTAACACATTTCTAATGGTTATACTATAGAAATGCAATACACATTTAAACCAGTAAGTAAATGTATTGCTAATCATTTTATTATAGAAATGTTTTGCGAATTATATCAGTAAGTATTGATAATGATTTTATTACAGGAATGCATTGAAATTCTATCAGTAAGTAAATGTATTGCTTTTGTATAAAAATGTACAGTGTTAACACATTTCTAATGGTTATACTATAGAAATGCAATACAAATTAAACCAGTAAGTAAATGTATTGCTAATCATTTTATTATAGAAATGTTTTGCGAATTATATCAGTAAGTATTGATAATGATTTTATTACAGGAATGCATTGAAATTCTATCAGTAAGTAAATGTATTGCTTTTGTATAAAAATGTACAGTGTTAACACATTTCTAATGGTTATACTATAGAAATGCAATACAAATTAAACCAGTAAGTAAATGTATTGCTAATCATTTTATTATAGAAATGTTTTGCGAATTATATCAGTAACTAAATGTATTAAATGATAAACTTTTCCGTTACACCCAATGGTGTGTAGGGCAGCGTTTTTGCCGTTTCCGTAACAAACTGTTGTTTTTATGGGGCAGGGTTGTTATCCCTGCGCCTAACCCCCAAACTTGGAGGAAGGTGATTTTCTAAGCATAGCTTAGGCATGACACACGGCCGAATGTAGAAGGTACCCAGTGAGGATCGAACTCACTACTCAGTTATAATGATCCTAGCAAGACGAGCTTGTTAACCATTACACCATGTCGAGGTACCTAACTAAATGTATAGCTAATGGTTTTATTATAAAAATGCATTGAAAATTATATCAGTAAGTGTATAAATTTCTAATGTATTTTTTATAGAAATATATTGTAAATTATATCACTATGTAAATGTATTGCTAATAGTTTTAATATAAGTATACATTTCAAATTAAATCTATATAAATACATTGCTAATGGTTTTGAAGATATAGGGAGTGGGTTAATGTTTTTTGATTCAGCCTTGTGTCATACATAACCGAACTCCCTACAACTTACAGATTTTGCTATCATCAGAAGGTTGTAGATTGAAATGTGTGGAATAGTGGAAGAATAAAAATACCTTTTGCATGTTTGAACAGAAATTTATTATTGAAAAAGAACAACATGAATTGTTAGAAGTTAATGTTCAATTAGAAACATTATTAAGAAGGGTAGAGTTCGTAGTAGTTCTTGCATATATGTTTGTATGTCTGTATGTATGAACGTTTGTTGGGTGAGAGTGCTTTGGAAGTTTTCGCTCAGTGTTTCTAAGTGGAAGGGAAGGAGGTGAGAGAGAAAGAGAGAGGTAATAATAATGATTGCTTGATGTTTGTCAAGGGTATGCATTAACTACGCTCATCTCATTTCTTTCTGACTGACGGTCAAACTTGCTCGTCTTTTATTTTGTTTAGGAATTCACTCCCAGATATGATTCTGGCCTTTCCATTGGACGAAAAACATTTCACATTGAGGTGTGAAATTTCACGTGTTTTGTGTGTGTTAAACAAAGTTTGTAAATTCGAGAAAATTTGTTTATTTCTAACAATAAGTCAGATTTGAATTTTAAATTTAGAACTT
Source organism: Ascarosepion bandense (assembly GCA_037127315.1). Classification (NCBI taxonomy): domain Eukaryota; kingdom Metazoa; phylum Mollusca; class Cephalopoda; order Sepiida; family Sepiidae; genus Ascarosepion; species Ascarosepion bandense. The sequence continues at coordinate 231,044 of JBBBDQ010000889.1, read as the reverse complement.
GTTTTGTTCGCTACAGTTTTACTATATAGATATGCACTAAAATTATATCAGTAAAAAATGTATTGCTAATTGTCCATTATACAATTTTATTCCAAATTATATAAGTTGTTAAATGTATTTCTGCTGGTTTTATTATTGGATTGCATTGCAAATCAAATCTATATGTAAATAAATTGCTAGTTGTTTTACCATAGAAATGCATTTAAATTTTACCAGTAAGAAAATGTATTGCTAATGATTTTATTATAGAATTGCATTGCAATTTAAATTTATATGAATATATTGTTAATGATTTTATTATAGAAATTCATTGCAAAATTTACCTGTACATAAATAAATTACTGATGGTATTAGTGGAATGTATTGCAAATTAAATCTATATAAATACATTCTTAATGGATTTACTGTAGAAATTCATTGAAATTATATCAGTAATTAAATGTATTTACAATGGTTTTATTATAGAATCTAGGTAAATGCATTTCTAATGGTTTTATTATAGATATGCATTGAAATTATATCAGTAAGTAAATACATTGCTAATGGTTTTAATAGAGAAATGCATTGCAAATTTTATTAGTAAAATATTTATTGCAGATGTTTTTATTATAGAAATGTATTGCTAACAGTTTTACTACAGAAATGCATTGCAACTTATATCAGTATTTCTGTTACTGACTGAAAGGTGTATCATATGACTACTATATATGCATGGCTAATCATTATATTACAGAAATGTGTTGGCAATCAGGATGAAAGGGATTGTCAATGGTCAGCAATTAAGGTAATTATTACTAAAAGAAAAGAGATATAATATGTATAATGTAAATGCTTTACCAATAATTTTGCTATTGAAATGCATTGACACTAACCAACGTCTGTATCCACTGCGCCAAGGACAAGAATAACTAAATTTCTCGGGCTTATAAACCTAATGTTCAGTAACCATTTTTTACCAGAGTTCATATTGCATTTTTTTATGTAAATGGTTTTCTGTAGTATTTTTTTACCAGAACTTATATTGCAATTTTGACACTAATGATTCTCTAATGTTTTTTACCAGAGTTCATATTGATACCCTGAGAAAATAATTCCCAACTAAGTAAATATTTGTCTATACTTCTGAGATAAGGTAGTATTTACATTATTTATGTTGTTTGGACTGTTGTCCTCATGTCATAACCAAGATATCTGGAAGTGTCATGGCTCATGGAATGAGAACAATCTACTCCAGTGTTTGAAATAAAGGGTTTAGTTCAAAATTTCAATTACCTGAAGATGGCCAGAGCAGATAACAGCCGAAACAAATTTCTGTGGATCCTGAATCTGATTTGATTTTGTACATCTTTTCAGTTTTGAATCCAGCATCAAACATAAAACTGTTTTTTTTCTTTAGTTGTTGGCCCTTAAAATCTTCTCTTTTCTATTCATAAGTTTAGCAGTTGTCAGAGATTTCTACCAAAAATTTGTGCCCATCGCATTTTCTTAGAACAAAGTGGGTTATTATCAGTTCTTCTGTGTAGAATACCATTTAATTGACTTTGGTTGATTTCCTTATTTTTGCAATCAAAATAATGCTAAGATATCGTTAGGGATGAGAAAAATCAATAACTTCTATCTGCTCAGAGTATAGGATCAGTCAGTTAAGTGCCATACGTGATACACGCTTGGGCGATCATGTCTCTTTAGAGACATGACTGACTGGGCAGAAGATTATCCTGCAGTAGGTTGCCATTACTTTCTGCGGTAGACTGGTTGCCGACCAAGGCTATAGAACCCAATCTGTCCTGTTATTTGACTCATAGCTAGAAGGGGAAGAGCTGTATTATATTATTATGTAGTAATTAGTGGGGGATCAGTTTATTACTTCATAACAATATAAGACTGATCCCCCACTTTATACCCAGTAGAAGTTTTAATTATATTTCTATTACATTCAGTCAGTCAGTTAAGTGCCATACGTGATACACGCTTGGGTGATCATGTCTCTTTAGAGACATGACTGACTGGGCAGAAGATTATCCCGCAGCAGGTTGCCATTACTTTCTGCAGTAGACTGGTTGCCGACCAAGGCTATAGAACCCAATCTGTCCTGCTATTTAACTCATAACTGGAAGGAAGAGACGGATTAATACCTTTCCCAAGAGTATTTGCGTGTAAGTGAATACAATGGATTCAACTGGAATTCGAACTTGGCTCCCCGGTTTCTGTACCACAACACACATCCTCAGGGTATAGGATACAAATCCTATATCATCTAGCAATTAACTCAAATGAAATTGCACACTAAAAACATTTGGGAAAACCCAGATGAAGGCAAATTTCACAAGTCAGTGTGAAAGTTAAGATTCTAGCTCCTGATTGGATAGGAAATAACAAGTTGATCTATGACCCTGGTCAATTTTTTTCACACCTAGAAAATGGGTATGTGGTTTTGATAGATTTCACTACTTAAACCATGTCTCTTGACCAGTCGAGTCAGTCTGACATGGGAACAATCTGAAGGAACCAACTTAACTAAAGAAAATTTAATTTGCCTACCCAAGGGCGTGTCACACATTTGTTTTACCTCTCCTTCCAGTTTTCTTTTCTTCATCTTCACCCACACACCATCAAAGAGAACAACAACAACAAGATACTTCAACTAACTTCCATAAGTACAATCTCCTTTATTGCCTGACTTTCCTCTTCACTTTTTCTCCGGGCCATAAAAAGAAAAAAAACACAGACTTTTATTAGCAACCTTTTTACATACATTTTGATACTATCAACTAAGTATTCTGAATTTATGTAGAACATTTGAATACCTACATTTCTCTTTGAACAACGAACTACATGCATTTTCTCTATGAACATTTTATTTTTCTTCTTACGATTTTGCTATTCTGTTAATAAAATTTTACTTTAATGTAAAAACGATATATTTTTTCCTTCCACATTTTAACATCCAACCTTCAGATAATTTAAATTGTGGAGACTTTGGTTGTGTTTGACACAAGGCTAATTTGACGAGCATCACCTAGGCCCCTACAAGAGTAATACAATGAAATTATAAAGCAATCTGACTGGCAGCCCCTTTTTTCTAGATATGCTGGTCACTCCTGAACAACTTGAGAGAAAACAAAACTTCATTGATTAATTTTTAAAAAACGATAACACAAATTAATATGAAAAAAGAAAAGTAAAAAAGAAAACACTGACTAGATAATTGGAGACCACAAAAGAAAATTATAGTTTAGGAAGTGAAAAGCTATTTTCTCGGAAAGTACCTCCCAATTACAATAGCAACAATATGGCAATAAAGATGAGGACAACAGTCTGAGCAATGTAAATAATGTAACTACATAAATATATAGAAAGTGTCTTGATTGCAAGGTCATCCATAGTAAATTTGCATCCAGGCTCTTACAACAGTTCATCATTCCTGGCAGATATGCTAATATCACAATGGGGAATACCTACTAGTGAAAGTGATGGAACGAAAAAAAAAACAAACTGTAAATGAATTTGGTAAGATATATAAAAAAAAATTCTAAAATAACCAGCAACCCCTCATTTGTGTGCATGTACAGTTGTACCAACATAACAAATTTAGTTCAATAAAGTCCTGAGATATATAAAATATATATTTTTTTTTGATAATTGGAAACTTTATGTAATAACCGATAAGACTGTGCTGAAAAAAGTAAAAAAAAAATGAAAAAAAAAATTTAAAGGTGGTAGTAGTATCCTTCAAGTTTGCCGGAATTTTTAGGAGGTTCGTTATCATATTTGTTGAGATTAAAGTTTTATAACCAAGTTTCGTTAAAATTCATTAATTTCCGTAATATATATATATATATATATATATATTTTTTTTTTTTTCATTTATAAATGAGTTATTTTGCTACCTTGGTTTCCACTATGAGTGGTTTCTTCAGGCGATATTTAATAACTGATTTTACCTTTTACTGTTTTTCTTTTTCTAAAAGGTAAAATCAGTTGTTAAAAATCGCCTGAAGAAACCACTCATGGTGGAAACCAAGGTAGCGAAATAACTCGTTTATAAATGAAAAGTATTCAAAAGTTCTACAATATAATTGTATAGAACACTTTTAAATACAAATGTGTATGGGTCTAACCCTATTATGGCCAAAAACTAAGTATTAAACAACATATATATATATATTAGAATTGGTACAAACTAATGGGTTGTCAGTCCACTGTTTGTAGTGATTTATTTTATCAAGAGTGCTCAATACTTAGTAGAGCATTATATATGGTAATATTTTTATTATAAGTTTGCAATAAAAAGTTTACTGCAACACAAGAGCTGTTGTGCTTTGGTACTATCTTAGTAGTACTTCATCAGGCACCTTTTAAAACTCTTCATCTTGAAATCAGCACTATCACTTGATAAGACAGAAGAAGTGTTGAAGCAAAATAGCTACTTTTGTGTTGATATTGTAACATATTTATGTTATAAATTACATATAGGAGAAAATTGCAAACCCATGAAAACAGGAAGATCCAGAAGATGAAATCCAGAAGATTTTATCTAATTAATATAAAATATTAAATCAATGAAAATAGCTCAATGGATATTATCCAGAGCAATATAAAATATTGAAAAGAAAATTCAACACATAATTTAATGGTTATATATCCAGAATTTACTTCGGTACTTGTAAAAATTGCAATCTGCTTTGTCAGACCAGAGAAAAATAAATGTTAATTTCACTCAGAATATTTAAAAGAAAAAAAAAGAGGATTTTTACAGAGACAAAATACATTGAAGGAAAGTGTAGTAGGGTATGATAGCAAGAAAACTCACGTGTATTTTAACAACACAAGATATTTACAAATTTACACATTTGTAATTGTCAGTAGCTTGTTTCAAGACATAGTAATCAAACATAATATTGTTGTTTTGATGACTAGTCAAGAAGAGAAAATGTTTATATTAAATCATCAGACAAAAAGTAAATTTCCAAAATGCTTAAAACAAATTGAGAGTTCATTTTTCACATAAAATTATACAGTTGAATTCAATATAAACAAAGGTTTTTAAAATGATTAAAAAGAATTTTAGAAATTTTGTTTTTCATACAAGTTATATGGTTGAATTCAAATTAAAAGACATATTTTTAGGTACTTAACTTTTTAACTGTTGAATAGAGTCCTTGAAATTCTGAGTTGTCATTATAATATGATAATATATCAGCATGTAATTTGACACCAGCATTAGTAAGATGCATGGTTTCTGCTTTTCTCTCTCTTCCATTTTCCTCTGACTTCAACTGTCACTGATCGGCTGGGCACATTAATAAGTAGGCTGCTTCAGTCACATGATCAGCTCAAAATGTACATTCATTTTTGGGTGGGGTAACATATGACATGGGTCATTGAAAATTCAATTTGTTGTTTTCTGTATTGGTTGATTAATATTTCATACTTGCTCATGAAATTTTCTTTTATTTTTTTCTCAGCATGGAGGCAATCTTTTTTTCTATTGGTCAAAAATAGATTTTCACACGGGTTCATGAATTTGCAAACAGTGAAGAAAAGAAAGTTATTTTTATTTCATATTCACCACAGATTAGATGAAGGGAACATAGTGTATACATTTAAACAGGAAGTGTCACAAAATAAAGAATACATCCGTAAGATCACATATACACACAATAAAAACACAGAATAAAGAATATATACATCAAATCACAGAAATGCACAAATTTTTTTTAAAGTGGCTATGTGTATGTGAGGTTATTCATTCTGCATTTACACTTAATAAAAAAGGAATAAGAATTTATTTAATACCACTAGCTATTAAAAAAAAATACTTTATCATGTCACTCAGATTGAATGTATCCAACAAATTGTTGCTTTTGTAATTGGGAGGTACTTTCTCAGAAATGGATCTTCAGTTTCTAAACTATAATTTTCTTTTTATATAGTCATTTTTTTTTTTTTTGTACATTTTTTAAAAATTAACCAATGAAGTTTTGTTTTCTCTCAAGTTGTTCAGGAGTGACCAGCATATTTGGAAAAGCTGGATTCAAAACTGAAAAGATATACCAAATCATCTCAGAGTCAAGATCCACAGAAATTTGTTTTCACTAATCTGTTAGTACCAAATCATCACAAGAAAATGCCCCCTTAGCTTTATGATTGACATAAAAAAATTTTGAAAAATTTCAATATTTAAACATTTTCGGGGGGTGGGATCAGTTTCTCATACAACGTTCTAGTAAATCGAGCCTCCATTTTGAAACCAGTTGCCAATACGACATTAACACCATCTGTAAATTTGTTCATTATCAAATTTTTTGAACTTTTTTCAGTGCAATATTATCTTTTACACCTTAAACTTTACGAATGACAATAAAAATTTCAATATTTAAACATTTTCTGGGTGGGGGGATCATTTTCTCATACAACATCATAGTAAATCGAGCCTCCATTTTGAAACCAGTCACCGATACGACATTACCGCCACCTGTAAATTTGTTCATTATCAAATTTTTTGGACTTTTTTCAGTGCAATATTATCTTTTACACCTTAAACTTTACGAATGACAGAAAAAAATTGCCAAAATTTCAATATTTAAACAATTTTAGGGGTGGGGACCAGTTTCGCATATATTCAAATATTGTATTTTACAAATTCTTTTTTGAAAATCGGAAAGTTTAAGTAACAATTGATAGAACTGAAAAATGTAATAAAAAAAAAGAAGAAAAACAACGAAATTAAACATGGTAGTAGTCTGCTTCAGGTCTGCCACAATTTTTATTAATAAGTATTTTTAAGTAGGAGTTTCACATGAAACAAATTTGAAAGACAAAATAATTCTGCTAAACACATTTTTGGTCAAGATCCTAACAGCATTTGCAGTCAGTTGATGAGATTTTTCTACTTTCCTCTAATCCCTCTTTCATCCAATAAACTACATTTGGCAGCAAGGCCTCTGATTGGGATAGTGGAGGTTTTTACGTTCCACGTATGATGATAAACTATATCCTGCAGCAAGATTTTGAGGAGCATAAAACCACCCCTTATTTGCTGTTGTTCATAGATCTACCAAAACCCTTAATTGATGTTGTTCCCATGTCTACCCTGATCTAGAATGTTAAGGCCTGTAGAATCCTGCTTTGATCCGGAGGTTTTGAGGAGCATGAAACCACCCCTTATTTGCTGTGGCTCATAGATCTACCAAAACCCTTAATTGATGTTGTTCTCAGGTCTACCCCGATCTAGAATGGTAGCACCTGTTAAGACCTGTAGAATCCTGTTGCAAGATAATTTTTACATCACACCATTGGTGACAATTTTTGATCACACATAATGATATTAAAAGATTTGTGAAAACTAAACACCAAAAGGATCAGACAGCTAATTTTAAAGATAACTGGCACTGATTAGTTAGTATATTTCAAAACACCTACACAATGTGTTTAGGTTGAAAATTGTACAAAATTTCCTAGAGCCTGTCATGTGATGTGACCCAGCACTTTAGCAAGTCTGCATGTGGTCAGAACCATTGAATGATGAATGGAAGCAGACAATCAACCAGCAATTATGTAGCAGTAATTACTCATTCTTTTCCTGTTGATATCACGACATGTCAAGAAAACACACATTTTCACTACTTCCTCTTCACTCATCAAAGAAAGAAAGAAACAAGCTCGTCACATGAATCAATGACAATGACAAGCATTTGCACACTTTTCTCTTCATTTGAGTGCTGACAGCACAATGGGAGACAGAATCCTTAGTCGGCATTTCGAACCTAGGAAGAAGCAGGCACATTGAACTTGTTTCCTGAATAATCGAAGCAGAAAAGTACTACTCATTGAACCAGATCTCTTTCACATTCCACTCCGAACTTTGATGAGAAAGTTTAAAGGTTCATTAACATATCAAGCATCTATTTCAGCAAACAAATCTTACAAATAATACTTGACAAAGACCTGCACAAGAAGAATCTTCCATTTTAAAACAATCAAGAAACTCTAAGTCCAACAAACTTTTCTCAACAACACACACTGTTGATTTTCCTTATGAACATTCGCATACATTTTCAATTTGACTTATAACTACACACTTACTTAAACTCCTGTTCTTTATAATACAACTTCAAACTATTTCCAACATACACAACAAATTTTTAACCCTTAAATAAAAAAGTTATAAACTGGAACAATTGTACTTGTTATTTTTGTCCTTATGCCATAAGTGCAAATCCAAATATTGCACAGGTTTTTCACACAGCCATTAAAAGAAATCCTTCTGATAATATTAACTCAACAAAATAATGCAACTTCAAAACAGGCCACAGGTATGGGCAAAATAGTAACCCGCTGCAAAAAAAAAAAACAATAAACAATACATTTTGTCATCATAAAATGACAAACAATGTGACATTAAAAAATATTAAAAGATATTTTTCTAGTAAAATTGCCAACAATTCATTTTATAGCCTAAAACTATATATTTATAGTAAAATTGCCAAGAATACATTTCATGGTCTACAAATTATATATTTATAGCAAAATTACCAAGAATACATTTCATGGTCTACAAATTATATATTTATAGCAAAATTGCCAACAATACATTTTATGGTCTACAAATTATATATTTATTGTAAAATGGCAAATAAGATCTGTTGGGAAGAGGTAAACTTATCACCATAGAATTCCTTCGATTACACCATCCAAATCACAACTTGCATAACATCTAGTAAGTGAAATCACACATAGTGCTCAGCCTTAGCCAATGGAGATACTATATTGCTACAAACAAAACTGGCCTTATGGACAAAGAACTTATCGTGCAACATGCAAACCATGATGTCTTCAACAAACTTGCATGATGGGGCAACAACACTGCAGTGGAAGAAAGCATGTTTAATGGTTTTCATTGACAGCTCACAACGCATGCAGGTTAGAAATCTTTGTAGGCTTGCTGTACAAAGTTTCTTGCCTACTCAGAGGGCTTTCTGAATCATCAGCCAGATGAGTGATACCTCATTGTTAGTAAAACATTTCAACTAGGCGCCCAAAGCCATATGGAGAGAGGCTTCTGCTTTGTCAGACCAAGCTCATCCATCAGATCATCATGTGTGGCCCCGTCCTAACTAACACCTGATATAACATCTTACAGGATAATGCCTGGATGTCGGTGAGGCCAACTGGCATTTGTGGTAGTAGGAGCACTTGCCTCTTCCTCGGACAAGGGTACACTTTTCAAGGATGGAAAGTTTTTTTTCAGGTCACTGTTCTCAATCGATTGCATACACATCCGGTCTAGGAAAGCAATACTAAGTGTATGCTGACAAATTTTAATGCTAGGCATGCCCAGACTGCTTTCAGAAAACTGGGGTTAACAGGTCTCTCGACATACATTGGGAGCATTGCCACTCCCCACAGGAAGAAGAACAAGAGATGTATAAAGCCCAATTGAATGGCACATGGAAGTGTAATTACAGAGTCAGTAAAGGAAAATCGGGTAGTTGTGCAAAGCACATACTTCCACCCTCTCCTTTAAAGAAAGCCTCCTCCGAGTCCACAGACAAACTACAAACTTGGCCTTCTTCCACACGTTTGACCAATTCATTTTCAACAAGAGATTGTGAGAACCAGACACTGAGAATTTTGACTGCTCCATCTGTCCAGAGGAAAGGTTCAGGAAGAGAAATTAACCACAAGACAACAGACTTATTGCAAATGATCTTGGCCTTTGTCACCGTCTCATAGCCTCTGAACTCTTTGCTAACTTCGTCAATTTCAGCTTTGCTTAACACAAGAAGTGAAACATCATCTTGCTGCTCCCATCTGACTGGCTGATTGACATTGACCAACTCCTTGATTGTATGCCCCTAAGATTCAAATAGGTGTATGTGGGTAGGCTAGTACCGATAAATGAAGATATTTTATACGCAAAAACAAGTAAACACTTTATTCAAATTGAATATAAAGTTTATATTATAAACTAATTTTTTCTTTCACTCTTGATTTGTAAGAATTATTTTGGATAGAAGGGAGATTTATTTCAGGTGGTACTTTCTAAACTTGCACTGACTCTTGATTTCATTTGATCATCCCCTTTTGGGATGCAGCAGGTGCTGTGAGCCAATGGTATAGCCGCTTTCAGCGTACCCTCGCTGCTGACCAATCACAGGGCATGTAATTGAGGTGGGAACAGGAAGATTTTCCCTCAAGGGACTTGCACTGACCAGAGGAGAATAGTAGCAGGACAGCAGGTGGATGGTAGGAGGCAGCAAAACTCGGCTCAGGGAGTATGGATGTCAGATTTTTCACTGTGGCGTGACTGCGTGATGCAAAGCCATCTTTGTGTTCTCCCCTACATGTAGAGGAGTCATTAGCTGTCACTCATCTTTGAACAGCCAAAGTGTGTGTTTTATCCCCATATTAACAGAATATAATTGTTGAAGTAGTTTTTGTGGTGTAGAGAACATACACTCGCCTGGCTTGTCGTTGGTTATCTCCTTAACCAAATCAAATCGCCTAATTGTGGCTTCCGGAGTCCCTTTTTACCCACATATTAACAGAATATAATTGTTGAATTAGATTTTGTGGTGTAGAGAACATACACTTGACTGGCTTGTCGTTGGTTATCTCCTTAACCAAATCAAATCGCCTAATTGTGGTTTCCGGAGTCCCTTTTTACCCACATTTGAACAGAATATAATTGTTGAAGTAGTTTTTGTGGTGTAGAGAACATACACTCGCCTGGCTTGTCGTTGGTTATCTCCTTAACCAAATCAAATCGCCTAATTGTGGCTTCCGGAGTCCCTTTTTACCCACATATTAACAGAATATAATTGTTGAAGTAGTTTTTGTGGTGTAGAGAACATATATCGCACCCGGCCGGAAGCTACGGCCGGCTGCTCAAATGTCTAAAACGCGTCACTACGGAAAAGAAAGCGAGGCCATCAATTTCCGGTGACTCAGCATTTCCAGGGACCAAAACGCTGAAAAATAACAACAAAGCGAAGTATAAACACACACAAGCGCTCGCACACAAAAACAATGCTCTGAAACTAATCTATATACACATGGGGTGCAAACAAAACCCATGTGTACATTCGAAAGTGGAGAGAGAATTTTTTACTAACCAAACAAGATATTACTAGCTCGGCAATGTTGCAGACCATAGCCGACAGAAACATGGCCGATGTTTTCAACCAAAAAAAGAGGGACCTGGGGTCGGCATCTCCTAAGGTCCACTGACGACATGTGCGGGGTGTTCCGGCAGCATTTCGAACACCTGTTTACCAAGGAGCCTGGTCTCCGCGACGAGGAGTTTCGCAGCTATTTGGCTGACTTTCCCCGGCTTTTGCCGGCTGAAGCGGCTAGCTGCGAGGGAGAGATTACGGAGGACGAAGTCTACGCGGCTTTGAAGAAGGTCGGCAGTGGCAAGTTGCCAGGTTTGGATGGTTTGCCCTATGAATTGTACTTGAGGCTGTCGCACCTTTTTGTCCCGATCTTGACTGTCGTGTTCAACCACTGGTTTCGGCAGGGGTCCATCCCCGGTCGGGTCACCAGGGGTGTGATCATGCTGTTGAGAAAAGGCAAGAAGGTTGGGCGGGAATTAGACGATTACAGGCCCATAACTCTGCTAAACACAGAGTTAAAGATTTTGGCCAAGATCCTGACGAATCGCTTGCAGCTAGTTGCCGAGTCTCTGTTGGAACCGGATCAGACTTGCTCTGTGAAGGGATGAACAATTCAGAGCAACCTGCACTTGATTCGCACGATCGTAGAGGGTGTAGAAGACGACGAAGAGGCCGCGCTGATCAATTTGGATCAGTCCAAGGCATTTGATAGGATTGACCATGGCTACCTGGCTGCTGTCCTGCAGGCCGCCGGATTCAAACCCGACTTCGGCCGCTGGATTAGCCTTCTGTATCGCTCCCCCAAGGCTGTGGTACAGGTGAACGGGAAGCTGTCGGGCGCTTTCGCGCTGTCTAGGTCGGTCCGACAGGGTTGTCCGCTGTCGCCTCTCCTTTACGTCCTGGCGTTGGAGCCGCTACTTCGCCGGCTAAGGGACGAGGCATGCAGTCCGGTTCTACGTGGAATCAAGGTACCTGGAGGAGCTCGTGCCAGGGTTTCCGCGTACGCCGATGACGTAACGACCTTTGTGTCCTCCCGCAGGGACATAAGGGCGGTACAGAAGGCGCTTGATCGGTACGAACAGGTAACAGGGGCCAGAATTAACTGCGACAAGTCGTCCGGCTTGCGGTTAGGTGCCTGGAAGGGTGTTTCCCTCCCGGGGCCCTTCGACTGGACGGACGGGCGGGCCGGTCAAAATCCTCGGAATTTGGTTCGGTCCGGACTTACAGTTGGAGAAGAACTGGTCAGAAGTACGGGCAAAGGTCGGCGCGTCAGTCGAGATTTGGCGTCGACGGAGTCTCTCCGTGAAGGGCCTGGCGGAGGTGTGTAACACATACCTCTTTCCCAGAATCCTTTACCGGCTGTCTGTACTTCCCCTTTGTGACGATCATGAGAAGGCGCTCGAGCGCTTGCTATTCTCCTGTCTGTGGAGAGGACGCAAGCACATGGTCGACAAAGGAGTCTGTTGCCTCCGTCCGTGTCATGGGGGTCTGGGAATGCCGCACTTGAGGAGCCACGTGCTCGCTTCGAGGTTGGTATTTCTCAGGCGCGCGTTGTCGGAAGATCGGTTGCTTGCGGGGGTAGTGAGGGACATGTTCCCTAACCTCACTATCACTCCCCCGCTCTCGAGGCGTGCCAAGAGGCCTCGGGGGCGGCCGAAATTCCTGCTCGAATGTCTGAAGGCCCTGTGGGCCATTCCACGGTCCAGTGACCTTTCACAGCCTAGGAGAATCTTCTATCGGGGATTAGTGGAGGGCGCCGTGAAGGATAAACTGCGGAGGAAACTCGGCATGTCGGGAGAGGAGTATCGCTCTCATTGGTCTTGGGCGCCAGGTGCGGATTGGCTCAGCAACTCTGAGTTCTCTCTGACCTGGCGATTGGCTCGGAATGGTTTGTCTCTCAATGACAAGTGTTTCGCAATGGGCCTGGCGGATTTGCCAGATTGTGAACGTTGCAACCTTGGAATCAAGGAGACGTCTGCGCACGCCTTCTTCCATTGTTCGCGCGTTCGCCCGCTGTGGGAGCGTGTCGGCGAGTTGACTGCTCGTATCGCGCCGCGTGAACTTGTGTCCATTGATCGTGCATACGCCTGTGACAATGTGTCACCCCCGTACTCTGGAGTGAAGCGGATGGTGTTTCTGTCGCTACTGGCCACGGCTAGAATGGTGATTTGGATGACGCGTCTGGAGGAAGTCTTGCGGGGTGGCCGTCTTTCGGATCAGGATCTAATCCGATATTTTGAGCATCAGCTCAAAATGAAGATTAGAACTGAACGGAAACGGTTGACTCCGACAGACTTTGGCGAAAGGTGGATATATGCAGCGAGCCTGGTTCGCGTGACCGGGGCTAGCCTTGATTTTCTCTTTTAGATCTGCTAGTCACATCGGGGCGAATTCCTTTGGAACCCCTCCCATGGTTAAGGTAAGAATTCTTTTGTGTACCTAGTTAATGTGAATGAATGTGGTTGTCCCGGCCTGTTCCCGGCTCCATTGCTTTTGTTATGATCCAGTTCGAGATTCCCGTTGTCCATTGTTATTTTGTCCCGTTTTTCATTCTCGTCTGGGTCAGCATTACACATTCTCCAGTCCCTCGTTATTTTTGTACCCTGCTTCCCCCCCCCTTAGAAAGAGAGCTTCTTGATTTTGTCTTTTTAGGCAGAATACAGCGGCCTTTTTAATTTTTGAGGGTGTGTTTGGGTCTTACTAACACCATGTATATGTCTTTTTGTTGAAATTGTTTTTTGTTTCGGGGGTTTTTTTGTTTCTTCATACCCCCTTCCCATCATGTCATTTCATGTATAAAGTTTTAAAGCTATTTTTGTAAAATATTGTAAATATCACAAATTTTTATGTACATTTGGGGCGTTTTTGTAGGTCCCCGGTATGTTTTTGGTGTATTTTGGTGTATGATAAGTATGAGTGTTGATGGACAAATTCTTATGGTGAGTGAGAAACAGTGTAACGTATGTAAGGGTCATGATTCTGGTTAGCTAGGTATAGGATAGAGTACTTGAAGACCAACCCAAGTTTTGTTCCCCCTCCCCATTTTCGGCCTTGTGCCATAATTTTGTAATCTTACAAAATAAATAAGAAGAGGGACCTGGTCGACCTTTGCCACTCGCCATAGCAGCAGCCGCAACCAAACTCCAGCAGCCCAGCAGCAGCCGCCAGAAGCCAGCAGCAGCAGCAGCAGCCACATTCTACAACAGTCCTTTTTAGGACTCTCTGTTTACATTGATATAGTCCTTTTAAGGGCTTCCCGTTTCTGATATGCACAAGTCCTTTTAAGGGCTCTTCAACTACATATGCGATAGCCCTTTTCAGGGCTAACCTGCCCCCAAGCAGCAGACGCACCAAGCAGGAACAGCAGGCAGAAGCAGCTGACGTACCAGGCAAGAACAGCAGACGCACCAGGCAGAAGCAGCTGACGTACCAGGCAAGAAGCAGCTGACGTACCAGGCAAGAAGCAGCAGACGCACCAGGCAGAAGCAGCCGCCAGCAAGTGCAGCCAACTCCAGCAGCAGCCACATTCTACAACAGTCCTTTTTAGGACTCCCTGTTTACACTGATATAGTCCTTTTAAGGGCTTTCCGTATTGATATGCACAAGTCCTTTTAAGGGCTCTTCATCTACATATGCAATAGCCCTTTTCAGGGCTAACCTACCTGAGCAGCAGAAGCAGTAGACACAGCGGGCGCACCAGGCAGAAACCGGCAGATCCCGGCCACACTCACGACCATGTCTAAAGACAACCGGAGCGGAATTTACAACAACCAACTTCGCACCAGTACTACCCAGCCAGCTACCGGCTTACCGTCTTGGAACCTAGCGATCCCATCAATCAGCACCGGCGACCCAACGAAGTTTCTGTAAAACATTATTTTGCCGGTTTAGGCAAATAAAAACTTGGTTGAAACGTATAAACTTTCGATTTCGTTGTCCTTGATTCGATCGTATTACTTTAACTCACAGCGGGGTTAACGGCACCTTTTCTGTCGATAGCCCCGCTACACATACACTCGCCTGGCTTGTCATTGGTTATCCCCTTAACCAAATTGAATCGCCTAATTGAGTCTTCCGGAGTCCCTAAAATATTCATCTCCATATTGAAATATTGCTACGTTTGAGAAACTTTTCATGTGCTGTCTGACCACCAGAGCCTCTACCCCAAATTCTACAGGAACCTGAGACTTGTCCGCCTCCTGCCAATTTGAATTTAAGAGAACGCCATTTGTATTTCCACCTTCTCGTAAGTACTTTGTGTCTGTGTTTGTTATGCACACCTTCTTCTTTCCCTCTGGGCTAATCCGTGACTTGGTTGCAATTTTTTAATTTTATGTTCCGTGATCAGTTTTGGACGCTAAAGTACCTATAATTTTAGCGGTTCTCCTGTCTTTATTGTGCATAATTCTAATGTTAATAATTTATTGAACTGTACATATTAAATATAAAAACCTTTTTATGTATTTTAATTTTATATGTTGTAATAAATAGTTCTGTAATTAAAACGCACGCATTTTGATCTTATTTGCTTTGTCGCAGTGAACACATGGTAATACGAAAATAAAGAAGAGTTGCTCCTCTTGAACACTGGGTGGGGGGAATTTAAGGAGGTTAAATTATACAATCACGAGTTATAAATTCTTATTCTACTAGAGTTGAACGTGTTTTTTTTGTTGGAAGGATTCATTCTTTTCTTCTGCTAATGTTAGACGTTTAATTCTTTTATTCTGCTAAAAATTATCATATAATTCTTATGCCCTTCTGATCATATGGCTGCTCTCCTTTAACAATTCATATTAGAAATCTAGGCTGATTTTCAGAAATGAGCAACATCAGTTATTTGTTCAAAAACTGCCTGATGCTTTGAACTAAATTTATAAAATTGTTTATATAAAGGTAAAAGGTAAATTGTAAAAACACTTTTCAAATAATTTTCAACAAATCCAAGGGAGATTACTCCAACGGCACGAATTAAACCGGTGTTCAATATCGTGGCAAAGATGGCAGCAATTTCTTCCGTAGCCAAATTATTCAATCCTCAAGTAGTTGCCCATACCGGACAGACATGCACAGCTTCGATTATTTTTCTTCACGGGTCAGGTAAGGGATTAATGATAATAATGACGCACTTAAATTGTTAATTTACCTTTGTTTCAAACATTTGATGGCTCTGTTTACTTTTGAACGAATCTTGTTTATTGTTCTGTTATGCACCCCGTTTCAAACCCGATAGTGATTTTTTTTGCGATTTAGAAGTGGGATTGCATTCGTAATATAAATAGCCACAAATCAAATCGATCTCTGAATTTTTACAGAGTTATTGGACTTAGTTGTTATTTACAAACGTCAAGTTTCAGACTGTGTTTTGTTGAAATACCTGTTTTCATACGATCACCCAAGAAGTTAACGTCCAGTTTGGCCAGGATTTCGATGGGTGATCGTTTGGCTTGACTTGAATGTGTGGGTGGCGTACTGGATAACTTCTTCTTAGATTTGTTAATCAGAGAGTCGAGTACGAATTCCAGTTGAATTTATTGTTATATTACTTAGGCGCAAATTTGGGAAAAGTGAATGAACCTAACTCTTCTACTAGGGGATGTTTTGGTAAAAAAAAAAGTAGTTCAAACAAATAAACGTTTGTTGATAATATTCATTTTTATAAGCACACAAGAAAGACAAACGATATGAGCCGAGAGTGACTAAAAATTCAACAGTAAAATAATTTTAAAACAATAAAACGTACATGCATGGTTGAATAATATAATTTCTTGTCGATAATTACAAGTGAAAAAATATCTGAAAGATTATTCATGCACAGTATAGTTCAACAAAAGACAATATTTTGAATTTGGTAGGAAAAATACAATAGACTGTTGCTGCAAGGAAAAGTTATCGAATGTGGGTTTGTGTGCGTTGTTTGAAGTTGTTTAGGTATATAAAAATAAGTTACCGAGAGTTACTGGCCTTTACCTGGATTTATAAACGCACTCAATAACTTGGTTCGTGAAGGGAAGGAATATTCAATCTTTCAATTTTTTTTTTTAAGCATTTCACCCCGAGCAAGGCAGAAATGCCACTGATGAGCTGGGGCTACATAACTGTAAAAAAGATTAATTAGAAAAGAGTGAGGAGTACAAACTAGTTAGAAAGGAGCAATAGAAAGCTGAGAATGCAGGTGCGATGACAGATACATAGGTGGAGAGAAAGGGAAGGATATACGGGGGTGGGGAGAGAGCTAGAGTCCAGTGGTTAATAGATGAGTATTGACATTGCATTTAAATTTCTGGAGGTTGTAGCCGTCAGGAAAGCAAGAATATGGAAGCAAGTTCTACAGGCGGGAAGTGCGAGAGAAGAAGCTGCAGGAGTAGAATTGTCGTCTGCATTTGGCTAACCTAACTGTGAATGGGTGGGACCCAGTTGCCAGTCTGGTTGCACGAGTAAACACCTGTTGAGGAGGCACCAGTGACTTAAGTTCGTCCGAGCAGAAGCCATGAAAGTATTTATAGAAGTTAATTGTAGGAAGAATCTCAACGCGGTCGATTGTTGAATAAATGTTATTTTTACGCTGTTGATTGAAGAGTCAGCAATTAGACACGCGTGGAGTTTATTGGTGTCTCTCGGAGTTCGCAAGCTGACAATATTTATTGTATTAAAAATACAATTATGGCGCAAGGCCGAAAAGGGGATGGGTAGAGGGTGGTACTCGCTTAACTATCCTATACCTAGCTAAACACTATCACGACCCAATCACACATTACAATTTACACATTCATCACAAGAACCCATCCATGAAATAATGGGAGGGGGATGAACCCATCAACAAACTAAACACAATTTTTTAAACTAAAATAATAAACAATATTAGTAAGTCTCGTCCATCTCATAAAAAGAGTGGCCGCTGTATTCCGCCAAACGGCGAAATCAAGAAGCACACTCGCTAAGGCGGGGGAGGGGGGTAAATAATTAATGGAATGGGACACTCAAAAGCTGAACCAGTCGAGACAAAAGGAGTCCAAAACAAAGTGGGGAGGTTGGGAATCTTGACTTGGATCATAACAAAAGAGAAAGCCGAGTACAGGCTAGGAACACATTCATTCACATTAACTAGGTACACAAAAGAGAACTACCTTAACCACGGGAGGGTTCCAAAGGAATCCACCCCGATGTAACCAGCAGATCTAAAAGAGAAAATCAAGGCTAGCTCCATTCACGCGAACCAGGCTCGCCACATTTACCCACCTTTTGCTGAAGTCTGTCGAAGTCAAACGTTTCCAATTACTTCTAATCCTTATTTTGAGCTGATGCTCAAAATATCGAATAAGATCCTGATGTGAAAGATGCTGATTTCAGAAGACTTCCTCCATTTGCATCGTCCAAATCACCATTTGAGCAGCGACAGAAACACCATATGCTTCATCCCAGAAAATGGGGGTGACACATTGTCACAGGCAAATACAAGATCAATGAGCACAAGCTCTCGTGGTGCGATATGAGCAGTCAACTCGCCGACACGATCCCATAGAGGGTAAACACACAATGGTAGAAGACATGCAAAGCCATTTCTTCCAAGCCAAGGTTGCAGCGTTCACAATCTGGCAAATCTGTCAGGCTCCATATGAAGGCCATGTCATTGAGAGGCAACTAATTCTGAGCCAATATGCCAGGTGGACGAAAACTCAGCATTGCAGAGATAATTGGTACCTGGCGCCCAAGACCAGAATGAGCGAAACTCCTCCTCCGACAAGCGAAGCACATCACGTAATGAATCCTTCGCGATGCCCTCCACTAACCCACAATAGAAGACTCTCCTAGGTTGTGAAAGGTCACTGGACTGTGGAATGGCCCGCAAGGCTGCCAGACATTCGAGGAGAAAAATCGATCACTCTCAAGGCATATGGCACCACCTTGAGATAGGGGAAGTGATAGTAAGGCTAGGGAACATGTCCCTTGCTATCCCCGCCAGCAATGTGTCTTCCAAAATTGCACACCTGAGAAAAACCAACCTTGAAGCAACCTTGTGGCCTATCAAGTATGGCATTCCCAGAACCCCATAACACGGACGCTGGACACAAACACGTTTGTCGACGTAGTATTTGCGTCTTCTCCACAGAAGGGAGAATAGCAAATGTTTGATCACCTCCCTACACCATTTACAAAGTGGAAGTACTGACAACCAGTAAAGGATAATGGGAAAGATGTATTTAACACACACCTCAGACAAACCCTTTAAGGACAACTTCCTTTGCCGCCAAATCTTGACGACCTTTGCCAGTACTTCTGACCAATTTTTCTCCAACTGGAGATCAGGCCCAAACCACACTCAAAGAATGCGAACAGGGCCGTCTGTCCAGTCAAAGGGCCCAGGGAGGGTAACACCCTTCCAGGCACCTAACCGCAAGCCATTCTTGGTCCCTGTCACCTGTTCGTACCATTCAAGCGCCTTCTGATGTAATTGGCGTACACTGAAACCCTGGCTCGAGCACCACCAGGGACAGCGATTTCACGTAGGGCCGTACTGCACGTCCTGTCCCTTAGCTGGCAAAGAAAGGGCTCCAACGCCAAAGCATAAAGTTGGGGCGACAGTGGACAACCCTGTCGGATCAACCTAGACAGTGCCAGAGCATCTGACAGCTTTCTGTTGACCTGTACCACAGCTGTAGGGAATTGATACAGGAGGCTAATCCAGTGGCAGAAGTTGATTTCGAATTGAGCAGCCTGCAGGACAGCTGCCAGGTAACGATGGTCAACCCTATCAAATGCCTTGGACTGATCCAAATTGATCAGCGCGGCTTCTTCATCGTCTTTTATCCCCTCTATGATCGTGTGTATCAGATGCAGATTGCTCTGAATTGTTCAGCCCTTCACAGCACAAGTCTGCTCAGGTCCCAACAGAGATTCAGCAACTAATTGCAAACAATTTGACAAGATCTTGGCCAAAATCTTTAACACTGTGTTTAGCAGTGTTATGGGCTGGTAACCCTCTAATACCTTCCCAACATATTTGCCTTTTCTCAACAGCATGATCACACCCCTGATGAATTGGTTGGGGATGGACCCCTGCTGGAACCAGTTGTTGAACATGACAGTCAAAATTGGGACAAAGATGTGCGACAGTCTCAAGTACAATTCATAGAGCAAACCATTGAGACCTGGCAATTTGCTTCTGCCAACCTTCTTCAAAGCCACGTAGACTTCGCCCTCCGTAATCTCTCCCTTGCAGCTAGCTGCATCAGCCAGTAAATGCCGGGGGAAGTCAGCCAAATAGCTGCGAAACTCCTCATCATGAAGACCAGACTCCTTGGTAAACAGGATCTCAAAATGCCGCCGAAACGCCTCGCATATGTCATCAGTCGACCAAAGAGTCTGTCCCTCCGGGTTGCAAACCTCTCGAATGTACCAGTCACCGCCTTGGCGAATCTCTTCCTTGTGCAGTTCTTCGCCCATGTTCACAGCTCCAGAAGACATCTTGCTTAGCCTATGTCTAATTATCTGGCCCATGTAAAGATTGCTATTCGACCACTCCAGGGTCTCCTTAGCTACGACTATCTCTAGGGGATTCCCACCAGCCTCCACCCGGGAGTAATTAGCTCTAAGTGTCTTCACCTTTACCTAGTTTGAGCCGTTTGCTGAACTTGGTGGTGAAAGACCTAATACTATTCTTAAGATTCTCCCACCATTTATTCCCAATGACTTTCCCAGTTAACGCCCGCTGCACTAAGTTAATTAGCTGGTGCTGGAAGTCCTGCCTGTCCAGCAAGGACACGTTGAACTTCCAATAGCCAGCCATTCTAGGCCTATTTTCTAAATCTACCTGAGTACAAACGAGTTTGTGGTCCAATTAGTCTAACCAGTGGAATGTGGAACAATCTAAAAGATCTATGTCGGCTTCACAAACTAACATTCTATTCAGGTAGCTAGCTACCTGGGTAGAAGACCAACTGTTAGCCCACGTCCACATCTTCTCACCCTTGCGATCCACCTGGTATCTATCAACAAGCCTGAACTCATCAATGAGATCAACCAAGCTACGATCACATGCCTTCCTGCTAGCTCCCCACCCTCTATCCAGCTTGGGTTCCAGGATGGCATTCCAGTCCCCCACTAAGACGAGTTGCGTTGAATCCACCAGGAAGGGCTCCAACCGCCGAAAAAACGAAACGTGCTCCTCCCAGTTGTTGGGCGCATAAACTGCAACCAATTGAAACGCATTGCTTTTCACTGCAATATTGGCCATGATCAGCCGGCCCTCGGCACCGATATGGACAAGATCCACCTTCGCGTACAGGGTATACTTAACCAGCAAAAAACTCTTCTGGCCAGCCGGTTCACATATGCTGAATAGACGACAAAGTTGTTAGACAGCACACAGGCATTGGCCTTGCAAACAAAGTGAGTCTCTTGGATCGCGGCGACATCCACATCGAAGGACAAGAAGTCCCGAAACAGGCAGGCCGCCTTACTCCGGTCCCTGAGGCCCTTCGTGTTCAAACAGGTTAACTTAATTGACATCTTTTAGACCTGAAATGAGAAAGAGAAAATTACTCCAGATCACATACAGAGCAAAAATCAATGGCAGCAGGGACCCTGATGGTTTGTCCAAAACTTCCAGAACCAATATCGGATGTAATACATCTGTCCTGGATAATCCCGCCGATGTCCATTGGGAACGTTAGTTTTATGGCCCTGTAAAGAGAGGGGTGGAGAATTACAGGGACCCTATCTGAACAAAAATTAGTAAGTTTCTTGAAATAGTTTGGGCCATTTTTATTTTTGGAAATGCATCTACGGCTTCCTGCACAAAATCCAAGACTTTCAAGTTACCCCTGGTGTTTCTAATTAGTGTAAGCACCCCATGGGCACCTGGGAAATTTGCCGGATCTTTGACTGATTTTCCATCAATTGATATTAGCTTGAATAGAGGCATTAAGAGGGTTTTCTTCTGGGAGGAAAGATCCCTCTCTAAGGCCTGCCTGTCTATTCGGCAAACGTTTTCACTTGTGAAAATGTTTTTTTCTTTCTTTTTTCTTTTGGAGGAGGTTTGTCCAGATTGGGGGAGGGTTTGTTTGTTTGTAGGGATGGTGTCTCAGGTTGTGGGGCGGGTGTCTCTGCTTGAGGGAAGGGTGTGGGGGAACGAGATGAAAAGGATCTTACCGGGGAGATGGATTGGCTCCTCCCCACTATATTTTGGTGTCTCGCAGGCAAAGCAGGGGCAGATTGGGTCTTGGGGTGTCCATGACCCGTTCTGCCCTGTCTTGTTCAATTAGTTCCTTTTTTCCTTTTTTAGTTGTCGTCTGCTCTTCCTCCTCCTGTCCTGTTTTCAAGGATGATTAGTGTTGGGGAGGCATTTCTTCACACTCCATCTCTTTTTCTTTTCTGTGTTGCTGTTGTTGCTTTTGTTGCTGTTGTTGAAGTTTCTCGGGTGACGTCTTTTTTGTCTTTGTTGGGGATTCCTGCTGATGTCGAGAAATCACATTTTTCCCCTTCCTTACTACTTCCGTTCAATCATTAGCTTTTTGATCGGCCTTCTTTGGCTCGGCCACCGATGTGTTTTCCACTGGTGGTGTTGCTGGTGGAACTTGTTCTTCAGTGGGTTTTCTTCTGGGGCGCATTTTGTATATATTCCCTGCTGTTCCGCATGCCCAACAATGTGGCTTCCTCCCTTCAACTACAATGAACAATTTCCGTCCTCTACACAACAAAATGTTGGGGACCTTCAAGAAATTTTGCCGGTCCACAATGACGTTGATATATACATCTTCTGTATATATATATATATATATAAAACATGTTACGGAAATCAACGAATTTTAACGAAACTTGGTTATAAACAACCGGCAATTTGAAATGAATTGTTTGAAAATTATTTTTTATCGATACTCGTATTTAAGTAGATATTGTTTTTAATTAAACAGTATTATATATTTATTTCTACCGGCCTGATTATTTACGATAAATTTTTATTACGAATATGTGTGCCATTCGGCAGGATTCAAACCTGCGACCCCTATAGAGGAAGCTACCATTTGATCTGGTAACGTCTTAGACCTATCGACCACGAATAGCCTTCAGTCTAAACGAGGATTTTATCAAGCCTATATAACACAATTTTTGATCCATCGTAAACAAACATATCTGCTCTGAAATGTATCGTAATGTCAACAAATGTAAACATATTACAGAAATCAACGAATTTTAACGAAACTTGGTTATAAGCAACCGACAATTTGAAATGAATTGTTTGAACATTATTTTTTATCGATACTCATATTTAAGTAGATATTCTGTTTTTTAATTAAACAGTATTATATATTTATATCTACCGGCCTGATTATTTACGATAAATTTTTTATTATGAAACTAACATGAAAATATAATGAAAAATATTTCATTATAAAAATATTATAAATTCACTGGCTGTGAAGATAAAAAAAATTACAGTTTTAACATATGTGACAATTTACTCCTCGCATAGCATGTGAGCACAGAAAAAAAGTACAGTATTGTAATCGCACTATATATTTCACTAGTAAGTGCGAAAGCTTGTGCAATTCAGCACAGATGCTGTGGTACAGGTGAATGGAAAGCAGTCGGGCACTTTTGTGCTGTCTCGGTCGGTTCATCAGGGTTGCCTGCTGTCATCCTTACTTTACT
Source organism: Ascarosepion bandense (assembly GCA_037127315.1). Classification (NCBI taxonomy): domain Eukaryota; kingdom Metazoa; phylum Mollusca; class Cephalopoda; order Sepiida; family Sepiidae; genus Ascarosepion; species Ascarosepion bandense. Next base: position 207,273 of record JBBBDQ010000889.1, on the reverse strand, counting down.
TTTTGGCGTTGGAGCCCCTCCTTCACCGGCTAAAGGGCTGGGTGTGCAGTCTGGCTCCACACGGAATTGCCATTCCTGGTGGAGCTTGAGCCCCGGTTTCTGCGTACACTAATGACATATTCATTTTCGTGTCATCCCGAGATGACATTGAGTTGGTACAGAAGGTGAATGAGTGGTAGGAAAAGGTGACAGGGGCCAAAATTAGTCTTCCGGTTTGCAGTTAGGTGCCTGGAAGGGTGTTGGTCTCCCAGGGTCCTTCATTTGGACTGACGGTTTCGTTCGCATTCTTGGAGTGTGGGTCGGGCTGGATCTTCAACTGGAAAAAAACTGGTCAGAGGTACCAGCAAAGGTTAGAGCATTGGTCGTGATTTGGCTTCGGCAGCGGTTGTCGATGAAGGGCAGGGCTGAGGTGTGTGTTACATAGATCTTTTCCCTCGTCCTTTACCGGTTGTTTGTACTCCCTCTTTATGATGTCCACAGGAAGGCGATCACATGCTTGTTATCAATTTTTTGTGGGGAGGACGCATGCATCTGGTCAACAAGAGTCTGCACTAAACATCCATCTCAAGAGGGGCTGGGAATGCCACACATAGAGTGTCATTGACATGCCACGAGGTTGGCTTTCCTACACCACATCTTGACAGAGGATTCGATTTTGGAGAGGAGTATCAGGGAAGCTTTCCCTTGCCTTACTATCACTCCTCCCATTTCGTGGACTGCACACCACTGCCTGATTGTCATCGGTGTGACCTTGGTTTAGAAGAAACGGCTGCACACGCCTTCTACCATTGTCCTCAGGTGCGCCCCTTTTGGGACTATGTTGGCGAGTTGATGGCTCGTATCACTCCCAGTCTTCTTGTGCCCATTGATCTTGTGTACGTGTGTGATAATGTGTTGCGATCACATGCTTGTTATTCAATTTTTTGTGGGGAGGACGCATGCATCTGGTCAACAAAAGAGTCTGCACTAAACATCCCTCTCAAGGGGGGCTGGGAATGCCTCACATAGTGTCATTGACATGCCACGAGGTTGGCTTTCCTACACCGCATCTTGACAGAGGATTCGATTTTGGAGAGGAGTATCAGGGAAGCTTTCCCTTGCCTTACTATCACTCCTCCCATTTCGTGGACTGCACACCATTGTAGGCCCCGAAATCAAACAGAATTCCTGCTTAAGTGTCGAAGTGCCTTATAGGCTATTCCTCTGTCCACTGACCTTTCACAGCCTCGGAGGCACTTGTATCATGTATTAGTGGAGGGGGTGGGGATGAAGGACCCTCTACATGATCAGCAGTGGATTACCTCAGCAACCATGATGTTTTGGCTTAGCTGGCGATTGGTTCTGAACTTGCTATCTCTCAATGACAGGGCCTTCAAATGGGGCGGGGCAGATATGCCTGATTGTCATCGGTGTGACCTTGGTTTAGAAGAAACGGCTGCGCACGCCTTCTACCATTGTCCTCAGGTGCGCCCCTTTTGGGACTATGTTGGCGAGTTGATGGCTCGTATCGCTCCCAGTCTTCTTGTGCCCATTGATCTTGTGTACGTGTGCGATAATGTGTTGCCCCCCATTTACTGGGGTGAAATGGATGGTGTTACTCACATTGCTGGCCATAGCTCGAATGCTGATTTGGATGTCGTGAATGGAGGGAATCTTGTGATATGAGCGTTATTCTTATCAGCATCTGAACGGATTCTTTAAGTATCAGCTTAAGGTGAAGATCAAATCTGATAGAAAGCGCTTGATATCAACAGATTTCAGCAAAAAGTGGGTAACTGTAGCAAGTCTGGTCCACATGAATGGAGCCAGTCTTGATTTTCTTAAAAGATTACGGTACAACAGGGCGGTTTCCTGTGAACCCCTCCCTGGTTAAGTTAGTCATCTTTTGTGTACCTAGTTAATATGAATGAATGGATCCTAGCCTGTTCCTGGCTTTCTCTTTTGTTATGATCCAAGTCAAGATTCCCAACCTCCTCAGTTTGTTTTTGGTCCCATTTTATCTTGACTGAATCAATCTTTGATTTTCCCATTCCATTAATTATTTTATCCTCCCCCACTCCCTTAGCGAGTGTGCTACTTGATTTTACCATTTGGCGGAATACAGCAGCCACTCTGATTTTGTTGGGTAGATAGGTTTTACTAACATTTTTTTTTATTTTAGTTTGACTATTTTGTGATATTTAGTTTGTTTTGGGTATTTAATCCCCCTCTCCTTTATCATTTCATTTTCATTAAATCTTTTAAAATATATTTTGTAATGTATATAGTAGTAATTTTCATGTCATGGGTTTTTTCCCCTTTTTTAGGTGCCCCATGTAAATATGTGGTATTTTGGTGGGAGTGGAAGGTGATGGATGAGTTCTTATGGTGAATGAGAAAAGTGTAATGAGTGATTTGGTTGTGTATGTGATTAGCTAGGTATAGGATAATTAGAGAGTACCACCCTAACTCCCACCCCATTTTTCAGCCATGTGCCAAATGTACTGTATTGAATCAGTAATAAATATCCAATTCAGCACAGATGCTGGATTCAATTTTGAATTTGTTCCTGGTCATCGCTGATTTGTTAAAAAATCCCAAGCACATAAGAACACATCTGAGAATAACCAGGCTGGTAGAAATAAATATACTGTTTGATTAAAAACAGAATATCTACTCAAATACGAGTATTGATTCAAAATAATATTCAAACAAATAATTTCAATATATTGGTTGTTAAACCATTTCGTTAATCTTTGGGATTTTTCGTAACATTGTCTGTTAACATTTGTTGACATTACATTACATTTCAGAGCAGAGATGGTTATTTGCGTAGAATCAAAAATTGTGTTATATAGGCTTGATATATATATATATATAAAGTTAATTATACTGTCTTTTTATATATATATATATCCAAGTGAATAAAGAATGAAGAAAGCATTAACAACACTCAACACATTAATTTAAAACAGTGTTCAATATAAAAATAGAGCTATGAATATTTATTATAAGTTACAGTTTAGAACATGTACAAACTAACATGTTCTAAACTATAACTTATCTATATATATATATATATATATATATATAATCAGGCCAGTAAACATATATAAAAATATAATACTGTTTAATTAAAAACAGAATATCTACTCAAATATGAGTACTGATTAAAAATAATGTTCAAACAATTTCAGTATGTCGGTTGTTAAACCATTTTGTTAATCTTTGGGATTTTCCATAACACCTGAGATACCTTTAAATTTAAATGCCGCCAAAATCCTGGAGGCTCTCTCAGGTCTATAAAATGAAGAAACTTAACAAGAACCTTCAAGAGAGAAGTTTTTTTTTTTTTGAACGATTGTCATCAAAAGGCTCTGTCATACTCAATTTTGAAGGCTTATCAAGTTAAGTAACATTCACTTCTGACACACTCACTCAAAATTTATATTCACCAACATTATAATAATTTTATTACACATTTTAAATACTTTTGCATCCTTTGAACCATTTTGAACTTATTCTGCCAAAAACATTTGACAAAGGGGAGAGAACTTTTCTCATTTATAAATCTTATCTTATATTCGCCCCATTTAAAGTATCTTTTATCAATTTGTCATTTCAACTACATTTATTTGTATTTTATGATATAAATGTTGAATCGTTTTTTGATGCCTAACATAATATGATATATTTTTTCATTTATTGTCATTGCACAAATTTTAAATGTTGTGGATTGATTATGGAACTTTCTAATAACTTGTTGTAATGAATGAATAGCAATTTAATAAGCACATAAGTAACCACGTCCACCACAATTCAATTTTCTCATGTCTGTGTGTGTGTGTGTATATATATATATATATATATATATATATATATATATATGGGCATGCCCACCATGGTTAGCAAGCTTGTTTCACTAGATCAGTCACAACTGAGTATGGAGTTCAATCCTCACTGGGTGCTCCATTATTCAGTTTTGTGCCACATGGAAGCTGTGTTTAGTAAATTGTGATAAACTGTATGAAGGAAGGTACATAAAAATCTTTTTTTATTTTTCCAAATTCAAAATTTTTTGAAAAAGCATTCAAATGACTAATGGCAGCATTTTTTTCTTTTTCATTAGGTGACACTGGTTTAGGTATAAAAGAATGGACAAAAGCAGTCATGGGCCGAGAGATAGCTTTTCCTCACATAAGAGTGATTTACCCAACAGCCCCCATGAGGTGAGTTTTTCCATCTATTTAAACAAATATCTTTTTTTCTGTCCTGTTTTGGCATAATAGAGAAATAATAAAAAGAGCAAAATTTCCCCATCTCTAAAAATAGATGTATACTTGAAATCGACAGGTCACAAAGCCATATTTCAACCAACTAATCAGAAAGCTTTCATGACTGGGATATATGTCCACGAACCAATGAGAAACAAAGCAAGCATTTTTGAAGCTGATCTCTAGATATGTATATAACCAGATGGAAACTCAACCAAAAGTAGAATTGATAAATAAATTTTGTCTGTTCTTCACTACTGCAACCCTTGTGACATACCCAGTGATGAAATCTATTATTTGAATGACTAGCTGGTACTTTAGGCGATTAGATTGTAATGCTATATTTAAAAATGTACACCCTTTCTCTACTTATGAAACAGCCCACTGATATATTTGAAAATAGAGATACCTTCCTTCACCCACATTGTCAAGCAGGTGGATACATGCATACATACACATGTCAAGCAGGTGGATACATGCATACATACACATGTCAAGCAGGTGGATACATGCATACATACACATGTCAAGCAGGTGGATACATGCATACATACACATGTCAAGCAGGTGGATACATGCATACATACACATGTCAAGCAGGTGGATACATGCATACATACACATATATATTTATTACCTACCACACTTTTTCTTTCTTCCTCTCTTGTATGCACCAAGTATTTTACACTTGAACTCTTGAAGCTTTGGTCTTGGGCATGACGGTAAACTGCATCCGGCAGCAAGGCCTCTGATTGGGAGGATGTGACGAGCATGGAACCACCTCTTAATTGCTGTTGTTCCCAGGTCCACTCTGACCCGGAGTGGTAGCATCTGTTAGGGTCCCAGCTATGGGCAATTAGTTAACCCCCAAACTGGGGTCAAAACACTATGAAAGTATAAAAATACACATTTATAGAAATATATACATAAAAATAGACTTTTATAAAAAAATATACATTTTTGAAGGAAAAATATTATTAACAATACATTTTTGAAGAAAAATTTATTACCATAACATTTTTGAAGGAAAAAAAAATATTCTCAGCAAAACATTTTTGAACACAAAACGAGAAGACATTTTCAGTTTTCTAAAATAAAAAAGAAAATTTTTATTAAAATCTGACTAAATCAACCGTTTCACTATAACTGAACATTAAAAAAATACCTTAAAACCCCAACTTTTTGGCATTAAATAACCCACAGAGGTGTTGATATGCCGTTAAACAAAACTCAAATTCTTGCAGCCTCAACTTTCAGCTTATCTCTCATTATTATTATTATTATTATATCAAGATTTATTTTATATTTTTCAACACTTCATGCATTTTCTTTTAATCAAAACCTATATACAACCAAACTAAGTCTAAACTTATTTATAAATGGAACTTTGTCTGTGTGTGTGTATGTGTGTGTCTTTATCCATTACCTATAGACACCGAAACGGCTGAACCAATTTTCTTGAAAATTTACAGTTGTACAATAAGCGTCTGCGAGTGTTTTTAGCTAGGTTTTGTGTTGAGGTACCCCCAATAAATATCAAAAATCGATAATTGAAAAAATCAGGTTATAGAAGGAGTGGTCCGATTTTAATCAAATTTGATACACTCATAGACAAAGACATAAGAAATGATATTCAGAAGTTTCAAGGTTGCAGTTCTTACAATAGTGCAGAAAATCGATATATATATATAAGGCAAGATGTTTGTGTGTGTGTCTGTTTATCTGCCTGTATGTCTGTATTTTTTTCAGCCCTTTTATTTTAGCTTTTGCTTCAGGTTCGGCTCTAAGTAGGTATAATTGTAGTTCTTAGCCTCAGCCATGATACCATTTACTCAGAGGATTTATTTAGCCTTCAAAATTCAGTTTACGATGAAAAAAACTTATTTGATATTGATACCAGGTAATCAAAATTTGACTTACATCCATTCATTTTTCTTTCAGTCTACAGTTTCAGTTTAACTGGAAACAACTATTGCTTTTTAGTCTTTCGTGCCAACGTCCAAAGAGTCTGAGCTCCTGGATTAGTTTTAAAGCTTTCATTACACCCGAGCAACGCTGGGCTATACTGCTAGTATAGTGATAAATGAAGGTAACACATGTCAGAAGATAACCTCCACAAATCATCCATAAGTGACCACCATATCACTTTACAAATCAAGTGCACGCACACACACACACACACACACACACACACACACACACACACACACTCAGTGTGTATTTCAGAAGCAAGAATTCATTTAAACAAGTTGTATTAAATTCAACTTACAATTCTGTTTAGTCGGCTCTCTGTGCAGGGCCCGGAAATTTTTCCCACCTGAAACTATTCTGCACGTATACAAATCTACCATCCGCCCGTGTATTGAATATTGCTGCCATATCTGGTCGGGTGCCCCTGCTGCTCTCCTTGGGCTTCTTGACAAAATACAAAGGAGGATCTGTAACGTGGTTGATACTGACTTGGCAGACCGGCTGCAGCCGCTCTCACACCGGCGTGATGTAGCTTCCCTGTGCCTCTTCTACAAGTACTTTCATGGCTTCTGCTCCGATGAGCTTAGATCACTGGTGCCACCCAAGCATGAATTTACACGAGATACTAGATTAGCAACTAGGTCCCACCCTCTTACAGTTAAACAAATAAGATGTAACCGTAAATTCTACTCCAACAGCTTCTTTTCTCGCGCTTCTCGCCTGTGGAACTCCCTTCCACAAGTCTGCTTTCCCGACAGTTACAATCTCCAGGTGTTTAAATGTAGGGTCAATAGACACTTCCTATCACACTAACTCCCAACTATTCTCACAACACTCTCATCTACCCAACCCTCATTCTCGGTATCCTCACCCGCCTATCACCCACCCTCTGTTATTTCCTATATTTAACCAGCCTTTCTCCACTCTACGTAGCCCCCTGCACAGTAGTGGCAGTGACATGCCTTGCTCGGGGTGAAACGCTTATAAAAAAAAAAAAAAAAAAAAAAAAAAATTATTTTCCAATTTATGGATTGGTTGTATATCCAGATGTGTTTCAAATACTTTAACACATGTAAAAATATTATAAGAATTAAGATATTACATTGTTAAGATAAACACTCAGTTGTGGAACAATCTGAGACCAGTTTATTTATTTTGTAAAAATACAAAATTGTGGCACAAGGCTGAAAAGTGGGTGGGTAGAGGGTGGTACTCACTAACTATCCTCTACCTATTACGACCCAGTCACTTATTAACAATTTGCCAATTCACCAGAAGAACCCATCCATCACCTCCCATTCTTTCACACACCACAATACCGCATATTTACAAGGGCACCTAAAAAGGGAGTAATAAACCCATGAGGTAAAAATGCTAATATATACAATAATACAAAATATATTCTAAAAGATTTAATGATAATGAAATGAGGGGCGGGGGATGAAATACCCCAAAACGAACTAAAATACAACATAATTTTTTAAATTAAAAATAAACAAATGTTAGTAAGACCCATCCAACCCACAAAAAAGAGTGGCTGCTGTATTCCGCTGAATGGTAAAATCAAGTAGCACACTCGCTAAGGGAGTGGGGGAGGATAAAATAATTAATGGAATGGGAAAATCAAAGACTGATCCAGTCATGATAAAATGGGACCAAAAACAAACTGGGAAGGTTGGGAATCTTGACTTGGGTCATAACAAAAAAGAAAGCCGGGTACAGGCTAGGAACCCATTCATTCACATTAACTAGGTACACAAGAAAGCACTAACTTTACCAGGGGAGGGTTCCAAAGGAATCCACTCCGATGTAACTAGCAGACCTAAAAGAGAAAATCAATGCTAGCCCCGTTCATGCGAACCAGGCTTGCCACATTTACCTACCTTTTGCTGAAGCCTGTCAAAGTCAACTGTTTCCAATCAGTTCTGATCTTCATTTTGAGCTGATGCTCAAAATATCGGATCAAATCCTGATGTGAAAGACGGCCACCCCGCAAGACTTCCTCCAGTCATGTTATCCATATCACCATTTGAGCCGTGGCTAGCAGCGACAGAAACACCATCCGCTTCACCCCAGAGTATGGAAGCAACATATTGTTACAGGCGTATACACGATCAAGGAGCACGAGTTCACGCGGTGCAATACGAGCAGTCAACTTGCCGACATGATCCCATAAGGGGTGAACCCGTGAACAATGGTAGAAGGCATGCACAGATGTCTCCTTTTAAACCAAGGTTGCAAATCTGGCAAATCCGCCAGGCTCTATATGAAAAGCATGTCATTGAGAGACAATCTATTACGAGCTAATCGCCAGGTAAGCAAGAACTCAGAGTTGCTGAGATAATCACTACCTGGCGCCCAAGACCAGAACGAGCGCAACTCATCTTACGACAAGTGCAGCACATCACGTAATGGATCCTTTGTGACTTCCTCCACTAACCCATGATAGAAAACTCTCCTAGGCCGTGAAAGGTCACTGGACTGTGGAATGGCCCGCAGGGCCACCAGACATTTGAGGAGAAAACTTGATCGCCCTCGAGGCTTACAGCACGGCAAGGTGGGGGGGGAGTGATAGTAAGGCTAGGGAACATGTCCTTCTCTATCCCCCTAAGCAATGAGTCTTCAAAAATCGCTCGCCTGAGAAAAGCCAATCTTGACGCAACCTTACGGCCCATCAGCTATGGCCTTCCCAGACCCCCATGACACGGACGTTGGTAACAGACACGTTTGTCGACGTAGTGTTTGCGTCCTCTCCACAGAATGGAGAATAGCAAATGCTCGATCGCCTCCCTACGCCGTTTACAAAGTGGAAGTACTGACAACCGGTAAAGGATAATGGGAAAAACGTATGTAGCACACGCCTCATCCAAACCCTTTAAGGACAACCTCCTTCGACGTCAAGTCTTGGCCGACTCACCGACCTTTGCCAGTACTTCAGACCAATTTTTCTCCAACTGTAGATCGGGCTCGAACCGCACTCCAAGAATGCAGATCGGGCCATCCGTCCAGTTGAAGGGCCCCGGGAGGGAAACATCCTTCCAGGCACCTAACTGCAAGCCGGACGACTTGTTGTGGTTAATCTTGGCCCCTGTCACCTGTTTGTACCATTCAAGTGCCTTCTGTACCACCTCAATGTCACTCCGGGAGGACACGAAAGTAGAACGCGGGAACCCTGGCTCGAGCACCACCAGGGACAGCGATTCCACATAGGGACGGACTGCATGCCCTGTCCCTTAGCCGGCGAAGGAGGGGCTCCAACACCAAAGCATAAAGTAGGGGCGACAGTGGACAACTCTGTTGGACCGACCTAGACTGCGCCAGAACGCCCGACAACTTTCCGTTCACCTGTACCACAGCCATGGAGGATTGATACAGGAGGCTAATCCAGTGGCGGAAGTTGGTTTTGAATCCAGCTGCCTGCAGGACAGCCGTCAGGTAATGATGGACAACCCTATCAAATGCCTTGGACTGATCCAAATTGATCAGTGCTGCTTCTTTGTTGTCTTTTACACCCGATATGATCATACGGATCAGATGCAGATTGTTCTGAATTGTTTGGTCCTTCACAGCACAAGTCTAAACAATCTGAGACCAGTAATCCATCTTGAGAAAGAGAGCTATTTATGGTGCCCTGGAGCATCTCATTGTGTTCAAGTGGGATAGTCCATTGCTTGGGCAGTGATTGGCTGCTGGTAAATGAGTGGAAGCATTTCTGTAGAAATACTAGCTTGATTCCAGTCATAGTTTGCAGGGTTTGCATTGGAGCAGTCGTCTTAGGATGGCTGCTCTGCAACTCTATAACACTGTCAGCTCTCTGCTTCCGAGCAGAGAGCACAAACCCAGTCGTGGTTCCGCCGAAGGGTAGAACCACGACTCGGTAAAAATAGACAGACATATTTTTGGCCCGGCTATATGGCTGGGAATTCCCACATTAAAATGACCATGTGTCACATCCGGCCTTGCGTGGGAAGGCTAGTAAATACAGCAGGGTTTGCATTGGAGCAGTCGTCTTAGGATGGCTGCTCTGCAACTCTATAACACTGTCAGCTCTCTGCTTCCGAGCAGAGAGCACAAACCCAGTCGTGGTTCCGCCGAAGGGTAGAACCACGACTCGGTAAAAATAGACAGACATATTTTTGGCCCGGCTATATGGCTGGGAATTCCCACATTAAAATGACCATGTGTCACATCCGGGCTTGTGTGGGAAGCCTAGTAAATACAGCAGGGTTTGCATTGGAGCAGTCGTCTTAGGATGGCTGCTCTGCAACTCTATAACACTGTCAGCTCTCTGCTTCCGAGCAGAGAGCACAAACCCAGTCGTGGTTCCGCCGAAGGGTAGAACCACGACTCGGTAAAAATAGACAGACATATTTTTGGCCCGGCTATATGGCTGGGAATTCCCACATTAAAATGACCATGTGTCACATCCGGGCTTGCGTGGGAGGCCTAGTAAATACAGCAGGGTTTGCATTGGAGCAGTCATCTTAGGATGGCTGCTCTGCAACTCTATAACACTGTCAGCTCTCTGCTTCCGAGCAGAGAGCACAAACCCAGTCGTGGTTCCGCCGAAGGGTAGAACCACGACTCGGTAAAAATAGACAGACATATTTTTGGCCCGGCTATATGGCTGGGAATTCCCACATTAAAATGACCATGTGTCACATCCGGGCTTGCGTGGGAAGCCTAGTAAATACAGCAGGGTTTGCATTGGAGCAGTCGTCTTCGGATGACTGCTCTGTAACCCTATAACACTGTCAGCTCTCTGCTTCCGAGCAGAGAGCACAAACCCAGTCGTGGTTCCGCCGAAGGGTAGAACCACGACTCGGTAAAAATAGACAGACATATTTTTGGCCCGGCTATATGGCTGGGAATTCCCACATTAAAATGACCATGTGTCACATCCGGCCTTGCGTGGGAAGGCTAGTAAATACAGCAGGGTTTGCATTGGAGCAGTCGTCTTAGGATGGCTGCTCTGCAACTCTATAACACTGTCAGCTCTCTGCTTCCGAGCAGAGAGCACAAACCCAGTCGTGGTTCCGCCGAAGGGTAGAACCACGACTCGGTAAAAATAGACAGACATATTTTTGGCCCGGCTATATGGCTGGGAATTCCCACATTAAAATGACCATGTGTCACATCCGGGCTTGTGTGGGAAGCCTAGTAAATACAGCAGGGTTTGCATTGGAGCAGTCGTCTTAGGATGGCTGCTCTGCAACTCTATAACACTGTCAGCTCTCTGCTTCCGAGCAGAGAGCACAAACCCAGTCGTGGTTCCGCCGAAGGGTAGAACCACGACTCGGTAAAAATAGACAGACATATTTTTGGCCCGGCTATATGGCTGGGAATTCCCACATTAAAATGACCATGTGTCACATCCGGGCTTGCGTGGGAAGCCTAGTAAATACAGCAGGGTTTGCATTGGAGCAGTCGTCTTCGGATGACTGCTCTGTAACCCTATAACACTGTCAGCTCTCTGCTTCCGAGCAGAGAGCACAAACCCAGTCGTGGTTCCGCCGAAGGGTAGAACCACGACTCGGTAAAAATAGACAGACATATTTTTGGCCCGGCTATATGGCTGGGAATTCCCACATTAAAATGACCATGTGTCACATCCGGGCTTGCGTGGGAGGCCTAGTAAATACAGCAGGGTTTGCATTGGAGCAGTCATCTTAGGATGGCTGCTCTGCAACTCTATAACACTGTCAGCTCTCTGCTTCCGAGCAGAGAGCACAAACCCAGTCGTGGTTCCGCCGAAGGGTAGAACCACGACTCGGTAAAAATAGACAGACATATTTTTGGCCCGGCTATATGGCTGGGAATTCCCACATTAAAATGACCATGTGTCACATCCGGGCTTGCGTGGGAAGCCTAGTAAATACAGCAGGGTTTGCATTGGAGCAGTCGTCTTCGGATGACTGCTCTGTAACCCTATAACACTGTCAGCTCTCTGCTTCCGAGCAGAGAGCACAAACCCAGTCGTGGTTCCGCCGAAGGGTAGAACCACGACTCGGTAAAAATAGACAGACATATTTTTGGCCCGGCTATATGGCTGGGAATTCCCACATTAAAATGACCATGTGTCACATCCGGGCTTGTGTGGGAAGCCTAGTAAATACAGCAGGGTTTGCATTGGAGCAGTCGTCTTCGGATGACTGCTCTGTAACCCTATAACACTGTCAGCTCTCTGCTTCCGAGCAGAGAGCACAAACCCAGTCGTGGTTCCGCCGAAGGGTAGAACCACGACTCGGTAAAAATAGACAGACATATTTTTGGCCCGGCTATATGGCTGGGAATTCCCACATTAAAATGACCATGTGTCACATCCGGGCTTGCGTGGGAAGCCTAGTAAATACAGCAGGGTTTGCATTGGAGCAGTCGTCTTCGGATGACTGCTCTGTGGCCCTATAACACTGTCAGCTCTCTGCTTCCAAGCAGAGAGCATAAACCCAGTCGTGGTTCCGCCGAAGGGTAGAACCACGACTCGGTAAAAATAGACAGACATATTTTTGGCCCGGCTATATGGCTGGGAATACCCACATTAAAATGACCATGTGTCACATCCAGCCTTGCGTGGGAAGGCTAGTAAATACAGCAGGGTTTGCATTGAAGCAGTCGTCTTCGGATGACTACTCAATAACCCTATAACACTGTCAGCTCTCTGCTTCCGAGCAGAGAGCACAAACCCAGTCGTGGTTCCGCCGAAGGGTAGAAGCACGACTCGGTAAAAATAGACAGACATATTTTTGGCCCGGCTATATGGCCGGGAATTCCCACATTAAAATGACCATGTGTCACATCCGGGCTTGCGTGGGGAAGCCTAGTAAATACAGCAGGGTTTGCATTGAAGCAGTCATCTTCGGATGACTGCTCTGTAACTCTATAACACTGTCAGATCTCTGCTTCCGAGCAGAGAGCACAAACCCAGTCGTGGTTCCGCCGAAGGGTAGAACCACGACTCGGTAAAAATAGACAGACATATTTTTGGCCCGGCTATATGGCTGGGAATTCCCACATTAAAATGGCCATGTGTCACATCCGGCCTTGCGTGGGAAGGCTAGTAAATACAGCAGGGTTTGCATTGAAGCAGTCGTCTTCGGATGACTGCTCTATAAGCCTATAACACTGTCAGCTCTCTGCTTCCGAGCAGAGAGCACAAACCCAGTCGTGGTTCCGCCGAAGGGTAGAACCGCGACTCGGTAAAAATAGACAGACATATTTTTGGCCCGGCTATATGGCTGGGAATACCCACATTAAAATGACCATGTGTCACATCCGGCCTTGCCTGGGAAGGCTAGTAAATACAGCAGGGTTTGCATTGAAGCAGTCGTCTTCGGATGACTGCTCTATAACCCTATAACACTGTCAGCTCTCTGCTTCTGAGCAGAGAGAACAAACCCAGTCGTGGTTACGCTGAAGGGTAGAACCACGACTCGGTAAAAATAGACAGACATATTTTTGGCCTGGCTATATGGCTGGGAATTCCCACATTAAAATGACCATGTGTCACATCCGGCCTTGCGTGGGAAGGCTAGTAAATACAGCAGGGTTTGCATTGAAGCAGTCGTCTTAGGATGACTACTCAATAACCCTATAACACTGTCAGCTCTCTGCTCGGAAGCAGAGAGCACAAACCCAGTCGTGGTTCCGCCGAAGGGTAGAACCACGACTCGGTAAAAATAGACAGACATATTTTTGGCCCGGCTATATGGCCGGGAATTCCCACATTAAAATGACCCTGTGTCACATCCGGCCTTGCGTGGGAAGGCTAGTAAATACAGCAGGGTTTGTATTGAAGCAGTCGTCTTCGGATGACTGCTCTATAACTGCTCTATAACACTGTCAGCTCTCTGCCTCCGAGCAGAGAGCACAAACCCAGTCGTGGTTCCGCCGAAGGGTAGAACCATGACTCGGTAAAAATAGACAGACATATTTTTGGCCCGGCTATATGGCCGGGAATACCCACATTAAAATGACCATGTGTCACATCTGTCCTTGCGTGGGAAGGCTAGTAAATACAGCAGGGTTTGTATTGAGTTACAACTTGCTTTATTTTTGTCTGCCAGCTGGACGTTAGCTGGGACGCTTATTCTGGTAAGTGTTATTATTCTATTATTATTCTACAGAGTGTAAGAGGATCTTGATTTTTAGGTCCCTGGTATGTTTGAGGTATTTTGGTGTATGAAGGATTGAATGATGACTAACTTGTTCTTGTAGTGGATGAGAAAATTGTTAAGTATGATTGGGTCGTGAGTGGGATTAGCTAGGTATAGGATGGGTACTGAAGACCAACCTGAGTCCCCCCCCCCCAAATTGGCCTTGTGCCACAATTGTATTTTTCATACAATAAGTCTTGAGTTACAACCTGCTTAATTTTTGTCTGCCAGCTGGACGCTAGTTAGGACCCTTATGCCGGTAAGTGTTGTTATTCTGTTGTTATTCTACAATATTTAATACACTCATTTATGATGTTGCTCTGTGAAACCAATCTGTACATGATGTCATTTATATGACAGCCGTATATTTGAATTCGAAATATAGCATTCCAAAAAATGCTAGGATGTAGCGAACAAAATTTTTATCAACAATACTGACGAATTTATTTTCTGATAATGGTTGAGATGGATGAAAATACTCTGAACGATAATATGGACTTTGAACAGGTTTATCCACAGTTTCCATTAGTGTTTGCAACAACTTAGTTGGAAATCAGAAAAATAGAATTAAAAATTAAATTGACTGAATTGGTCGGTTAAATTTAATTCACCTTGTTTAATTATATATTTGGTCGGTTAAATTTAATTCACCTTGTTTAATTATATATTTGGTCAGTTAAATTTAGTTCACCTTGTTTAATCATATATTTGGTCGGTTAAATTTAGTTCACCTTGTTTAATTATATATTTGGTCGGTTAAATTTAATTCACCTTGTTTAATTTGGCAGTGTTTGGGAAGTAATTATGTTTTGCCAGAAAGGATATAAAAACAAATTTATGTCAAAATACTTTAGATATTATTATAAAAAATTTGTCTACGGCTATATCATGTTCAATACACCGGTTCCCGTCCGATCACTGAAATTAAGCAACATTGAGCCTGGTCAGTACTTAAATGGGTGACCATTTTGGAATACCAGGTGCTGTAAACGTAAGGACCAAGAATGGTCCACCGGTCCATTAGGTTTGGGGGTTGGATGTAGGGCTAACAACCCTGCCCTGCAAAAAAAAGTTTGTTACAGAAACAGCAACAAAAAGTTGCAGCCCTATGCACCATCTGGGTGTGACGGATAAATGATGATAAAAAATTCAGCAAAGTTAGACCAATGTTGGTGTCAAAAAAGGTGGGTTTTTTTTTCCCTTGATACCACTATTATTTTAACTACCTTCCATCCTTTGTAATATTTATAGCTTTAAAAAGTGATGATTAAAATTGTAATCTAATCTAAACTTATTTATAAATGGAACTTTATCTGTGTGTGTGTGTGTGTGTGTGTGTGTGTCGGTGTGTCCGTTACCTATAGACTCCGAAACGGCTGAACCGATTTTCTTGAAAATTTACACAGTTGTACTATAAGTGTCTGCGAGCGTTCTTAGCTAGGTTTTTTGTCGAGATACCCCTGATAAATATCAAAAATCGATAATTGAAAAATTGAGTCATAGAAGGAGTGGTTCGATTTTAATTAAATTTGATACACTCATAGACAAAGACATAAGAAATGATATTCAGTAGTTTCAAGATTGCAGTTCTTACAATAGTGCAGGAAATCGATAATATATATATATATATATATATATATATATATATATATAAAAGGGAAGATGTTTGTGTGTGTGTCTGTCTGCCTGTATGTCTGTATTTATTTCAGCCCTTTTATTTTAGTTTTTGCTTCGGGTTTGGCTCTAAGCTCTAAGCTCTTTTGGTATAATTGTAGTTCTTAGCCTCAGCCATGATACCATTTACTCAGAGGACTTATTTAGCCTTCAAAATTCAGTTTACGACAAAAAAAAATCATATTTGATATCGATACCAGGAAATCAAAATTTGACTTACATTCATTCATTTTTCTTTCAGTCTACGGTTTTGCTTTAACTGGAAACAACTATTGCTTTTTAGTCTTTTGTGCCAACGTCCAAAGAGTCTGGGCTTTAGGACCATGGATTAGTTTAAAAACTTTCATTACACCTGAGCAACGCCGGGCTATACTGCTAGTAAAACCTAAAGATATGAAAGTGTTATGTCGCCAAGTATAAATGAATAACTCAACAACAGAATCAGAATATAAGTTGTATTCCGCGGAAAGACAGTTAGTATGTACAGAAGTGATTAGTAATATTTACAATAGAAAAGATACAAGAGTCCAATCTGTCGTAAGACGTGTGTATACGTGATTACTTCCGGTACGCCACCGGAAGTGTGACTAACTCTTCACTGACTCGCACTGACTCTTCAGTAACTCATTAGAGACTCTTATGTGACTCTCTACGACCCTCCTGTAGAGAATCCACCATTGCTATATATAGCAATGGGAACAGTCCATTTGTAGTCAAATAGGAGCGGCACCTTAACGGAAAGTGAATTTAAACATTTTTTTTTGTATTGCTTAAATGCTGTTGTTCCCAAGTCCACCATGATCCTGTTAGGATCCCAGCCTTGGGGAAATAAGGAACCCCAAACACTTTGAGAGTATCAAAATAGATTTTTATACCAAAATACTGGTAATATATTTTTATGTAAGAAAAAGACCAACAAAATAACAACCTATATAAAATATATATTTTATCTTTAATTGAAGGCCTACAATAGTGTTTGAAATATTAAAATTCCGACATTAAATAACCCTTTGTCTATATTTTTGAGATGAGGTAGTATTTACAGTATTTACTTTATTCAGACTATTGTCCTCATTTTCGTTGCCATTTGTATGACATTTCGGGCGTTGTATGCTCTGGTCTTCTTCAGGTGCTAGGAATTTCGAACTGAACCCTTTATTACAATCATTCTTATTTCCTTGCTTAGAGCCTCATCTGGTAGTCATGAGTTATCTCCCTCTAACCTTACAAGTTACTTGTTTACTACTGTTGTAGCCTAGTATTGAACTCGCAACTCTTTGGGTTAAGTCATAGGAACTGACCAACCGTCTATATACACATAGAAATTGATAAGCCACTAAACCAAACAATCAATCAAACAACCATTTTTTTTGTTCTTGTATATTTGCGACAAAATTATCGGTACTATTATTTATTACACTGTTTATTTCAGTCAGTTAGTTAAGTGCCATACGTGATACACGCTTTGGGCGATCATGTCTCAAAAGAGACATGACTGACTGGGCAGAAGATTATCACGCAGTAGGTTACCATTGCTTTCTGTGGTAGACTGGTCGCCAGCCAAGGCTATAGAACCCAATCTGTCCTGTTATATACCCCCATAACTGGAGGGAAAATATGGATTAATACTTTTCCCAAGGGTATTTGTGCATAAGTTAATGCAAGGAATTCAACTGAAATTTGAACTCGGCACCCCGATTTGTCGTTCCGAGTCGATATCCACTGCAACACAACGCACATCCATTGTTTTCAAGAATAATTTTATATTTACAACATTCTAAAAATTAATACAATTAAAAGCTAATGCTATGCAATATTTATCATTTACCATTTTATAAAGAAATAAATATGGGAACAATTTTTTATTCATAAATTTATAAACACTTACTAAATAATTAAAATATGTAAACCAACAATAAAGGAAATCCTTATTATTTATCATTTTATAAAGTTTGAATCAATTGGCAGTTGGTCAATATTTTGCTGACCATTCCAATAAATAATATAAAAAATAAATATGAGAATAATTTGTTTTCATAAATTTTTAAACCTTTACTAAATTATTAAAATATGTAAACCAACTATAAAGGAAATCCTTATTATTTCTCATTTTATAAAGTTTGAATCAATTGGCAGTTGGTCAATATTTTGCTGACCATTCCAATAAATAATATAAAAAATAAATATGAGAATAATTTGTTTTCATAAATTTTTAAACCTTTACTAAATTATTAAAATATGTAAACCAACTATAAAGGAAATCCTTATTATTTATCATTTTATAAAGTTTGAATCAATTGGCAGTTGGTCAATATTTTGCTGACCATTCCAATAAATAATATAAAAATAAATATGAGAATAATTTGTTTTCATAAATTTTTAAACCCTTACTAAATAATTAAAATATGTAAACCAACTATAAAGGAAATCCTTATTATTTATCATTTTATAAAGTTTGAATCAATTGGCAGTTGGTCAATATTTTGCTGACCATTCCAATAAATAACATAAAAAATAAATATGAGAATAATTTGTTTTCATAAATTTTTAAACCTTTACTAAATTATTAAAATATGTAAACCAACAATGAAGGAAATCCTTATTATTTATCATTTTATAAAGTTTGAATCAATTGGCAGTTGGTCAATGTTTTGCTGACCATTCCAATAAATAATATAAAAAATAAATATGAGAATAATTTGTTTTCATAAATTTTTAAACCTTTACTAAATTATTAAAATATGTAAACCAACAATGAAGGAAATCCTTATTATTTATCATTTTATAAAGTTTGAATCAATTGGCAGTTGGTCAATGTTTTGCTGACCATTCCAATAAATAATATAAAAAATAAATATGAGAATAATTTGTTTTCATAAATTTTTAAACCTTTACTAAATTATTAAAATATGTAAACCAACAATGAAGGAAATCCTTATTATTTATCATTTTATAAAGTTTGAATCAATTGGCAGTTGGTCAATATTTTGCTGACCATTCCAATAAATAATATAAAAAATAAATATGAGAATAATTTGTTTTCATAAATTTTTAAACCTTTACTAAATTATTAAAATATGTAAACCAACAATGAAGGAAATCCTTATTATTTATCATTTTATAAAGTTTGAATCAATTGGCAGTTGGTCAATGTTTTGCTGACCATTCCAATAAATAATATAAAAAATAAATATGAGAATAATTTGTTTTCATAAATTTTTAAACCTTTACTAAATTATTAAAATATGTAAACCAACAATGAAGGAAATCCTTATCATTTATCATTTTATAAAGTTTGAATCAATTGGCAGTTGGTCAATATTTTGCTGACCATTCCAATAAATAATATAAAAATAAATATGAGAATAATTTGTTTTCATAAATTTTTAAACCCTTACTAAATAATTAAAATATGTAAACCAACTATAAAGGAAATCCTTATTATTTATCATTTTATAAAGTTTGAATCAATTGGCAGTTGGTCAATGTTTTGCTGACCATTCCAATAAATAATATAAAAAATAAATATGAGAATAATTTGTTTTCATAAATTTTTAAACCCTTACTAAATAATTAAAATATGTAAACCAACAATAAAGGAAATCCTTATCATTTATCATTTTATAAAGTTTGAATCAATTGGCAGTTGGTCAATGTTTTGCTGACCATTCCAATAAATAATATAAAAAATAGTGTAAATAAACAATCTAATAAACAAATATTGTTTATTATTTTTGTTGCCAATACTTAAGAACAAACCAAAATGTATAAATTCACTTTCATATGTCTAGTTTTTATTGCGATTCTAATCATTGCTTTTTAAAAGAATAAACATTGTTGAGGAGTGAAGGTAGTTAAAATAATAGCGGTATTAAGGGAAAACTGTCCTTTTGGCACTCCACTTTTGTTTGTGGGCATGAAGGCCCAAGTTTGCTGAAAATTCTTTAAATTTTTTTTTTTTAACCATATTGCCCCAATCAAGGCAGTCTACTGCCACTGGTGCGCAGGGGGTTACATAGGAGGAAAGTTATCAGAAAGAGCGACAGGTTACACAGGGTGTCAGGAAGTGGGTAAGAGAAGGATGAGAATACTGATGAGAGTGGAGTGGACCGAGTAAGGAGGATGAGAGAGGATGTAAGTCAGTGAGATAGGAGATGACTTTACATTTAAACCCCTGGAGATTGTAGCCATCTGAGAAGCAAGCAAACAGAAGGGAATTCCCTCAGGTGTTAAGTGCAAGAAAAGAAGCTGTTGGAGTAGAATTTGCATTTACATTTTATTGGTTTCACAGTAAAAGGGTGGGACCTAGTTGCTAATCTTGTGGCTCAAGTAAATTCATGC
Source organism: Ascarosepion bandense (assembly GCA_037127315.1). Classification (NCBI taxonomy): domain Eukaryota; kingdom Metazoa; phylum Mollusca; class Cephalopoda; order Sepiida; family Sepiidae; genus Ascarosepion; species Ascarosepion bandense. The sequence goes on along the minus strand of JBBBDQ010000889.1, from coordinate 186,881 downwards.
ATAGGGGGCACCAGAAAGCTAAGTTCATTGGAGCAGAAGCTGTGAAAGTATTTGTAGAAGAGACACAGGGAAGCCACATTGTGCCAGTGAGAAAGTGACTGTATTCGAGTTGCTAAGTTGGGATCTATCACATTACAGATTCTCTGTTGGATTTTGTCAAGGACCCCTAGTTGGATAGCAGGTCGCCCCACCCAACGTCTTTAAGAATGTTTACAACTTCTTCGTTTCTGAATGTCTGGAATTTATTTAATGCTCTACTGATTGAAGCAAAAATTAAGCTTTGTAGATGACTAAATCTAGAGGGTATGTGGAAGAACCTCCAATTCTAATGTTTTTATTTGGGTGGGGTGTTGCAGCATATGGCCTTGTTGGCAGATGACATCTTTTCTGTCTATCAAAACTTAGACTCTTTCATCATAATGATTCCTAATCAAGATTCTGGCTGTAAATGTCTGCAGTGATGGTCCTCCCATATTCCAGAAACCTGTCACAGATGACACGTTTCATATTCGAACATGTCTGGGGGAAAGATTTCTGGTTTTTGGTGTTGGTGTTTATTGTTCAGTTTGTGATCACCACCATCTTATTTTGATTTCTGATGACATGCAAAACCCAATTTTCGTCATCTGTAACAATATAATAGGTTATCATTGTTGGTTAAAAAAAAGTACTGCTGGTGTTGGAATGTTGTGTTTGGATCTCAAGCAAAAGCTCATTGTGAACCTACATTCCCTCTTTCCAAGTTTTTGGAATGAAATGCTAAAATGTGCAACGGACAACAAATTCTCAGAAAGAAGATAAACTAATTCAAGATGCAGATTCATGTATGTGACCAGACACATTGAATTTAATAGGACCATGGTTCGCATGCCCCACAGGTGAGGGGTCTAATTTGATTTTTAAGGAGGGCAGTTCGAGAATGAGTTATTAACAGTGAATTTGGGGATCGCTCTAAATAGGAATTCAGTTGTTATATCATAATGAAGGAACTTCCTGTGCAAATGCCAAGTAGTACAGCAGGCAACAGGCAGAATGAATTGTTGCATGGTGCGCTTTTTCTCACAGACGGTGCCCAACTGACCCTACTAGATTGTGCAGCTGACAATAAAAAACAAACAACATGCATGTGTGAAATTAAAAATAATAAGTGGCGACAATTTACCCATCGCACCGTGTACGTGTGTGTGTGTGTGTGTATATATATATATATATATATATATATATATATATATATATATAAGCACACAGAAGAAATCCTAACAGTGAATTGCATTTATCTTAAAACAAGCTTCATTGAAACCATGAAATCAAATTTTGACTTCATTGAATGTGAACTATTTAATAAAGTGATTCACTCAAAAACAAAATTTAGATAATTCAAGGGAGATAATTGTTTATGAATTCTACCTTTTTTTGAATTATGTGCCATTTAAAAATTTTGTTGCTTTTTTACGATAATGGAATGCTTTTTTTCTTTATAAATTCGTCACTGTGAGCCTCATTTATGTAATAAGTAATAATGTTGCTTAATATTTTGGTTTTATTCTAGGAATATTTAAAAATGAGTACAAAAAAAAAATGACAAAAAGCAACAGTCAACACTATTTTTGTCCTATCCAAAATACTTGTGTAAATAAATTAATAATAAACATTTTAAAAAGTTTTCTGTATTAATTCATATTATTCTTTTTATTTATTTACTTTTATATTATTTTAATCTTTTTTTATTTATATTTTATAATCACTTCCTGGAAAAAAGACAATTTCCTGGTTTTAACTGATTTCAATGTTTATAACTGAATTCTCTTAAAGAAACTGACTTGCTCTCAATTCATTATCGTAAATAAATGTTGTATATCTACCTGTATACAAGAATAGAATGTTCTTATCCTCTTAAATATGTGGACACTATTAGGGGTGATGGAGTAAAGGGATTATGACCAGTAGTTCACTAGCAGTGTATCTACTTCACGTAGCATTCAAGTCTTGTATTTGTTGATATACTATTATTCCTAACCACTGTTTTGGTGATTACTCAAGCCGTAACCCTTTAGGATTACAGCAATAAGCAAAAATCAAATTAACAAGTGTATTTTTTTAAATGATACATACTTTAAGCAAAACATAATTCAGACACAACAGTTACCTCCCTTTACACTTTTATTTTTGGATCTCATGATGGAAAGAATCATTTGACCAAGTGAAGATTTGATTTAAATGATTTGGGTAAAGCCATCCTCTGTTATGAACCAGATACACGAACACATACACACACATTTAAGGGCATAATGGCTGGAAAAATAAATATTTCAATGACAGAATCAAACAAAGCATTTTTAAATGTTTACAAAGAAAGTTAAGTAATGATGTACAAATTCTTTTTAAATTTCAAGGTGAAAATAAGGAATAAATGTAAGATTGTCTAAAATTAACAATAAAACAAGAGAAGCAAGAATAATCAGATAGGATAAAACTAGGAATAAAATAATAATGAAGGATTGGGATAAAAAGCAAGAATAATAAGCTGCAATAAACCTCTATTACATTCCTGTTTTTTCATCGATACATTTGTAAGCATTTTTCTAAAATAATTTTTTCTTTCTCCTTTACTTCTTTGTATTTGAATTAGCTCATTTTTTTCTTTCTTTCTCTTTGAGGCCATACACCCCAATGTTGGGAAATCCAAGTACGGTTTGGTTTGATCGCAAGCAGATCTCGCCATATGTTGCCGAAGATGAATCAGTTCCAGACATGTGTGAAAAACTCTCCACATTGATAGACGAAGAAGTCAAAAATGGAATTGCTTTAAACAGAATAATTGTTGGTGGGTTGCCTGACAAATGATTCTACCTTTTTCCTTTTTTGTTTTTTTTTCCTTTTTTTTTTTTCCTTTTCTTTTTTTTTTTCCTTTTCTTTGTTTGTATAAGTCATCATAGCATGGGTATAATGACTTTCAAAATTTGTTCATGCTTTCGCTTTGGTCAATTCATATCATGTGATTTGTGCACTGACACTCTGATTGGATTTGATTTCTTTATTTAATTATTACACTTTTTACATGCACTTATATATATATATATTATATACACATATACAGGTTTATAATTATAATGTTCATTTATAATTAATGCTCTTATATTGCATAAAAATTATTTTATTAAAATCAATGACCCATACAATATTTGTTTGGTTTTCATAATTCCAATATATCTTAGTATACTGTAATTTAATCAGTTAAGTGCCATATGTGATACACGCTTGGGACATGACTGATTGGACAGAAGATTATTCCGCAGTAGGTTGCCATTACTTTCTGTGGTAGACTGGTTGCCAACCAAGGCTATAGAACCCAATCTGTCCTGTTATTTGACTCATGGGTAGAGGGTGAAGAGATGTAATATTATTAAGTAGTAATTAGTGAGGGATCAGTTTATTACTTCAAAACAACATAAAAGTAAACCCCCACTTTATGCCCAGTAGAAGCCTTAATCATGTTTTCAACTATTATATTCAGTCAGTTGGTTTAGTGCCATACGTGATACACACTTTGGGTGATCACATCTCGAAAGAGACATGACTGACTGGGCAGAAGATTATCCTGCAATAGGTTGCCATTTCTTTCTACGGTAAACTGGTTGCCAGCCAAGGCTATATAACTCAATCTGTCCTGTTATTTAACCCATAACTGAAGGGAAGAAATGAATTAATACCTTTCCCAAGGGTATTTGTGTGTAAGTGAATGCAAGGAATTCAACTGGAATTTGAACTTGGTTACTTAATTTAAATTTTAACCTAAACAATTTAGCCCATTTAACAGATAAAAATTAAATTAAAAAACCTAAAATCTGATCTACTGTCAGAAACTAATGTCTACACATTTGAATAATCTATCTTCCTAGTATGTATCTTCTCCAAACAAATTAAAAAGTGTCATTTTATGACATAATGCAACAATGTTCTTCATGTGACCTAAATTTTCAACTTCATAGTTCAATCGAGGCTGTCGCTATATAATATGTAGGAGGTCTTGGTTCAACCTAATTCTCACTTTTGCTTGAGTAATACTGACACACCTGTAATTATATTGTTTAACTTCTTCCAACCATCCCTCCTTAACTTTTTGAATAATCATGAATTCATTTTGTATTTTCTAAAATAATTCATATTCACAATTTGTTTTTAAAATATCATCTGAAGAAGAACAATAATGTTCTGAAACATGAAATTTTTTGTGTAGTGATATAATGATCTCCAGGACCATGGATTAGTTTTAAAGCTTTCATTACACCCGAGCAACGCCGGGCTATACTGCTAGTATATATATATATATATATATATATATATATATATATATATATATAATTGTGTATTTAAGCAGCAATCCTTCTTTTATGCATGTTTCATTAAAAATCACAGACTAGGTGCTGTGGTTAAGTTTTTTTTTATATAACTTTCCATGTCATGTTATAATTTTTTTTTTTATGTACTGAAAAGAAAAATTCATAAGATCACAGAACAATTTCTAGAAAAAACTTAACCACAGCACCCTAGTCTGTCAATTTTAACAAAACTTGTATATATACGACAGAAAAATTAAACACATGGATGAAAGGAAAAAACAAAAAATAATTAAAACTGGTCTCAACTAGCAAAAGGCAAAAACACAATACATCTGCAAAACCAACTATAGGTCAGATAAACTAAAATCAAACAAGTAAAGAAATTTAAATACCTGGGAAATGTTCTGACAGAGGATGGAAAGTGCGACACTGAGGTCCAAAGACGCATTGACATGGTCAAGGATGCATTACAAAATCAAACCAGAGTACTGAGAAGCAGGTAAATCTCGTTGGAAACAAAGAAAAGAGTGCTGGACTGCTATGTGATATCTGTTTTTCTATGTATGGAAGTGAATGCTGGACAATCTCATCAAGGACAAAGGAGAGGCTTGAAGCAGCAGAAATGTGGTTTTACAGAAGGATGCTGAGGATACCATGGACTGAGCACGTGACCAACAATAAGGTGTTGGAGTGGATGCAAATGAGAAGAAAACTCATACTTAACATCAAGAAGAGACAGATAAGGTTCCTGAGACATGTAATGAGGAAGGAGGGCCTGGAGAATTTAATACTCACATGAGTAAGGCATGAGTCCTTCCTTCAAATAATGAGTCTATTAGTAGGACTTGTATCAGTAAAATCATTATCTCAAAAGAATCTGTACAGCCTAAAAATATGTTCTGGCTTTAAATAACCTGCAAAAGGTTGATAAACTGGAATAAAAAAAAGAAATCAATTCAACAGTATTGTAAACTGGACTTATCTGTACCATTTCGGCAACAGTGTAAATCCAAGCTATATGTATCATTTAACATTAGTGTTGGTTGGAGGTATCAATTCATTGTGATTGTTTTTTTTTGTTCTATAAGACTTATATTTACGTTTAGTTAAGTGCCATATGTGTTACACGCTTTGGACGATCATGTCTGTGGTAGACTGGTTGTCAGCCAAGGCTATAGAACCCAATCTGTCTATTATTTAACCCATAACAGGAGAGAAGAGACAGATTAGTACCTTTCCCAAGAGTATTTGTGCGTCAGTGAATGCAAGGAATTCAACCGGAATTTGAACTCGGCACCCTGATTTGTCGTTTCGAGTTGATATCCACTGCACCACAACACACATCCATATTTGACATTAAATAACACAAAAATGGTTGCTTTGTGACTAAATTAATCAACTTAATCATTGTGAATTACCCCACTTTGTTCCACCAAAAGCGCTTGTTAGGAGTCTGTGAAAAGGTAAGCATAGTCTCTCTTTTTCTCTTTTTTTAACTCTTGTTTCGAGATGTAATCAATTGTAGATAAAGAATGCTGCTGACGGGATGTATTTGCTTCCTTGGTCCTCTGCTGATTATTGAATTCTATCAGATGCACAGATAGGCACACACATATCTATCATATACACTTGTTTCACACACTCACAAGCATGTTTTCAAAGCTAGTTTTAATGCTTCTTCCTTTCATTTCAGTTGCGTACACATGCAATTTTGAAAATTATGAAATTCAAATTTCGAATTGAATTTGTTGCATTCACTCAGCACAAATACCCTTGGGAAAGGTGTTAATCCATCTCGTCTCCCTTTAGCTATTGTTTAAATAACTGGTAAAAATTGGTTTCTGTAGTCTTGTTTGGTAATCAGTCTACCACAGAAAGTAATGACAACCTACTGTGGGAAAATCTTCTGCCCAGTCAGTCATGTCTCTTTTGAGGCATAATTACCCAAGTGTGTATTATAGTGGGGTATCTTATCTATTCCTTTTCCCGTTGTAGTGGGAGTCCATTCTAGTGAAGGGTAGTTGTATATTGTTGCAGGTTAACGGAATTTGGCCTTGTGGTAGATAGCCCACTGTAAGTCATAAAATGATTATAAAATCAAGAAAAGTAAACTGAGTTGAAAATGACATTTATATAGATATATATATATATATATATATATATATATATATATACTCATATCAATTAATGTTTTTACAATTAAAGTAATACTTGAATATAGGTCCAACGGAGGTTAAAATGTTCATGGCAAATAATAAGCTGAAAGAGATTTAAGGTTTAGGAATGTGGGGAGCGGTAAGTGAGGAATGTCTTTGATGTCGTCGCTCCTTAGGTCAGTAAGTAGTTTTGAGACAGGGGAGAAGGAAAGAGGCAAGCGTAGTAGCCACTTGACTTAGGTAAAGGGGATATTGATTACACTCTTCTCCTTGGTCTGCCTGCTGGGTGCTTTCTGTCTCGGCTTTTTATATCTGCTTTTTGGATCACAGCAGCTCGTTTGGGATTTCACACTTGTATTTGATTCTGGGCTTCCCATTGGCTGATAAATAAAATTCGTGTAGGCTCACGAAATGGAAATTTAATATTTAATTAATTTTTATTTTTCAACCGGAACATCTGCGCGAACCCAGATGTGCAACGACAACTTTTGGTCATTTGCTTTTTGTTCGGGAAAGTGTGAACATCTGGTCTGTCGCTGGTCGGTATCACCACAGTATCACATATGGCATTTAGCTGACTGACACATGCAATTACTTTTGTTAATAAATGTATATAATTGCTGTTTGTTTTAATTTCATTATTTTTTTTTTTTAGTTATTTTTACCCAGACTCACATAAGTGTGCCAATAATGTTTGTGGGGCATGCGTTCCAGTATCCCATAAATATTTACTATACACATATTCGTGGCAATAGTGTAAAATCTCAGTATAAAGTGTTAACTAACTTTTACTGAAACATACTAGTTTCCTGCAACACCAACATAGTCATTTAAGTAGTTTGGTTGTTTCTTATAAATGTAAATGTCTACCTATAAATTCATTGTAATTTTTCTCTTATAAGACTAATAAAATGAATATTGTATAACATAACAAGGGTTTATATGTCATTGAATTAACCAACCCAATAGACATGTCATGTACTATATATTTTATTTAAATCATAACAAAATAGTCAGTTAAGTGCCATACGTGATACACGCTTGGGCGATCATGTCTCAAAAGAGACATGACTGACTGGGCAGAAGATTATCCCACAGTAGGTTGCCATTGCTTTCTGTGGTAGACTGGTTACCAGCCAAGGCTATAGAATCCAATCTGTCTTGTTATTTAACCCATAACTGGAAGGAATAGATGGATTAATACCTTTCCCAAAGGTATTTGCGCGTAAGTGAATGCAACAAATTCAACTAGAATTCGAACTTGGCTCCCTGATTTCTTGTTCCGAGCTGATATCCACTGCACCACAACGCAAAACCAAAAATGTTTCCAATTTTTTTTTTTTTTTGCAGGCGGTTTCTCTATGGGTGGTTGTGCTGCCCTTCATGTAGCTTACAGATACCGTCCCGCCATTGCTGGTGTTTTTGGTCTTTCATGTTTCCTCAATGAAAACTCGGCTGTTTACAAGGTATGTATTAGAATTCCATTAAATTCTTTTTTTTAATCTGTTCACCTAGGTGCAATGCTGCTAAAAGGCAAGTGGCTACTAGAAATGAAAGAGAAGACATTTGAAAGAACCAGAAATCTCTACTCCTGTTCAAATTGGTTTCAGTTTGAATTTTGTTTTACAGTATATCAACCTCTGTGAGTTATTTAATGCCAAAAAGGTGGGGTTTTAAAATTTTTGTTTTAATTCTTTTTATTTTAGAAAACTGAAAATGTCTTCTAGATTCGTATTCAAAAATGTTTTGCTGAGAATAATTTTTTCTTTCAAAAATGTGTTATGGCTATAATTTTTTCCCTCTAAAATGTATATTTTTCTTTAAAAGTTCTTTTTTTATGCTTATATTTCTATAAAAGTGTATTTTTATGCTTTTATAGTGTTTTGACCCTAGTTTGGGGGTTAACTATTTGCCCATAGCTGTGACCCTAACAGGTGATACCACTCCAGGTCGGCATGGATCTGGGAACAACAGCAATTAAGAGGTGGTCCTATGCTTCTCACAATCTCCCAATCAGAGGCCTTGCTGCCAGATGCAGTTTATCGTCATGTTCAGGACCCAAATGACCATGGAGGAATATAATCCAGGTGATAGGCGAACATGTCTGTTCCTATTGAGTGTTGTCAGTACCTAGATGGGTGACTGCTTTGGAATACCATGTACTGTAAGCTTGGATGAGCAAGTGGTGTAATGGATAATGACTTAAAATTGGAAATTGGTGTTAAGTAATGTTGAGCCTGGTCAGTACCTAGATGGGTGACTGCTTTGGAATACCATGTACTGTAAGCTTGGATGAGCAAGTGGTGTAATGGATAATGACTTGAAATTGGAGTTAAGTAATGTTGAGCCTGGTCAGTACCTAGATGGGTGACTGCTTTGGAATACCATGTACTGTAAGCTTGGATGAGCAAGTGGTGTAATGGATAATGACTTAAAATTGGAAATTGGAGTTAAGTAATGTTGAGCCTGGTCAGTACCTAAATGGGTGACTGCTTTGGAATACCATGTACTGTAAGCTTGGATGAGCAAGTGGTGTAATGGATAATGACTTAAAATTGGAAATTGGAGTTAAGTAATGTTGAGCCTGGTCAGTAACTAGATGGGTGACTGCTTTGGAATACCATGTACTGTAAGCTTGGATGAGCAAGTGGTGTAATGGATAATGACTTAAAATTGGAAATTGGAGTTAAGTAATGTTGAGCCTGGTCAGTACCTAGATGGGTGACTGCTTTGGAATACCATGTACTGTAAGCTTGGATGAGCAAGTGGTGTAATGGATAATGACTTAAAATTGGAAATTGGAGTTAAGTAATGTTGAGCCTGGTCAGTACCTAGATGGGTGACTGCTTTGGAATACCAGGTGCCGTAAGCTTAGATGTGCAGGTGGTGTAATAGATAAGTTCAGAATTAGAAATCAAAGAGTCAAGTTCCATTTCTGGTTGGGTTTGTTACATTCACTTATGCACAAATGGGGAAGGCATGAATCTACCTCTTTTATCCTCCAGCTATGAATTAATTAGTAAAATTTGTATCAGTAAAATCATTATTATCTCAAAATAAATTCTTACAATCTGAAAATATTTTCTGGCTTTTAATAACTTGCAAAAGGTTGATAAACTATAAAAAAGTCAACAAAATAACCCACTTTAGATAAAGAGCATCTATGGTGTGTAATGCTGTATGTTCAGAAATGGCTATGAAGCCAACATCAATTTTGAATCCAAGATTTTTTCGCACGATTCCTGAAACCTAGAAAGTCATTCTGTAGATATATCTGAATTTTGATGGCAATAGATTAAATATTATTGCTATTCGAAAATCCAAAAATGATTTGAATACATAAAAATATGTGTTTGTACAGTTTTAATTGACTTACATCATCAAAATACAATTCAGCTAATTTAACGCTCCTCAGCTAAAGAGCCAATAAATCTTTTACTTTTATTTTGAAAGAAAAAAAATAACTCTTTTTTCACTTTGACGCTCACAGGAAAGTTATCTCCCCTTCTATTCTTCTCATTGGTGGTTATGTTTGACACATCAAGATGAGAAATTTTTCATTGTTATCCATCTCGAGACATGATTGCTTTGTTTAAGAAACTATATCTGTGGAAGGGAATTTTAGGTGAGTGATAGGTTGCACAAGCCTAGTCCCCCATCACTTGACAGTACCCCTCTTTAAAATAGAGTAGCAAGGTGTATCCAAGAATTGGTTCCAGTAAATCACTAGGATGTGCATTGTGGTGCAGTGGATATCGGCTTGGAACGAGAAATCGGGGAGCCGAGTTCAAATTCCAGTTAAATTCGTTGCATTGACTTGTGCGCAAATGCCCTTGGGAAAGGTGTTAATCTGTCTCTTCCCTCCAGTTATGGGTTAAATAACAGGAAAGATTGGGTTCTATAGCCTTGACTGGCAACCAGTCTATGGCAGAGAGCAATAGTAACCTACTGCAGGATAATCTTCTGCTCAGTCAGTCACCTCTTTTGAGACATGATCACCCAAATGTGTATCACGTATGGCACTTAACTGAATGACTGAATATAAAAGTTGAAAACATGATGAAGGCTTCTACTGGTCATAAAATGGGGGATTGGTTTTCTATTGTTTGGAAGTAATAAACTGATCCCCCATTAAATACTACTTAATAATATAATACATCTCTTCCCCCTCTACCTATGAGTCAAATGATAGGACAGATTGGATTCTATAGCCTTGGCTGGCAACCAGTCTACCGCAGAAAGCAATGGCAACCTATTGCGGGATAATCTTCTGTTCAGTCAGTCATGTCTCTTTTGAGATATGATCGCCCAAGCGTCTATCACGTATGGCATTTAACTGACTGATATCACTAAACTAAGCTTTTATGCCCTTCTTGCATTTTATGGCACAGGGTTTAAATCTATTTCTACTGTCGTTAGAAGTGTATATTATATACAGGTTTCTACTGTATTTTATGTAAGTGGAGTTTCTTTTTTTTTTTTTTTTTTTTGTAGTATGATTCAGATTTTAATAAAACTATTAAATTTAATTCTTACAGAAACCTTTTAACCCTCTAGGGCCATTCGTATCATATTTGATACAGTATTTCCCTATAAGGAAACATTTGGTATTTCCCTATAAGGAAACATTTGGTATTCATTGACTGAGCAGTCAGTACTGCTTTCATTTGAAATTTATAAAATATTTCTCTTAAAAAATTTTTCAGGAAAATATTTCTTTCAAGGCTTGTTTTCATACTGTATCAAATATGATACGAATGTCTCTAGAGGGTTAAAAAAATCTTTGTTGGCTATTTACCTACTGAATCATTATAGGTATCATTACATTATTTATTACTCTGACAAGAGAGGAATAAAAAAACTACTTACACAACCCTAACTCTTTATGTTTTCTGATATTATTTCACTGAGGTTATTCCTGGGTATGAACTTCTAATCTCCAAATGTGAGGTTGTTGCTGCCAGATAAAAATACATATGGCAGCAAAGCCTCTGATTAAGAGATTGGAAGTTTTGAGGAGCATGGAACCACTTCTTAATTGCTGTTGTTTCTTGTGGTCATAAAAACTGCTAGGGCCCCAGAAAAAAAAAATTTTTTTAAGTGTATCTGAAACATTTTTATAAATATTTCAATAGTTAAACATTTTTTAGATACACTTAAAAAAATTTTTCTTTAAAACAACATTTAAAAGTATTATTACTATCGCTTTCTACATCACGTGATGTAAACATCTCGCGACAGACACTTCTCACGACAAACACTTCTAGTTTAAATTTTAAAATCATTTTTTTCTGATGAAATAATACTTGTGTAAATCAGATTAATTTAACATTAAATTTGCTAATTTTCCAAAAATAAAGTCACAGATGTATATTTTATTCTTGGAAGAATTTTAAAACCGAAAATTAATTTTTGTTTACAAATCTGTTGATTGCCCAAAAATGTCCAAAAAATTAAAAAAAAACATCTCAAAATTTTATATTCCAATCAATATAATTTCTGTTTGAAATACACCAGACTATTTTGCTTAGTGGAAATAGTAAATTTAATCATTTAGCTTTCAATTAAAACTAAAATAAATGTTTCAAGTAAACTTTTATTTTTAAAAATTCAATTTAAAATTTAGACAAAAGTGAGTGGCGGTACCTAGCATAGTACTAGTTGGGCAGATAGGTCTCCTCATTTTACTACTGAAATGGCTGGATGTTGCCATAAGTTATATAATAACAATTTCTTCTCATGCACTTTTTGCTTGTGAAACTCTCTTCTGGCTTCTTGTTTTCCAGTCAACTCTGATCTTCAAAAACTTAAATACAATGTCAGATGTTATCTTCTGTCTTCTTAATCCCTGTTCTTTTATTGTCCACTACTCTTAATAATGATTTTTTTTCTCAGATTCTTCCCATCTCGGTAATATCTTCAGTCTTAGTGGCTTTATTGCCTTTCTTGGAGTGAAATGATTAAAAAAAAAATGAGATTGGAAATAGAGAATACTATTACAGCTGGTCGTTTTGTGTTTTCTTTCAGGTGCTCGATGAAGAATCACAAGACAAGAGGTATCCTCCTTTGTTCCAGACTCATGGAGGCTTAGATGAACTTGTGCTACCAGAATGGGGACATAAGACTTGTGAGGAGTTGAAACGGCGAGGGGTGGCTGTCGATTTTCAAACATTTGGCAACCTGTACCATGAGTTTCATCGGAAGACACTTCATTTACTGGAAAAATGGATCTTGAAACATTTGCCTGAATAATAATAAAAAAAAACATCAAAAAAATATAACAATGTAAATGTCAAAAAGTCTTTTTTATTATTTGTTCATTTATGTAAACCACTCTTCAATAATTACTGTCCAGGTAGTAATAACTGTAAAAGGTTTTTACACCTATTGTCAACCTTGACGGCATATAGTTTTACATTTATGTGTCTATAGGAAGTTTTCTTAATGCTAGGTAGTCCTGGGTATGATGACAAACAATGTCCAGCTGCAAGGCTTCTGATCAGGAGATTAGAGGTTCTGCTGTTGCTCCTAGGTCCTCCTTGATACAGTGTAGTAGTACCTGTTAGAGTCCTCGCTATGGGTAAATAGTAAACCCCCAAACAAATATCAAAACATTAAGAAGGTATAAAAATACACTGGGCCATGTATTCTTAAGGTGGATATAGATATTGACCCAAAGAGTTGTGAGTTCAATACCAGGCTATAGCAGTGGTGAACAAGTAACTTAGAGAGTCCAGTTAGAAGGAGGTAACTCATGACTGCCAAAAGAGGCTTCATGTAAGGAATGAGAATGATATACCCCAGTGATTGTAATAAAGGATTCAGTTTGAAATTCCTAGCACCTGAAAAAGGCCGGAATGCACATCGCTCGAAACATCGTACAAATGGCATAAAAGATGAGGACAATAGTACGAATAATGTAAATAGAGTAATGTGATAATCGATACATTTTATTTTTTTTTATTTATTTTTTTTTATAATTATATCGCCCCAAGCAAGGCAGTTTGCTGTCACTGTTTTGCAGGAGTTACATAGGAGAAAAGTTATGAGAAAGAGTGACAGGTTATGGGGGTGTCAGGAAATGGGCAAGAGAGGAAGGATGAATGTGGCCATAAATGTGAGGGATCATTTTATATATTGATTGTAATGTAGAATTGATCCCCACTTTATATCCACTTTATAATAGTATAGAAAAAATATTTTTTTTTATTATCATCTCGCCCCAAGCAAGGCATTTATAGTCCACCCACGTCTATTGAACAGGTGAAGAGGCTCATCCCTTGTTCCCCGTTTAGGATGTGGTTTCCAGCTTTCTCTTTTCCAATCTTTTCACTCTTACATAGCCCCCTGCATATCAGTGGCATTACCGCCTTGCTCGGGGTGATATGATTAAAAAAAAAAAAATTTGCTGTCACTGTATTGTAGGGGGTTACATAGGAGGAAAGTTATGAGAAAGAGTGACAGGTTATAGGAGGTATCAGGAAGTGGGTAAGAGAAGGATGAGAATACTGATGAGAGTGGAGTGGACGGAGAAAGAAGCATGGGAGAGAGGATGCAAGTCAGTGAGATAGTAGATGACTATCGCCCCAAGCAAGGCATTTTAATGCCACTGTTTTGCAGGGGGTTACATAGGAGGAAAGTTATGAGAAAGAGTGACAGGTTATAGGGGGTGTCAGGAAGTGGGTAAGAGATGGATGAGAATACTGATGAGAGTGGGGTGGACGTAGAAAAAAGCATGAGAGAGAGGATGTAAATTAGTGAGACAGGAGATGACTATTGACTTTACATTTGAATTCTTGAAGATTGTAGTTGTCAGGAAAGTAAGTATACGGAAGGGAATTCCACAGGCGGGAATTGCGAGAAAAGAAGCTGATGAAGTAGAATTTGCGTTTACATTTTATTGGTTTCACAGTAAAAGGGTGGGACCTAGTTGCTAATCTTTTTGCTCGAGGAAATTCAACTTAGCATGCCAATCCCATTCTTCATGCCAATAAGCAGTACACCACCCACACATCTACACATTAGGAAAATATTTTGAGAAAGAAGTTCTGTTACGGGTCAATATCTGTTTCTTGGCATTTCCTAGGGACCAACAATGATCGGATCCAATGTTGACTGGATTAAAGACATACAATCATCCATCTAGACATCTCCTTGAGTACGAGCATTAAGATGTTTTTCTTTATTTAGCAGTATATCAACACTTTATTTGATTTTTTTTTATAATCACATCGCCGCAAGCAAGGCATTTTACTGCCACTATTGCGCAGGGGGTTACATAGGGGAAGGTGATGAGAGAGTGGTTAGATATAGGAAATGTCAGAAGGAGGGTGATAGACGGGTAAGGATGTACATGGCAAGAGTGTTTGAGAGAATGGATGCGAGTTAGTGTGTTAGGAGGTGTCTATTGACCTTACATTTAAACTCCTGGAGATTGTAGCTGTCGGGGAAGCAATTATGTGGAAGGGAATTCCACAGGCGGGAAGTGCGAGAAAAGAAGCTGTTGGAGTAGAAATTGCGGTTACATCTTATCTGTTTCACTGTAAAAGGGTGGGACCTAGTTGCTAATCTAGTATCTCATGCAAATTCGTACCTAGGGAGCACCAGTGATCTAAGTTCATCGGAGCAGAAGCCGTGAAAGTATTTATAGAAGTGGCACAGGGAAGCCATGTCACGCTGGTGAGAGAGTGACTGCAGCCGGTCTGCCAAGTCGGTATTGACCAACTGACAAGTTGACTTCTATTCTGTGCCTCTAGCTAGATTGCCATGTAATGTATTTCTCTTTGGTATAAGTGTAGCTGCTTCCAGGCACCATAGGAAAAGATTCAGTTTCTCGTTGCTACCAAATCCTAATGTAAAATCAGCAGGTTCGTTTTCTCGCCGAAGCCAGCCCTGTATTCTTGACCGGCGGCCTTGTCACCACCTTAGGACAATGTTGCCAGAAAAAAATAGTTCCTTATATTTTAGGAAAACGTAAAACAATTATGAGGTCTAAATAGAAAGTATGAAACACAAACAGTAAAGTTAAAATAAGTAAAAATATAACAAATAAGCTGTTTTTAGGGCAACTTTTTTAGAATCTAGGATTTTGGCTTTTGCATAAGAAATACAAACCTGCTTAGGGGTTCTTTTGGATTGAGACCTTCTAAGAGGTCAGACGGTAAATTTGTTATCTCCAGTGGTAGCACATTCGTTTTCGGTACTGTTAGGGAGTAACTATCTCAATTGCCATCGACCACACGAGGTGCCAACGAGGTAATTACCATTTTTTCCCTTCACTTTCCAGCAAACCTTAGATGAATTTTATAGCTAATGGAATTTCATTCTTCTAAAGTTTTATTGCCTTTTAGACCCTTTATTAATTTGTGAAAATGTATTGCTTTGGCGACGCAAACAATTCCTGTTGACTCAAACACTTTTTATAAGTTCTCCGGTTTTATTATAACTACTTATGTAAATTTCATTTTTATTACCTTAATTTTTTGGATTTTGTAGTTATCTATCCTTGTGTACATTCTTCCTCCATGTGCTCATGTTATTTGTTTGTCTAAATTGCAGTTTTCACAGCTGCACAAGTACTGTAAAGGAAATAAAACCTTTACGGGATGTGCGTTGTGGTGCATTGGATATCGGCTCGGAACGAGAAATCGGGGAGCTGAGTTCGAATTCCAGTCGAATTCATTGCATTCACTTACGCGCAAATACCCTTGAGAAATTAACCCGTCTCTTCCTTCCAGTTATGGGTTAAATAACAGGACATATTGGGTTCTATAGCCTTGGTCGGCAACCTGTCTACCGCAGAAAGCTAATGGCAACCTACTATTATTTAACCCATAACTGGATGGAAGAGACGGATTAATACCTTTCCCAAGAGTGTTTGTGCGCAAGTGAATGCAAGGAATTCAACTGGAATTCGAATTCAGCACCCCGATTTGTCGTTCCGAGTCGATATCCACTGCACCACAACGCACATACAGAACTAAAATCCAACCAATTTACTGCTTACTCATATAGAAAACCATCTCTCGTATGAACTCTTGGATTCTAAATTATGACAGCCAATTCCTCGAAAGATATAGAATAGCAGTGATAACAAACTTCTTAAATAGATCATCAAAATTCCTCTTCCCCAACAATATTCAGAAGCAAATCTAAATCTAAACTTATTTTTAAATGAAACTTTGTCTGTGTGTGTGTGTGTGTGTGTGTGTGTGTGTGTGTGTGTGTGTGTGTGTGTGTGTGTGTGTGTGTGTATCCGTTACCTATAGATTTCGAAACGGCTGAACCAGTTTTCTTGAAAATTTACACAGTTGTACTATAAGCATCTGCGAGTGTTCTTAGCTAGGTTTTGTGTCGAGGTACCCCCCGATAAATATCGAAAATCGATAATCGAAAAACTCGGGTTATAGAAGGAGTGGTCCGATTTTAATCAAATTTGATACACTCATAGACAAAGACATAAGAAACGATATTCAGAAGTTTCAAGGTTGCAATTCTTACAGTAGTGCAGAAAATTTGATATCGATATCAGGAAACCAAAATTTGATTTACATCCATTCATTTTACTTTCAGTCTACGGTTTCGCTTTAACTGGAAACAACTATTGCTTTTTAGTCTTTCGTGCCAACGTCCAAAGAGTCTGAGCTCCAGGACGATGGATTAGTTTTAAAGCTTTCATTACACCCGAGCAATGCCGGGCGATGCTGCTAGTTGGAACATAAAACAAACATTAGTCAACAATAATTTTCCTAACTACATCATTTTCCTAACTACATCATTAATAAACAAATAAAATTATTCTTACCCCCCCCCAAAAAAAAATACTTAGCGGTAACAAAAATACAACAGAACAAAACATCAGCATATTTGAACGTAAACAGATGCACAATTAATACAAGCAGGACGAATTTCCGATGCGAAAATAAGCACCATATTTCTGCTGTAATGCCCGAAAAACATGTAACGTTTATAATATACTAAGGTCGCGTCGCATATTCATTCTCCTTCTTCACTCATGCTAATTTCTTTACCTCTTCGCCTCCATTTCTCAACATTCTCGCGGTCAACGAAGAGGAAGACGACGACGACAATAGCAACAACAACAACAAGGTATAGTGTAACCCGGATATAAGAAAGTTGTCTTATGTTTAAGGCTCTTAATACTTAGGTTATCTTATATCCGGGTTTCTCTTAAATCAGGGTTTGGTCTATTTTATATATATCACCACAGGCTCTAATTTGGGACCAGACAAAATCGCTCTTATATCCGGGTCTCTTATATCTTCAACTGACTCCTAAATATTAACTCCAATAAGTAAAATTTTTTTTATTGCTTCACCTTTTTTTCACTTTCTCAATAAAAAGGAAGGAAACACAGACTTTATTAGTAACCTTTTAATCTTTCTATATACAGACATTCTGCTACTATCAACTAGAATTCTGGACACTTAACTTACCACTATTTCTCTGGAACATTTAACTACGTACATTTTTTCTTTGAACATTTAACGCTTACAAATTAATTAACTACATGCATTTGAGCATTTTACTTCTTACAAATTTGATATTCTGTTTAGTTAATAAAATTTTACTTTAACATACAAGACGAAATATTTTATTATTCCACATTTCAACATCCAAAATTCAACCTTCTGATATCTTACATTGTGGGGACTTCGGTTGTGTTTGGCACAAGGCCAAATTGACAAACATAGCCGAGGCCCCTACAATACTATAGAAAATGGAAAATTTCAAAAATTTGCACTAAGCAAAATACATACGGGTTCCACATTTATTTTGTTATTTTTACTGTATGCGTTCTTGTGTTGTAGAAGGATAAAATTTTTTATATACTTGAACTTTCATGCACGCAATCCCGCTCAAAAAACACCGACAAAAAAAAAAAAAAAAAAAATGGTGAGTCTATAGTTAGATAGCCCACTATAAGAGGGGTATAAAACAAGAAAATCAAATTGTAAATAGAAACAACAATTTATATGCATATAAATCAATTAAGATTTTTACAAATAAAAGTAATGTATTTTTTTTATACAAGGTCGTTAAAATATTTGTAGTAGTCCTTGCAAGAATCAGTTTATGTGTACGTAGGCAGGAAGGCATGTGTGTAGGTATGAGCGCTATTGTTGAATAGGAGTGTCTTTTAAGTATTCGCTCAGTCTGAAAGGGTTATCAGGTATAAAAAGAGACAAATGGGTGAACGATGAAAAGGAAGGTGGTGAGAGAGAAAGAGAGAGGTAATAATAATAACGATCGCTTGAATTTTGTCAAGAGTACATGCTAATTACGCTCGTCTTTTTTCTTTCTGGCGACGATTGAATTTGCTACGTTTTTTATTTCGTTTGTGGGGCTCGAAAAGGCTAATTTAATCCCGGATGTGATTGTGGGCTTTCCATTGAACGACGAACAAACTTTGTGTCGACTTGCGAAAAAGGCCCGTAAAATAATTGTTTCTGGTAATTGAAGATTATTTGAATTTTGTTTTTAGATGTTTCCTAGTTTTCTGTTGGCGGAAAACATTTCGCATCAAGGTGTGAAATTTCATGAGTTTTGTGTGTGTTAAGCATAGTTTGTAAATCCGAGTCTTTTTTATTTTCTAACAAAATCAATGAGTCAGTGCTTAGCATTTGAATTTTAAATCTAGAGCTTGTTTTGTTCACTATGTAGGGAACTCGGTCATGCTTGGTAAATTGGCCTTGTGCCAAACACGTCCAAGGTCCCCACAATTTAAATATCAAAAGATTGAAATGTGAAAGGATAAAATACCTCGTGTGTACATCAAAGCAAAGATTTATTTAAAGAATGACAAAAGTGTAAGAAAGAAAATATAAGTGAAATTTTGTTAACTGAACACTATAATATACTTACGAAAAGAAAAATGTTCATTGAGAAACTGTAAGCAGTTTTGTAATTAAAATTGTAGTAGTAATGTAGGTATTTGAAATGTCTACAGAAGTTTAGAATTCATGGTTTTGTAGTAGCAGAATGTAAAGTCTTTATTTCTTCCTCTTTTTAGTAGGTCGCGACAAGTTGATAGAAAGAGAAAGCAAAACAAATAAAGAATTAGTACTTAACGCGTTCATTTGGTTGTTGCTTCTGTCCTCTTTAGCGGCGTGGTGTGAAAATGAAGAAAATGACGTTGGAAGAAATGAAACGGTGGCTTGCCCTACGTCTGGGTTGGTGTGGAGTGAAAAGAAAAAAAGTTGGCAGTAAGGGCGAGTCAGTTTGAATTTTTTTTCTTTACATGGTGAAATGGGGTCAGCTACTGCTTCCATCTGACTGCTTTTTGACAGGTTGGCGTCCTTGTTTAAATAGTCTAATAATGATGCCAGATCCAGCGGCCTTCACATGTGACGTATTTTCGCGCCTAGATTCACATCTAGGCGCGAAAATACGTCACATGTGAATTTGATGTTTTTAATCCAATCAGGATTCAGAATTTGCTTTTCGCACTGACTTGTAAATTTTTTTTAATCGGGTTTTTCAAAAACCATTGAATCCTTTTTTGCGGATGTGCAGTTTTACTTTGGGTTTTTCCCAAATGTTGGAGTCCTTTGAATCCGATTTTGCGGCGTGCAATTAATTTTGTGTGTTTTAGTTGGTTGATGAATTATATAAGATTCGTATCCTATAACTACAAGTTAAAATTATGATTTGCCTTAGACACTGATATTATTTTACCTCCCTTTGCTCATCAGCAATATTTATTGCTTTATAAATCGATGATTAGCATTTAAATAAACCTAAACATACGAAAATGAATTTTTAAATTGTCTTTCTTCTTGAGAATTGATAACAAAAATAATAAATACTATTATTAGATTGTTTATTTACATTATTTATTTATTATATTATTTGTTGGAATGTTTGGCAAAACATCGGCTAATTTCGAATTTTTTTTTTTTTAATCATATCACCCCAAGCAAGGCGAAAACGCCACTGATGCGCAGGGGGCTACGTAAGAGTGAAAAGATTGGAAAAGAGAAAAACCGGAAACCACGTCCTAAACAGGAAACAAGGGATGAGCCTCTTCACCTGTTCAATAGACGTGGGTGGAGTGTGAACCGGGCGATAGTTTAGTCTATCTACTCCAATTGAAAAAAAAAAATAAAATAAAAAAAAAGAGTGAAAAGATTGGAAAAGTGAAAAACCGGAAACCACATCCTAAACAGGAAACAAGGGATGAGCCTCTTCACCTGTTCAATAGACGTGGGTGGAGTGTGAACCGGGCGACAGTTTAGTCTATCTACTCCAATTGAAAAAAAAATAAAAAATAAAAAAAAAGAGTGAAAAGACTGGAAAAGAGAAAAACCGGAAACCACATCCTAAACAGGAAACAAGGGATGAGCCTCTTCACCGTTCAATAGACGTGGGTGGAGTGTGAACCGGGCGATAGTTTAGTGTATCTACTCCAATTTTGATTCAAAATTTATGAAATGATAATAAGGATTTCCTTTATAGTTGGTTTACATATTTTAATAATTTAGTAAAGGTTTAAAAATTTATGAAAACAAATTGTTCTCATATTTATTTTTATATTATTTATTGGAATGGTCAGCAAAATATTGACCAACTGCCAATTGATTCAAACTTTATAAAATGATAAATAATAAGGATTTCCTTTATAGTTGGTTTACATATTTTAATAATTTAGTAAAGGTTTAAAAATTTATGAAAACAAATTGTTCTCATATTTATTTTTATATTATTTATTGGAATGGTCAGCAAAATATTGACCAACTGCCAATTGATTCAAACTTTATAAAATGATAAATAATAAGGATTTCCTTTATTGTTGGTTTACATATTTTAATAATTTAGTAAAGGTTTAAAAATTTATGAAAACAAATTGTTCTCATATTTATTTTTATATTATTTATTGGAATGGTCAGCAAAATATTGACCAACTGCCAATTGATTCAAACTTTATAAAATGATAAATATTAAGAATTACTTTATAGTTGGTTTACATATTTTAATAATTTAGTAAAGGTTTAAAAATTTATGAAAACAAATTGTTCTCATATTTATTTTTATATTATTTATTGGAATGGTCAGTAAAATATTGACCAACTGCCAATTGATTCAAACTTTATAAAATGATAAATAATAAGGATTTTCTTTATAGTTGGTTTACATATTTTAATAATTTAGTAAAGGTTTAAAAATTTATGAAAACAAATTATTCTCATATTTATTTTTTTATATTATTTATTGGAATGGTCAGCAAAATATTGACCAACTGCCAATTGATTCAAACTTTATAAAATGAGAAATAATAAGGATTTCCTTTATAGTTGGTTTACATATTTTAATTATTTAGTAGGGGTTTAAAAATTTGTGAACAAAAAATTGTTCCCATATTTATTTTTCATATTATTTATTGGAATGGTCAGCAAAACATTGACCAACTGCCAATTGATTCAAACTTTATAAAATGATAATTAACGTCCCTTTGACGTTTCGTTTTTTTTCGAACACGACGGTTCAGGTTTTCCACATATTCTTCATTGACGACAGGAAAGCTCTTTTCGACTAAACGTTTAACACGTTGCAGCTGCTTGGCATATAAATGTGCATTTATTTCTTCATTGCGATTTAAGGACTCTAAATTAATAATACACCGACGTTCCAACTGCATGCACAATATTACCTGTTTTTTTTTCTTCCATATGGTCGGTTGTTGAGATTTATCTTTGTCAAACTTTTGCGTTGACCATTTTTGAATGATAGTGAACTCCAAATTTATTCTCAACTGCTGCATATGATTATTTGTTTGGATAATACATTCGTCATTATAATTAGTTTCTCCAAACGGAAATTTTTTATCACTCGATCTCATATCAGTGAGAAAGAATGCTGAAGTAGAGGACTCATACATTTGCTAAAAGTGCGGTTTGACCGCAAGAAAGAAAGAAAGAAAGAAAGAAGTGAGTCGGCTAAAAGAAAGACAACGTGATGAAAGTATAACAAGAGAATGGGAAATTAGAGTTATTTGGACAAACATGACTGACCATCATCATCATCATCATCATCAGGAAGACGTAAACTTTATCCTCTTCTTCCTTCTCCTCACCAGGACGTGTCGTTTGTGAAGGTCCTTACGGCCTTTTCTCTCCAGTCTCCATGGGCATCCATCGCGCCTGGTAGGCCATCAGGTTGGAATTCGGCGTGGCCACACATTTGCTGAATGTTTTTCTTGAATCGGTAACCAATGCTAGTTTGTTATAAGGATTATGTCTTTAATTTTAGCAGAATAAAAGAATTAGACGTGAAAACTTAGCAAAATAAAATAATTATTACTTATAATGTTAGTAAAATAAAAGAATTAGACGTGCAATCTTAGAGGAATAAAAAATCACTTTTTATAATTTCAACAGAGTAAAAGAATTAGACGTGCAATCTTAGCAGAATAAAAAATCACTTCTTATAATTTTAACAGAGTAAAAGCATTAGACGTGCAATCTTAGCAGAATAAAAAATCACTTCTTATAATTTTAACAGAGTAAAAGAATTAGACGTGTAATCTCAGCAGAATAAAAGAATTATTTCTTATATTGTTAGTTGAATGAAAGAATTAGACGTGCAATCTTAGAAGAATAAAAGATCACTTCTTATAATTTCAACAGAGTAAAAGCATTAGACGTGCAATCTTAGCAGAATAAAAGAATCACTTCTCATAACTTTAACAGAGTAAAACTTTAGACGTGCAATCTTAGCAGAATAAAAATCACTTCTTATAATTTTAGAAAAGTAAAAGAATTTGACGTGAAAACTTAGCAGGAGAAAACAATTATTTCTTATATTGTTTGTACAATGAAAGAATTAGACGTGAAATCTTAGCAGAATAAATGAATCATTTCTTATAATGGTAATAGAATAAAAGAATTAGACGTGCATCTTAGCAGAATAAAAACCACTTCTTATAATTTTAACAGAGTAAAAGAATTAGACGTGAAATCATAGCAGAATAAAATAATTATTTCTTATATTGTTAGTGGAATGAAAGAATTAGACGTGAAATCTTAGCAGTATAAAAGAATTATTTCTTATATTGTTAGTAGAATGAAAGAATTAGACGTGCAATCTTAGCAGAATAAAAGAATTAGTTCCTATTATGTTAGTAAAATGAACAAATTAGACGTGCAATCTTAGCAGAATAAAATAATCATTTCTTATATTGTTAGTAGAATAAAATAAATAGACGTGCAGTCTGACAAGAATAAAAGAATCACTTCTAATTTTAACAGAGCAAAAGCATTAGACGTGCAATCTTAGCAGAATAAAATAATTATTACTTATAATGTTAGTAGAATAAAAGAATTAGACCTGCAATCTCAGCAGAATAAAAAATCACTTCTTATAATTTTAGCAGAGTAAAAGAATTAGGCGTGAAATCTTAGCAGAATAAAAGAATTATTTTTTATATTATTAGTAGAATGAAAGAATAAGACGTGCAATCTTAGCAGAATAAATAATTATTGATTATATTGTTAGTAGAATGAAAGAATTAGACGTGAAATCTTAGCAGAATAAAAGAATTATTTCTTATATTGTTAGTACAATGAAAGAATTCGACGTGCATTCTTAGCAGAATAAAAGAATCACTTCTCCTAATTTTAGCAAAGTAAAAGAATTAGACGTGCAGTCTTAGCAGAATAAAAGAATCATTTCTTATTATTTAGCAGAATAAAAGAATTAGACGTGCAATCTTAGCAGAATAAGAGAATTAGTTCTTATAATGTTAGTAGAATGAAAGAATTAGACGTGCAATCTTAGCAGAATAGAAGAATCACTTTTTATAATTTTAGCAGAGTAAAAGAATGAGACGTGAAATCTTAGCAGAATAAAAGAATTAGTTCTTATTATGTTAGTACAATGAACAAATTAGACGTGCAATCTTAGTAGAATAAAATAATTATTTTTGATAATGTTAGTAGAATAAAAGAATTAGACCTGCAATCTCAGCAGAATAAAAAATCACTTCTTATAATTTTAGCAAAGTAAAAGAATTAGACGTGAAATCTTAGCAGAATAAAAGAATCACTTCTTATTATTTTAGTAGAATAAAAGAATTATTTTTTTTACTAAAAAACAACATGTTTAACTCTAGTAAATACGAATTCATCCTCCCTTGCGGGAGGTATAATTTAGCCTCCTTAAATCTTTTCCCGCGTTCAAGGGGAGCAACTCTTCTCTCTGTTCACCGCGGCAAAGCAAAATAAGATAAAAAATGCGTATCTCTCAATTGCAGAACTATTTATTGCAACATATAAATTTAAAATACATAAAAAGGATTTTACATTTAACATGTACAAATCAATAAACGATTAACATTAGAAATATGTACAATAAAGACAGGAGAACTGCCAAAATTATAGGCATTTTGGCGTTAAACTGATCGCAGAACATGCAATTAAAATATTGCGACCAAGTCACGAATTAGCCAACAGGGAAAGAGAAAGGTGTACTTTATGAACACAGACACAAAGTACTTACGAGAAGGTGGAACTACAAATGTCGTTCTCTTATATTCGAATTTGCGGGATGCTGACAAGACAATGTTCCCGTAGCCGAAAGCTTGTTTCTTCAAGGACTTGTTGAACCGACACTTCCTTTCATTCTTCTTCGTTTTCTTTAGAGTAGCGGCTCTGATTAACCAGCACTTAATGGGTTTCGCAACAATTCAATTTGGAGTCGAATATTTAAGGGACTCCGGAAACCACAATTAGGCCATTCGATTTGGTTTATGGGATAACCAACGATTAGCCAGGCGAGTGTAGGTTCTGTACAGCGCAAAAATACTTCAACAATTATATCCCGTTAATATGGGGATAAAACACACGCTTCGGGTGTTCGAAGATGAGTGATGGCTAATGACCCCTCTAAATGTAGGGGAAAACACAAAGCTGGTTTCGCATTACGCGGTCACACCGCAGCGAAAAGTTTGACGTCCCTCTTGCTTGAGCCCAGTGCTGCTTTTGCTACTATTCTCCCCGGCCTGTGCAAGTCCCTGGGGGAAAATCTTCCTGTTCCCTCATCAAGTTACGTGCCCTGTGATTGGTCAGTTGCGAGGTTACGCTGAGAGCGGCTATACCATTGGCTCACATTGCCTGCTGCTTCCCAAAAGGGGACGAACAAATGAAATCAAGGGTTGGTGCAAGTTTAGAAAGTGCCACCTGAAATAAATCTCCCTTATAACTAAAATAATTCTTACAGTGTCTTTGTTTTGGTGTCTACAACAGAACGTCACTGATAAGTTTATCCTTACTTCCCCAGGAATGCTCCCCATCCACAAATCATATCGCTAGAATAATTTAGGAGGTGGAGTGGGTATATGACTAAAGAACTACTTTTTTTGTAGGGCGCTACTTCTCGTATAACTCAAAGGCAATACGTAGCAACCTTTATGACGTCTAGCTTCTTTTCCAACCGTTTTCTCCCCGTCCAAGTGGTACCATCATAAAGCAAGACGGATACAACGATAGCTTGGAAGAAGTCTACTTCCATTTTTATTCGGTAAAGATGATTTCTAGCCATAGTCAGCCTGTCCATTGCAACCCATTCGTTGCCATTGGGGATATTCATATTATAGAAGATATTTTATTCCAAGATAAATGAACTGATCGGCCATTTTTAATGGCTTACCTTACACGGAAATGATTGAGCCTTGTTACATAAAGACCATAATCTTTATTTTGTCTGCATTTACATAAATACCGATTCCACTTTCTACTTTCTTCAGACTGTGCAATATTGATTCCTCTCCTGATTTTAACTTAAAAAAATGCAGGGTCGTCTTCATAGTATGCATTTGTGATGATTTCTCAAGGATACTTGTACTTCTAGCTTGTTTCAGAGTTCATTTTTCTTTATTTTGTCCACAAAGTTCGTAACACATAATCGAGACATACAATGGTCGGTTGAGTAGTTCATAGCCTGACCAAAATATAAATCTAAGTAAACACACTATTTGGAAAGTATTTCACTTACAAGATGAATGAACTAATCGGCCGTTTTAATGGCTTATCTTACACAGAATTGATGGAGCTTATGGAATGTTATGGCTATTACTGCTGGGTTGGTTCTTTCGCTTAAACATCCAAAACTTGTTGAATAGCTTTCGCCGCTGAAATAAATAGGCAAAGAGAAAAGGAAAGATACAGAGACACTAGAGGGACAGTTTGGACACTGATTTTATTTTTGGCTCCAACGACCTCTTGTTGGGGAAATTCCTTCCCGAACAGTGTGGCACGTCTTTACCATCCAAAGTCCAACAGAGAAAGAGGTAGAGTTTGTTTTTGGTACCAAGAAGCCTCTCTTTTTGCGCATGCGTCAATTCTTTCCTGTCAGAGGACTCCTGGGATATTTTTATGTTTATTTTATTTCGTACTTTTATTTTATTTTGTATTTTTATTTTATTTCGTAGTTTTTATTTTATTTTGTATTTTTATTTTATTTAATGTTTTTTATTTTATTTCGTATTTTTATTTAATCCCTACAAGCTTTGTTGCATAAAGATTATGAACTATTGACATCAATACCGATTCCATTTTTTGCTTTTTTTCCAGACAAAATACAACGGAGAATCTGTAATGTGATCGATACCGTCTTGGCAGACCGCCTGCAGTCACTCGCTCACCGGCGTGACGTGGCTTATCTGTGCCTCTACTATAAACACTTTCACGGCTTCTGATCCGAGGAACGTAGATCACTGGTGCCCCCTAGGTATGGATTTGCACGAGATACTAGATTAGCTACTAGGTCCCACCCTTTTACTGTGGAACAGATAAGATGTAACCTCAATTTCTATTCCAACAGCTTCTTTCCTCGCACTTCCCGCCTGTGGAATTCCCTTCCATACACTTGCTTCCCCGACAGCTACAATCTCCAGGAGTTTAAATGTAAGGTCAATAGACACCTCCTAACACACTAACTCGCACCCGTTCTCTCAAACACTTTTCCCATCTACCCAACCCTCATCCTCGGTATCCTTACCCGTCTATCATCCTGCTTCTGACATTTCCTATATCTAACCACTCTTTCCAATCACTTTCCCCTAATTAACCCCCTGCGCAAAAGTGGCAATGGAATGCCTTGCTTGGGGTGAAATGATTAAAAAAAGAAAAAAAAAAACTGTTCAATATTGATTCCGCCTGTGTGACTCTATCTGCAAAGAATGCAAGGTCGTCAGTGTAATATTCATTTGTGGTGATTTCTCTTGGATAGATGTCCTTCTAACTTGTTCCAGTGTCCATTTTTCTTGTGTTTGTTCACAAAGTCCGCAACAAATAATCGAGACATACGATGGTCGGCTGAACCAAAATATAAATGTAAGTAGACACACTAGTTCGTAGACTACACAACAGCTGATATAAGTAATTTTGTTAAATGTTATTTCCTTTAGTTTTTAAAGGAAATTTATTAGAGTATCAATCAATATCCCGAATAATTCATACCGCATTTTAGGAGGCATTTTTGTAAATAGTCTGGCTGATGGGGCGGTAATTTGCGGGGCCCGAGGGTTCACCAGTGTTCTTGAATATTGGAACCACAGAAGAAGACTTCCAACAGGCAGGAAAGTAGGAAGAAGATAGGCAGAGGTTGTAGAGCTTAGAAAGGATAGAGGAGAGTTCAGGGGCACAATTCTTCAAAACTATGATTGGGATTCCATCCCCACCACTCGCTTTGTGAGGGTCCAGTTTTGAGATTATGCTAGAAATCAGCGAGGGCGTGATGTGGACGTCATTCAATTGGGCCTCAGTTCTAGATGGGAAATCGGGTGTATGGATTCCAGACGAATCCAGAGTCGAATTGGTCGAGAAGCTACGGGCAAAGCATTCAGCCTTGTCCACTGAGGAGGTAAGGACCTCAAACTCGTTTATTAGTGGGGGTATTGAGGGCTTACTCTTGCTAAGCACGTGTTTACAGAGGCGCCAGTAGTCTTTGCTACCGAAGTTAGAGGATGCTATGCGCTGCTTCATCCTGGAAGCAAACAGCATCTTAGCTTCGTTAAGTATCTTTTTACACTTATTACGAGCTGAGGCGAAAAGGCGCCTGTTTTGGTCAGACGCGTGGCTACGATAAAGCCGGAAGACGCGTGGCTACGATAAAGCCGGTGGGCAATGGCGGCCGAGCAAGCGGGCGAAAACCAGGGAGACGAATGGGATTTAACCGATGAAATGTAACCGCAATTTCTACTCCAACAGCTTCTTTCCTCGCACTTCCCGCCTGTGGAATTCCCTACCGCATGCTTGCTTCCCCGACGGCTACAACCTCCAGGAGTTTAAATGTAAGGTCAATAGACACCTCCTAACACTAACTCACACCCAATCTCTCCAACTCTCTCCCTATGTACATCCTAAGTCGTCTATCACCCTCCTTCTGACATTTCCTATACCCAATCGCTCTATGTAACCCCCTGCGCTATAGTGGCAGTGGAATGCCTTGCTTGGGGTGACACAATTAAAAAAAATATTTTAATTACTCTATTGTAAATATTTTGTTAAGTGTCATTAAGGAAAATAAGAATAAAGAAAAAATACAAAAGAGAAAGACCGAATAAATAAAATATAATAAAGAAGTTAAAAAGGGAGGAAGAGAAAGAAAAGTCATAGGACAAGCCAATACGATAAATCGTTTTATTAATGTACTAGCAGTATAACCCGGCGTTGCTCGGGTGTAATGAAAGCTTTAAAACTAATCCATGGTCCTGGAGCTCAGACTCTTTGGACGTTGGGACGAAAGACTAAAAGTCAATAGTTGTTTCCAGTTAAAGCGAAACCATAGATTGAAAAAAAAAAAGAATGGATGTAAGTCAAATCTTGATTTCCTGGTATCGATATCAAATAAGCTTTTTTCGTCGTAAACTGAATTTTGAAGGCTAACTAAGTCCTCTGAGTAAATTGTATCATGGCTGAGACAAATAACTTCAATTATACCTACTTAGAGCCAAACGCGAAGCAAAAACTAAAATAAAAGGGCTGAAAAACTGATTTTGATCAGACCCGGTAGGATATCGGGGTATCGACTTCCAATATCGGAGTCAAATAAGTCACCCAAGGATAGAACTGCAACCTTGAAACTTCTGAATATCGTTTCTTATGTCTTTGTCTATGAGTGTATCAAATTTGATTAAAATCGGACCACTCCTTCTATAACCCGTTTTTTCGATTATCGATTTTTGATATTTATCGGGGGTACCTCGACACAAAACCTAGCTATGAACACTCGCAGACGCTTATAGTACAACTGTGTAAGTTTTCAAGAAAATTGGTTCAGCCGTTTCGGAGTCTATAGGTAACGGACACACACACAGACACATACACACATACACACAGAGACAAAGTTCCATTTATAAATAAGTTTAGATTTAGATTTAGATATATGTACATATATATATTCATTGGTTTGTTTTCATCTCTTTCTCCAAAAATACCCTGTCTTAATCGTATGTAGGAAATTCAGTACAACTGTGCATACCCGATCTATAACATTGAATAGCCCAAGTGAAGTCTTGATTGGTTGCTGTTTTCCAGGGGAACTTATATCATGCACGCCCTAAAGCTAGTAGAAAATTTTTTTTAGTCTGGGTGCGGGCTGAATACTGATCATATTCGGTCGGGTCAAAGAAGTCTGTTCTTTATTTAGACCCGAAACTTCTAGTGACATAGGAGGAACAACACTGACAACGCACCTAGATTCGGCACTTAAAGGTATATTCTTAATAATTGGTCAGCTGACCCTCGTATAACGAACAAGTAAGACACTATCATTGAAGCAGCAGATCGTCATATTCATCGCAGTATAGCTAACGCGATAAAAGAAAGTCTTTAAAAATGAAGGTTCTCGTACGATCACTAAAGTTAAGCAACGTCACGCTTAGTCAGTATCTTGATAGGTGACTGCCAGATTGAATGGTATAATGGATGACTGCTCAGAATTGGAGATCGGAGAGCCGAGTCCCAATCTACTTCTTGGTCCCACTAGCTATGGGGTAATGAGTAGGACTTGTATCAATAAAACATTATTATCTCCAAAATATTCTTACAATTACCTCTAAATTATTATAATCTAAAACATTTTTCTGACTTTAAATAGCCGGCAAAAGGTTGATAAGACATAAATAAGCCTTTTTACAATGTGTTTCAAGGGTTTTGTTCAATGTATTTGGATCCAATTTCCTCTGGGGAAGCGATGGTAATTCAATCCCCGTACTAACGACTCTCGTTTCCCTCGCTTCATTGTCAGTTCAGCGTACATCGATATCCTATACTCGCAGCCAAAGTCCTCGATATTCACCGTTTGCGCCAATGAGTCAATCTTGATGAAAAGGAGATGCTTGATATATCCAAGATATATCCGATTTGTACTTAAAAAAAAAATATTGATAACACTGGTAAAAAAAAAAAAAAAAAAAAAAAAGATTGAAATACTGTCGAAACACCAATATTTTTCTTAGCTAACTGGAGGACGCTGAATCAGAAAATGACCTTACTTGTTCTTGGTTAGCTACCGTTTTTGCTGTAAAAATGTCTCATTATTTTTAAACAAGCATTTTTTCATTTGTTTTCTGTATTTATGATATTGACCGATGACAATATTTCTCAAAGTAAAATCGTAGAAACCTCTCAATTCGTATTTAAACCAACAAATGGAGAACCACATCATAAGCCTTCTTAAAATTAATGCAGACCATACACATGTTGGTTTACTCTGGCTTGCAGTTTCAAAGCACTTTTATTTATATCAAGTTGGTTTTTAGTGCCCAGAGATTTTTCTCATAAACCTTTTTGTTGGTCTGATAATAGCCTGTTTCTCAAGAGATATTCATAAGTCTTTTCTGAAATTATGAAAGTTAATAGTTCCCATAGGATATTTGGTGTTATCCTTCATAATGGGTTTTTGTTATCCCGTTCACTACCCATTCAGGTAAACACCTATTTGCAACACATGTCTAACGCTTGTCCAGTTCTGTCAGTCAGGTTGGAAAATCTCTTCATTTTTTTTCTCTGGTGAATGCTACTAGATTGGAATCTAGGTCCCACACTTTTACCGTTGAAATAGTTAAATATAATATCTACTTCTACTCGAACAGTTTTTTTTCTCGCACTTTCTGCCTGTGTAACTCACTTCCGTTTACTTGCTTCCCTGATGACTACAATCTCTAAAAATTTAAATATCTATCTTCTTGAATCACGTTCATCTTTTACTCTTTCTTCAGTACACCCTGTACCAAGTTATTTTTGTCTCGCTGTGACCCCCTGCGCACTAGTGGTGGTCCCGCCTTGCTTAGGGTGAAATGACTAAAAGAAAATCTCTGAATTCCATCCGGGCCGGCGGTTTTCCACTTTAACATATTCCTCATACGACCTTTAACATCCGTCATGGTGATATTCATATCAAGTTGTTGCGGCATGTTTTGTATGTTTGTCTCAACATCTCGTATCGATGTTACTGTATCACTGTGCGCAATGGGCACTTCCCAGAGCTCTGACCAGAATTTTGTCAAGTCTTCCGAGTTTGGTAGGACAGACTCACTGTCGTCTCAGGTAAAGGAACTGAAATAATATTTTTGGTTAGTAAAAAAACACACCTATTTTGTTCGAATTATTTTATTTTTCTGTTCGTGTATCCCTTGATACGATTTGATTTTGTTGTTGTTCTTTGCTTAATCTCTTTTTTGGTTTGGTTGTTTTTATGGCATATCAACACCTCGGCGGGTCATTTATTGCCAACTAAATTTTATTTATTTATTTATTGCTGGTAATACCTTTTTCTTTCAACAATTTATTGTTTTTTTTTTATATAAGTTTTGTGTCTAGCAATACCTTTTCTTTTCGAGTATCAAGATTCATTGGGAATTGTTTTTAAGGGCTGGGTCCCCAAGTCCTACCCTGTTATTTAACCCATAACTGGAGGGAAGGGACGGATTAATACATTTCCCAAGGGTATCAGTGCTTAAGTGAATGGAGGGTATTCAACTGGAATTCGAACTCGGCTCACCGATTTCTCTTTCCGAGCCGATACACCACAACGCACTTCCGTCACTAAACGCTTTCAGCACCTGGTATTTCCAAGCGGTCACCCATTTAAGTACTGACCAGGCTCAACGTTGCTTAACTTCGGTGATCGAGCGGGAACCGGTGTATTCAACGCGATATGGCCGTAAGCCTGAAGTTTTTGAGTTTGATCTTATTGGTTCTTTGAATTCTTGCCTTTTTATCATGCTTGTACTTTTTCATTCCACTCTGTAGCATACACCTCAGTCAGTCAGTTAAGTGCCATGCGCGATACACGCTTGGGCGATCATGTCTCGAAAGAGACATGACTGACTGGGCAGAAGATTATCCCGCAGTAGGTTGCCATTGCTTTCTACGGTAGACTGGTTGCCGACCAAGGCTATAGAACCCAATCTGTCCTATTATTATTTAACTGGAGGGAAGAGACGGATTAATACCTTTCCCAAGGGTATTTGCGCGTAAGTGAATGCAATGAATTCAACTGGAATTCGAACTCGGTTCTCCGATTTCTCGTTCCGAGCCGATATCCACTGCTCCACAACGCACATACACCTACCTTTCTAAAATCATTCCTTAGTTTCCGTATATCACCTTCCAGTCACCATGGGTTGTGGATTCCGGGTGAGGGACCACACAAAATAATGAACAACAAAACAGAGATTTGAGATAGAAAAATAGGTTTTATTAAACGTAAAAATACAAACTGGAACGCAGGTTAGTAATCTAGAAATACGATTAGTAAGGAAGATATATATATATATATATATATATATATAAGTTTTTGAAGTGAAGCCGTGCTGGAAATAGTATATCTGTGTAATATTATTCTGGCTGAGTGGAGATCAGACCTACTAACGCGTTATTCTCTCTGTAACTTCTGTATCTTTCCGTAACTTATGGATCAGTCCGCTGTTCTCTCTATGGCAGGAGTATATGTATACTCAAGTCGAGTCCATTATCATAGAATAAGGGGGGCTCCCACAGCAGTTATATTCTCATTTTCTTTGTAATTCATTTTAATATTGCCCTTTTCTCTACCAAATACCCGCCATCGCAAATACGTTTTTCACTTACGTGCAAATACTCTTGGGAAGGTATTAGTTCGTCTCTTCCCTCCAGTTATGGTTTAAATAACAGGACAGCTTAAGTTCTATAGCCTTAGCTAGCAACCAGTCTACCGCAGAAAGTTATGGCAGTCTACTGCGGGTTAATCTTCTGCCCGGTCAGTCATGGCTCTTTCGAGACATGATCGCCCAAGCGTGTATCACGTAATGGCACTTGACTGACTGAACATTATAGCTGGAAACATGATTAAGGCTTCTACTGGACATAAAGTGGGGGATCAGTTTCATATTGTTTTGAAGTAATAAACTGATACCCCATTAATTACTATTTTATAATATAATACATCTCTCCTCTCTTTACCGGATGGCACTTAACTGAGTGACTTAGATAAACAGTTTAATAAGTAAAAAATGTCTATATTTTTGTTTCAAATATTCAAGAACAAAAAAAAAAAAATGGTTATTTGATTGGTTGTTTGGTTTAGTGGCACATCAATTTCTATGGGTTATTTATGGCCCAGTGTATATGGACTTTGTCAGTTCCTGTAACTTGACCCAAAGAGTTGTGAGTTCAAGACCAGGCTACAGCAGTGGTGAACAAGTAACTTGTAGGATTAGAGGGAGATAGCTCATGATTACCAGAAGAGGCTCTAAGCAAAGAAATAAGAATGATATATGTATGGCACTTAACTGACTGACTGAAGAGATTTTCCAACCTGACTGACAGAACTGGACAGTTATATAACCCGTTTTCTCAGAATTCAATACAACCTTTTCCTTTACTGTCAATCTACTTAATTGATAACTGAGTAGACCTCCCAACTGAGGCCGGTTGGGACACAAGGTTAGTTTTCAACGTGGGACTTCCGAGCCCTTTAGCTCCTTTAAAAATTTCCCGTAGACCTTGTATAAGGCAGGGTCGGGCTCTTGTCTAATTTTCCCCAGACGAGGCTATGCCGAAGGACACAGTCTTGTCTGGGTTCCTCTCCGCCCGAAGACAGAAAAACCGACAACGTTGTGTTCGGCCGGAACACTGACTCAATTGATAACTGTCAGTTTATCAAAGATTGATAGGTACCCGAACTTTCTCATCATCATTCAATTTACGTATTATTCAAGTCATCATCTGGAAAATGGGTACAATCCACTATATTCCCATTTTCTATTGCTGCACGGTGGAGTAATGGATAACTGATTAAGGGATCGGAGAGCTGAGTTCGAATTCCAGTCAAGTTTATTACGTTCACTTATGTGCCACCTCTTCCATATATGGGTAAATAGCAAGGCAGACTTG
The DNA here is from genome assembly GCA_037127315.1 of Ascarosepion bandense. Lineage (NCBI taxonomy): Eukaryota > Metazoa > Mollusca > Cephalopoda > Sepiida > Sepiidae > Ascarosepion > Ascarosepion bandense. The sequence goes on along the minus strand of JBBBDQ010000889.1, from coordinate 151,988 downwards.
GTACTATAGCCTTGTGACAGCCAGTCTAGGAGAAGAACAACTCTGAAATCAAAACTTGAGTGCCTAGTGTACGGACCAAGGACAAGCCACACAGTATTCCGTGGGATCTGACTGTTGACCAAGAGCTTGCTGAGTAGATGGGCACCACTGAAAGTACAGGTAACCGTATCCTCTACTCTGTGTTTCTCAACCTTTTTAAGCAACAGCACATCTAGAAGTAAATTAAAATATCACGGAATACTTTTTAAAATTTTCAGTTTTATTGCAGCCAAGAATCTCTACTGGCAGCAAACTGCCTGCATACGGACAGGTAATGGATTCAGCAGATGTACAAAGATAGAAAAAGGGCGTAAGACAAGGATGTGTCTTTTCACCGGATCTATTCAATTTGTACAGCGAGGCTATTCTGAGGACACTAGACGTTATGCCAGGATTTCTCATACGAGGCCACAATTTGAACAACATAAGGTACGCAGATGATACAGTGCTGATAGCAAACACGATAAAGAAACTACAAGACCCACTACAGAAGGTAGCTGAAGAGAGTGATAAAAAAAAACTACAAATAAATTGCAAGAAGACCGAATGCATGGTCATCAGCAAAAAGAGCATCTCAAAATGCCAAATACAGGTAGGGGATACAACAATCGAACAGACACAAAAATTTAAATACCTGGAAAGTGTTCTAACAGAAGTTGGAAAGTGCGACATTGAAATCCGAAGGCGAATTGGAACGGCGAAAGAAGCATTCCAGAAGCTGAGTAAAGTATTAAGAGACAGGAAAATTTCGCTAGAAACAAAGAAAAGAGTACTGGGTTGCTATGTGATGTCAGTTCTTCAATATGGCAGTGAATGCTGGACAATATCATCAAAGATAAAGGGAAAACTTGAAGCAGCTGAAATCTTGTTCTACAGAAGGATGCTGCGGATATCATGGACTGAGTATGTGATCAATGATGAAGTTTTGGAAAGGATAGAAACGAAAAGGAAATTAATACTGAGCTTCAGGAAGCGACGGCTAAAGTTCCTGGGACATGCAATGAGGAAGGAGAGCTTGGAGAACCTGATACTAACAGGCCAGATAGAGGGAAAAGAGACAGGGGAAAGCAGGGGATAACATATTTGAAGGGCCTGAGCAGGTGGATGACAGAACGGGGTTTGCGTGGTGTAACAGGAGAAAGCGTGCTAAGAGCCACCAGGTATAGGAAAACGTGGAAAACCATGATCGCCTACGTCCTGAAAGAACAAGACACATAGAAGAAGACTGCCGTCTACTAAGGGTGCCCCCTCAACTGGGCGAAGGTATTTTATATACACAAATATGCTTATTATCCCCATTTGAACATATCTGCGCTTCATTACGGGTGCACAGCAGTGCAATAAAATATTACTACGAAAAAAATAACAATAATTTCAGTACAATTAATGACATTTTCATTTTATATAAATTTCAGAGTAATATGCTTTTAAAATATTAGAAAATTATTTTTCGATTTTAGATTAACAGAAAATGTGTGATTGATTCCAGGAAGATATTCTTAACGATCATTCATCATCTAAATTACCAATTCTCATTTTTTTAAATACGCAAAGAAAACTTATAATTTCTATACTTATTGTTAAGTCTAGAAAAACCTATTCGAATATTCAGATATTATGATTCCTATTCTGATAAAAAAAACCTATTCTGATATAATTTGAATAGTGCAAAATATTTCAGGGGCAGCATTTCGTATCATTACTATAACACTGAGTAGATTGTGGATACGTGTTGTGATTCAGTGAACGAGAAATCGGAGATCTGCGTTCGAATACTAGTTGAATTAGTTGCATTCACTTACAAGCAAATACCCTTGGTAAATGTTTTAATCCGTCTCTTTTATCCAGCTATAGGTCAAATAACAAGACAGATTGTGCTCTATAGCCTTGGTTGGCAGCCAGTCTACCGAAGAAAGAAATGACAACAGATTCCGGGCCAAAAATTTCTGCTCAATCAGTCATGTCTCTTTAGAGACATAATCACCCAAGCGTACAACACGTATGGCACTTAACTGACTGATTTGGATAAAAGAATTGAATAGCAGAACAGACTGAGTTCCATAGCCTTGGTTGTTAACCAGTCTATTTCAGAAAGCAATAGCAACCTACTGGGGAAAAATCTTCTGACCAGTCAGTCATTTCTCGAAATTTATCATTTAATATTTTGCCAACAATCACCTTTGATGATGTGTTGGCCGAAAGGGTCCTAAAGTTACATATATATATATATATATATATATATATATATATATATATATATATAGTCATCCGCAGACAGATCTGTTTCGCTGTATCACAGCTCATCAGTACGGTTAGATTCGGATTGCTTTTAGCCCAGGATTGAAACCCGACCAAATTGGCGTCAGTTGGCGATTCTACCCCTGGACTATGGGCGATCGGTAGAAGAAAACAGAATTTTTAGCGTATACATTATCATTATACACACCCAATAGCCAGAGTGCTCTAATTCATTACAGAATGAGCGATGCGTACATGCCAGAGTAGCTACTGTCTTTCAAAGTCTACCATTCTTCCAGAGTGCTCAATCAAGGTGTGAGACTAACTCTACTAGCCTTAGCAATAAATTTTGTTAGGAAAATGTATGTCATTCAGCAGGATTCGGCTTCGTTTACCCTGTGAGATAATTCGTGGTCACGCGGTCTAAGACGCAGCAGATCAATTGTTAGTTTTCCCTATGTTGCTAGGAGTCGCAGGTTCGAATCCTGCCGAATGACAAACATTTTTCTAACAAAATTTCTCAATAATACTAAAGCCGGTAGAGTTTTATATATATATATATATATAACTCTACAACCACACAACTAAATCCTCTACAGAAAACCAATGTAGTGTATCAATTTACATGCTCGTTCAGAGATTATATCTCTGGTACTACTAATAAATCTACTACATATATTGGTTTTACTACAACCACGCTCTCCCTTTGACTTACCTGTCACCTTTTTGATCATAGTTCAATTAAACAACATTTAGTAGAAAAGCATAGCCATGTAGGTAATATTAGATTTTAGTCAATAACACAATAATACTTACTCATACACACAGTAAAAAGAATCTTCACATATTGGATGCCATCTACATTAAATAAAAACAACCTACTCTTAACAAAATCACATTTCAATCTGGTTACAACATATTAGATTGCATTTAGACATATGGTTCTGTGAACATTTCGGTCTATCACGCGGTGTGACGTCATAGAACTGCATTACAAATTTACGAACTGCGTCTGCTATTCGGTGACTGTTATCGTTGCATAGCAATGTTTAAATCAATATAAGATAAAATCATCTTTGATGGTGGATGTCTTTATGTTTGTTATATAGCGACAAACAACAAACACGCATATATATAAAAATATAAGTTATATTTTTATTAATGACGATGAACCGTGTAGCCTAGTGAACAGAGAGTGAGAGCGCGCTTCCAAGGGTTGACGGGGGGGGTCGTCGTATCTGTTGCTCCTCTGGTCTGGTCTGGCTCTCTCGTCTGCCTCTGTCTGCGTCTCTCTCCGAAATCCGTGCGCCGAGATCTTTTTATAATCTCCAAACCGGTACTTCCGGATTTTGCCTCGCCCACGCACGCCCACGTAATTCTCAGAGACACCTGTTCTGTCTGCCTCTTGTAGCCATTTCCGCTACTGCCGGAAATAAGGTCAAACAAACATCCGTTCCTTTCAACGACCGGAAAACAACCCCGTTTGCAACAGCCTTCTTCTCGGGTGGGGCCAGATTGTTATATTACAATATTAACGTCCCTGTAACCTCTCTGAAGATGGCTCATGTGAGCCGAAAGCTTAGAACAAGCATAATAAAAAATTATCCAAATGTTTGGGAATTTTTTCTTTATTTTCACCTGAAATTAAAGCCAAAATACGATGTTTAGAACCGCTCATGATTAAACATAATAGACATTTATTTTCTGTTATATTTAACAGTATATGTTTAATCTATCTATCTATCTATCTATCTATCTATCTATAGCACTATGGAGGAACGGTAAAATTTGAAAAAAAAATAGCTATAATAATGAATTTGAACACTCTCGGCTACTTGCATGTGCTTACATTGTATATAACACGCTAAAGTCCGCCTTCATCTACCGAGCGCCCATAGCTCAGTTGTAGAATCGCCGACTGATGTCAATTCGGTCGGGTTTGCAATCGGATAGCTAACCGTACTGATGAGCTATGATACAGCGAAACAGATCTGTCTGCGGATGATTATATATATATATATATATATATATATATATATATATATATATATATATTTACACACACACACACGACGGACGATGAAAACTTATTGGCAAGTTCAAGAAACCGCTTCAGAAATGTTACTCAGATTTAGGAAAGCTGGTCGAGTCAGGAACTTTTTCAGCACCCCATTGTAGTATTTATATGATTAATCGGAAGATAAAGTGTGGGATCAGTTTTAAATTGTTATTAAGTAATAAGTTCTCCTTTACCATAAATATTTCATCCGACAGTGTACTGTACCGTTCTCCAACAGATTTTTTCAAAATTCTGCTATTTGGCCATTTGGTCAAATTTTGGGGAGTTGGAACCTTTTTAGCATCCCCTCCTCGGTAAGAAGACATCTTGAAATCGAAAAACAAAAAGTGACATTTGTCAACCGAACTGTACGGTTCCCATAAACGACCATTTTTAAGAGACGGGCCGCTCTTAAAACTCTGACCCAGCCCCTTCCTACCACTTGTGGTGTCGCAGTCAGTCAAGCACTTAAACAAACTTGGAATTTCCGACGTTGTTACTTTATTTAAATGGTATCCAGTTTTGGATCAAATTGAAACAACTAGACTGTTATTGGAAACGGGAGAGGAAATCCTGGTAAGACAAACAGCCAAAACCTACAATTTTAAATTAATGTTCACTCAATACAAGGCCCCAAGAGCCACTCCAGTTAAATAATGCCCCGCACTTTTCTCAACTACCTGCTTTTCAGTGTCAGTGTAACTCTGATATAAGAGAGTTCTCGGGACCTGATAAAACTTATCTTATATCCGGATTTATCTTATATCCGGGTTTGGTCTATTTTACAATATAACCCGGATATAAGATAACCCGCATATAAGATAGGTTTTCTCTGGTCTCAAATTAGAGCATGTGGTAATGTATATAAAACAGACCAAACCCGAATATAAGAGAAAACCGGATATAAGAGAGCTTTTATCCGGTCTCGGCAACTCTCTTATATCAGGATTACACTGTATATACATTACCACAAGCTCTAATTTGGGACCAGAGAAAATTATCTTATATCAGGGTTTCTCTTATATCCGTTCTACTGAAAAATAGACCAAACGCGGATATAAGAGGACCTTTATCAGGTCCTGACAACTCTCTTATATCGAGGTTACACTGTATATGTAATATAACAATCCCGCCCCACCCGAGGAAGCTGAGCAAGCGGGGGCGTTTCCGGTCGTTGAAAGGAACGGATGTTTGTTTGACCTTATTTCCGGCAGTAGCGGAAATGGCTACAAGAGGCAAACAGAACAGGTGTCTCTGAGAATTACGTGGGCGTGCGTGGGCGAGGCAAAATCCGGAAGTACCGGTTTGGAGATTATAAAAGACCTCGACGCACGGATTTCAAGGCACAGAGCAGAGAGACAGAGGCAGACGAGAGAGCCAGACCAGACCAGAGGAGCAACAGACGACCCCCCCGTCAACCCTTAGAAGCGCGCTCTCGCTCTCTGTTCCCTAGGCTACACGGTCCATCGTTCATTAATAAAAATATCACTTCATATTTTTATATATATGCGTGTTTGTTATTTGTCGCTATATAACATATATACATTACCACAGGCTCTAATTTGGGACAAGAGAAAATATCTCTTATATCGGGTTTCTCATATCGGGGTATCTTATATCCGGGTTATACTGTATTATTTGTATCCGTTAAGTCTTCATAATTTTTGTTAGAGAACAAGCGACAGCAAGTTTCGTTATGGTTATCACTTTCTATAATAATGCTATTGCGAGTGAACATGGTTCCAGCTCTTCCATTTTGTTAGTGTATACAAGCATATCACTACCCTGCTGCTATTTCCATGTCAAATATTCATGGTTGCTACATTCTTTAGTTACACTAGTTCAAACCTTTACAGCTAATATAAGAAATGCTACATCCACTGGGTCGAATCGATCTCATTCCTTTCATATTTCACTAGCAGTATAGCCCGGCGTTGCTCGGGTGTAATGAAAGCTCTAAAACTAATCCATGGTCCTGGAGCTCAGACTCTTTGGACGTTGGCACGAAAGACTAAAAAGCAATAGTTGTTTCCAGTTAAAGCAAAACCGTAGACTGAAAGAAAAATGAATGGATGTAAGTCAAATTTTGATTTCATGGTATCGATATCAAATAAGTTCTTTTCGTCGTAAACTGAATTTTGAAGGCTAAATAAGTCCTGTGAGTAAATGGTATCATGGCTGAGACTAAGAACTACAATTATACCTACTTAGAGCCAAACCTGAAGCAAAAACTAAAATAAAAGTGCTGAAAAAAAATAGACATACAGGCAGATAAACAGACACACACACAAACATCTTGCACATATATATATATATATATATATATATATATATATATATATATATATATATATATATATTATCGATTTTCTGTACTATTGTAAGAACTGCAACCTTGAAACTTCTGAATATCGTTTCTTAAGTCTTTGTCTATGAGTGTATCAAATTTGATTAAAATCGGACCACTCCTTCTATAACCCGATTTTTTCGATTATCGATTTTCGATATTTATTGGGGGTACCTCGACACAAAACCTAGCTAAGAACACTTGAAGACGCTTATAGTACAACTGTGTAAATGTTCAAGAAGATCGGTTCAGCCGTTTCGGAGTCTATAGGTAACGGATACACACACACAGACACACACACACAAAGTTCCATTTATAAATAAGTTTATATATATATATATATATATATATATATATATATATATATATTCCATTTGTAAACTAGTTATTACGCGACCTAGGTTTCTACCATGCGATTTGAAATCGCCTGAAGATACCACTCACGGTAGAAACCGAGGTCGCGTAATAACTACATATATATATATATATTCCCTCCTCTCATGGAGAGAGAGAGAGAGACGATAGCGAGGCGGCGTCTGCTTGGAGCATTTTCTTTACTGCCAGTTATTAAACCTCTTACCGCGTGTTCGTTATTCAACAGTGACTTATTATTTTATTTTTTTGCAATAATTTTGTCGTCGAGTAGTGAAGTATATATGTGTGTGTGTGTGTGTGTAAACTGGATTCATCATTTTCCTTTTCTTGGGAAAGGTATGAATTTACTTCTCCTCCCCATTACCTATGCGTTAATTAGTAGAACTGTATCTGTAAACCAATATTACCACCAAAACAGTCTTATAATCTAAAAAATAGAAAAACATTCTCCAGATTTAAAAAAACCTGTAAAAGTTGATAAGCCGTGAAAAAAAAAAAACAACAATAAATCAATTATTATAAATGAGGTTGTTGTGTGGACGTCAGAGGAGGAATTAAGTGCTAATTATGTGGAGTGCTAAATCTGGTGCTAAGAAGGTCGGTTCACTGTGCAGGGCCCGGAAGTTTTCCCCGTCTGAATCCATCCAGCACATATATAAATCTACCATCCGTCCGTGTATTGAATACTGCTGCCACATATGGTCGGGTGCCCCTGCTATTCACCTCGAGGTTCTTGACAAAATCCAACGGAGAATCTCTAATGTGATCGATCCCGACTTGGAAACTCGGCTGCAGTCGCTCTCTCACCAGCGTGATGTATATACAAATATGTATATACGTACACAAGTTTTTTACGTATAGATTGACTAGTAGAACACTTCCGGTGCAATTTCTTATCTCTGAGCACTCTCCTGCCCCTGATTAGCATGGATCAGGCTAGTCTCCCTGAAAGTAAAACACTGCGCCTCCTCGGGTTAACTCTCACAACAGACCTCAAGTGGAGTGACTAAATAGAATCGGTAACTTTGTCGGCAACTTTTCTTAGAGATTCTTTCGGCTGGATATAAATTCTTGAATCAAAGCCGGAGTTGATAATGTCATCAAATCCTTTTAACAATTAACTACTCTCTTCCCAAAAGCTATTTATATAGGGGCAAACACCTAATTTGCATATTTCTCGAAATCTCTCTAATTTGCTGGAATTTTCTCGAACATTCTAGCATCTTCCAATCGTTCTATTTCTAATTTCGTTATTTTTACGACTACTTCATGAAGTAAAACATTTTTGTAATAACAAGTAGGACTCAATAGAATCCTTTACTATAACGTTTTAGACACTATTAATATTATTTTATAGAAATGCATACTCATAACAATATATATATATATATATATATATATATATATATAGGATGTCCATAAAGTTTGTGTGCACTTTAATTTTTTTTACTTTATTTGGCAGCTTGAACAATTAAGCTTGAAAGATAATACAGTGTTTCAACAAGATGAAGCTCCTTGTCACTTTGCTGTGCGTGTTTAACAGTTTCTAAATCAGGAATCTCCTAACAGATGGATCGGAAGAATTGGACCATTTTATTGTCCTCCACGTTCGCCAGATTTGACTCCATTAGATTATTTTATGGGGATATGTGAAAACAATTGTGTATGCAACCAAACCTTGTTCATTAGAAGATTTCAAAGCTTAAAATAACTAATGTGATTTCAGGCATTACTGTAAATCAGTTGGCAAATGTTTTCTGTGAACTGCAAAATCGTATAACCCTATGTATTGCTAATGATGGAAGACATGTAGAAACTTCAATAAATTTTCAATAAAACCTTAAAAATATATATTTACTTCTTTCTAATCCTGTTTACAAATTATTTCTATCGCAAATACAATTAAAGGTATAATTTTTTTTAATGTGCACGCGAACTTTATGGACACCCTATATATATATATATATATATATATATATATATATATATATATATATATACTCACTTGCCACCTGGTTGGTCTGTATGACCAGGAAAGATTAGCTTAGGCAATACTAAGTCAGGCTTTGTACCCAGTTACCACGTATGTGGGGAGCTGGGTAATATTTGTTCGTGCTCAGCTTCCCCACTTTAAAAACCGACCTTGTGTCACAACTCGCTTCAATGGGGGAGCAGGGTAAATACATATACTTACCTGCTGCAGATCACCTGTCGGTTAGGCATGACCAGAAAAGACAAGGTGATTTTGCAAGCAAAGCTGAGAGGTGGCACAAGGCCAAAAGTATGAGGTACCCAGTGGGACACAACCCAACTGTTATAGATTCTAGCGAGACAAGATTGCTAAACATTACATCACCTCAAGGTGCCCAAAAAACTGAGTTGATTTTCTAAGCGCTGCTTAAGTGCGGCACAAGGCCGAAAGTATGGGGTACCGAGCGCAGATCGTACTCACTACTCAGTTGTAAAAGGTTTTATCAAGACAAACTTGTTAACCATTACACCAATTCGAGGTGTCCAAATGTCCAGAAAAGACAAAATTAGACATGTTAAGACAAGCCTAGACACGCAAAAACAAGCTTAGTACCCAGTTATCACGTTTCAGATGTGTTATGGTGCCCTCTTACGAGGAATGAACACTTCCTCTTACTATATATAAATTACCTGCATGACCTCCAGAGAGCAGTAAAAGAGCAGTAAAGTGCAATAGTTAACGAGAGAAGCTAACGACAGCTACTAGTCAGGCAGCGTAATAATACCTTCGGACTTACTTATTTCTATATTACTTATTATTAACACTTCTTTTAGATATCTTGTTTCTTGTTATGCTTATACACTGTTTTGAACCTACCTTCTTGTTCCGTGTCTTACTTCCGGTACAAACCGGTCACAACTTTACGGCGAAGTTTCGCCACAACTCCACAACAAGATGCTTGGGTAATATTTGACCAGTAGCCCAAGCGTACGCGCTCAAGTTACCCATATTAAAAACCGACCTTGTGTCACAATTCGCTCCCGTGGAGAAGCAGAGTAAATACTCACCTGCCGGGTAGGATCATAATCTCTCGGTTACGTCTCTGCTTTCGGGCAAAGTGTGGCTCAGTTGTGTCTGTCCAAGGACAGATAGGCACTGAGAAAAATAAAATATTGAGAGGTGCTCGGTCATGCGGAACAGATGTTTAAAGCTTGCACCACCCTATAACACTAGAGGGTCGGCATCGAGGCCAGTGGAAACGACTTACGCGCTCGTGTTCCCCACAAATATCTTGACCTTGTGTCGCATCATGTCTCAGTGGGAGACGAGGTAAATATGCATGTGTGTGTGTGAGTGTACGTGTGAGTGTGTGTATGTGTGAGTGTGTGCGTGAATGTATGTGTGTGTGTGTGTGTGTGTGAATAGTAATGGTACAGGATTAGTATTTAAATAAATGAACAAGTATTACACTTTTTTCAAATAAGTCTTTTCACTAGTCTTCGATTATGTTCAATGCGTCTAAGACCAATCTGCTGCCTGTCAATTATCACAAGCAACCTCTCCTGCCTCTCATAAGCATGGAGTACTGCTGGCATATATGGTCAAGTGCCTCCGCTTTTCATCTCCGTGTTCTTGACAGGCTCCAAAGGAGAATCAGTAATGTTATAGGTACCGACATGGCGGCTCGACTACAGCCACTTTCACACCGACGAGATGTGGCTTCCCTTTGTCTGTTCTATAAATACTTCCATGGCTTCTGCTCCAACGAACACTGGTGCCTCCACAACAGGTGTTTACTCGTGCAACCAGACTGGCACCTGGGTCTAACCTATTCACAGTTAGATCAATCAAATGCAGACGACAATTCTACTCCTGCAGCTTCTTTTCCCGCACTTGCCGCCTGTGCAACTCGCCTTCTTATTCTTGCTTTCCTGACGGCTACAACCTCCAGGAATTTAAATGCAAGGTCAATTCTCATCTCTTAACCACTCGACCCTAGTTTTTTTCACACACCCTGTATATCCTTTCCTTTCTCTCCACCTTTGCAACTGTCATCACACCTGTATTCCCATCCTTCTCTTGCTCCTTTTTAACTGGTTCGTCCTTCTCTTCACTCTCCTCTAATCTTTTTACTCTTATGTAGCCCCCTGCACATCAGTGGCGTTATCGCCTTGCTCGGGGAATTATGATTTTAAAAAAAGTTATTTTAAATACTTTAATATTAATAAAAAAAGCTTTTTATTCATTTAATTTTGTAAAATTTTAATTTTTTGAATGGATTAATATTTAACCTTTTTTTTCATTTATTTTCATTCAACATTTTTTGTTTAATTCAAAAGTTTTACAAAGTTATATTGAATTATGAATTATATTGTCGAAGTTTCCGATAAGCAGTGGTGAGCATTTAGTTTAATAATTTTTCAATACTTTTAATGCATGGTTTTATTCTTTAACATTTAAATATTCTAAAAAATCTGCTAAGCGTCACCTAAATTTTAGATTCCAATCAATATAATTTCTGTTTGAAATACACCAGAATTTTTTGCTTACTGGAAATAGTAAATTTAATCATTTAGTTTTCAAGAAAACTTTTTTTTTATTTTTAAAAAATTCAATTTAAAGGTTATTTATCAAAAATGAGTGGAGGTATCTATATTTAGCATTTTATAAAGTTCGAATTAGTTTGCAATTAGCCATTAAATAATATAATAATTAAAGGAAATAAACAATGTGAATAAATAGTTTTTTTATTATTTTTTGTCAATTCTTAAGAGCCAATTAAATGTATAAATTTACTTTTTTCATGTGTTTAGGTTTTATTATGATTCTAATCATCACTTTCTAAAACAATAAACATTGCTGAAAGAGTGAAGGTAGTTTCAATTAAAGCGGTGTCAAGTTATTTCAATTTTTTTGAAAAACTGGAAAAAATATTAAAATCTTAAAATGTTCTATTTCAATTAGTATAATTTCTGTTTGAAATCCACCAGATATTTTGTTTACTAGAAATGGTAAATTCAATCTTTCAGCTTTCAATTAAGCTCAAATTAAAGCTTCAAGAAAACTGTTTTAATTTTAAAAATTCAATTTAAAACGTAGGTATCGAAAATGAGTGGAGATACCTAAATAGCATTTTGCATTTATATATATTGACAAATCGCTTTTCATTACGTTACTATTGTATTTTTATCAAATATTTTCCAACCAATCGTTAAACGTCATTTACTTTTCACGCTTCAATATCGCACCTGTGTTAATCCAGGAATAAACAATTTCTAAGTTTTAGGGAATAAATTTTCCCAATCACAGTGATAATGCTGGTAAATTAGATTTGCGAAGAGAAGGCGTAAGGTTATTTTTTAAGTTAAAAGATGGAATCACTTAACTTAATTATAAAGGGAAAGAGAATCGTACGATGAGTCTGTTGAGAAGTTATGGCGGTCAGCAATCTGAGTTTTTATTGTTATATTTTCAAAGTTCAAACAAACCTCTACGGTTTCGTTGTTACGGTTGGGCGTTACTTTATCTAAATAACCGCTCAATTTGTCTTCAAAATTTCCTAACAAAATTATCTTTCTTTCTTTCTTTGTCTTTTTAAGTTTTTATTAATATTCTTTAATCTTTTTCTTTCTATATTCTGTATATTAATAACCCTTTATTTTTTATTATTACGTGACTCTTTCTTTGTTTCTTTGTTTCTTTGTTTCTTTGTTTCTTTCTTTCTTTGTCTTTTTAAGTTTTTATTAATACTCTTTAATTTTTTCTTTTTCTTTATATTCTGTATATTAATCACCCTTTATTTATTATTATTACGTGATTCTTTCTTTCTTTCTTTCTTTCTTTGTCTTTTTGAGTTTTTATTAATATTTTTAATCTTTTTCTTTCTATATTCGTATATTTTTCACACTTTATTTTTTTTATTAGGTGACTCTTTCTTTCTTTCTTTCTTTCTTTCTTTCTTTGTTTTTTAAGTTTTTATTAATATTCTTTAATCTTTTTCTTTCGATATTCTGTATATTAATCACCCTTTATTTTTTTATTATTACGTAACTCTTTCTTTCTTTGTCTTTTTACGTTGTTATTAATATTCATAAATATTTTTCTTTCTATATTCTGTATATTAATCACCCTTTAATTTTTATTAAGTGATTCTTTCTTTCTTTCTTTCTTTCTTTCTTTGTCTTTTTATGTTTTTATTAATATTCTTTAATCTCTTTCTTTCTATATTCTGTATATTAATCACCCTTTATTTTTTATTATTACGTGTCTCTTTCTTTCTTTCTTTCTTTCTTTGTTTCTTTGTTTCTTTGTTTCTTTCTTTGTCTTTTTAAGTTTTTATTAATATTCTTTAATCTTTTTCTTTATATATTCTGTATATTAATCACCCTTTATTTTTTATTATTACGTGACTCTTTCTTTGTTTCTTTCTTTCTTTGTCTTTTTAAGTTTTTATTAATATTCTTTAATCATTTTCTTTCTATATTCGTATATTTTTCACCCTTTTTTTTATTATTATGTGACTCTTTTTTTCTTTCTTTCTTTCTTTGTCTTTTTATGTTTTTATTAATATTCTTTAATCTTTTTCTTTCGATATTCTGTATATTAATCACCATTTATTTTTTTATTATTACGTGACTCTTTCTTTATTTGTCTTTTTACGTTGTTATTAATATTCATAAATATTTTTCTTTCTATATTCTGTATATTAATCACACTTTATTTTTTATTATTACGGGACTCTTTCTATCTTTCTTTCTTTCTTTCTTTCTTTCTTTCTTTCTTTCTTTCTTTCTTTCTTTGTCTTTTTAAGTTTTTATTAATATTCTTAAATCTTTTTCTTTCTATATTCTGTATATTAATCACCCTTTAATTTTTATTAAGTGATTCTATCTTTCTTTCTTTCTTTCTTTCTTTCTTTCTTTCTTTCTTTCTTTGTCTTTTTAAGTTTTTATTAATATTCTTAAATCTTTTTTTTTTCTTTCTATATTCTGTATATTGATCACCCTTTAATTTTTATTAAGTGATTCTTTCTTTCTTTCTTTCTTTCTTTGTCTTTTTATGTTTTTATTAATATTCTTTAATCTCTTTCTTTCTATATTCTGTATATTAATCACCCTTTATTTTTTATTATTACGTGACTCTTTCTTCCTTTGTTTTTTTCTTTCTTTGTCTTTTTAAGTTTTTATTAATATTCTTTAATCTTTTTCTTTCTATATTCGTATATATTTCACCCTTTATTTTTTATTATTATGTGACTCTTTCTTTCTTTCTTTCTTTGTTTTTAAGTTTTTATTAATAATTTTTATTAAGTGAATCTTTCTTTCTTTGTTCTTTGTCTTTTTAAGTTTTTATTAATATATTTTAATCTTTATCTTTCTATATTCTGTATATTAATCACCCTTTATTTTTTATTATTACGTGATTCTTTCTTTGTTTCTTTCTTTCTTTGTCTTTTTACGTTTTTATTAATATTCTTTAATCTTTTTCTTTCAATATTCTGTATATTAATCACCCTTTATTTATTATTATTACGTGATTCTTTCTTTGTTTCTTTCTTTCTTTGTCTTTTTAAGTTTTCATTAATATTCTTTAATCTTTTTCTTTCTATATTCTGTATATTAATCACCCTTTATTTTTTATTATTACGTGATTCTTTCTTTGTTTCTTTCTTTCTTTGTCTTTTTACGTTTTATTAATATTCTTTAATCTTTTTCTTTCTATATTCTGTATATTAATCACGCTTTATTTATTATTATTACGTGATTCTTTCTTTGTTTCTTTCTTTCTTTGTCTTTTTAAGATTTTATTAATATTCTTTAATCTTTTTCTTTCGATATTCTGTATATTAATCACCATTTATTTTTTTATTATTACGTGACTCTTTCTTTCTTTCTTTCTTTCTTTGTCTTTTTACGTTGTTATTAATATTCATGAATCTATTTCTATCTATATTCTGTATATTAATCACCCTTTAATTTTTATTAAGTGATTCTTTCTTTCTTTCTTTCTTTCTTTCTTTGTCTTTTTAAGTTTTTATTAATATTCTTTAATCTCTTTATTTCTATATTCTGTATATTAATCACCCTTTATTTTTTATTATTACGTGACTTTTTCTTTCTTTCTTTCGTTCTTTCTTTTGTCTTTTTAAGTTTTTATTAATATTCTTTAATCTTTTTCTTTCTATATTCTGTATATTAATCACCCTTTATTTTTTATTATTACGTGTTTCTTTCTTTCTTTCTTTGTCTTTTTAAGTTTTTATTAATATTCTTTAATCTTTTTCTTTCGATATTCTGTATATTAATCACCCTTTATTTTTTTATTATTACGTGACTCTTTCTTTCATACTTTGTCTTTTTAAGTTTTTATTAATATTCATAAATCTTTTTCTTTCTATATTCTGTATATTAATCACACTTTAATTTTTATTATTACGTGACTCTTTCTTTCTTTCTTTCTTTCTTTCTTTCTTTCTTTCTTTCTTTCTTTCTTTGTCTTTTTAAGTTTTTATTAATATTCTTTAATGTTTTTCTTTCTATATTCTGTATATTAACCACCCTTTAATTTTTATTAAGTGATTCTTTCTTTCTTTCTTTCTTTCTTTGTCTTTTTAAGTTTTTATTAATATTCTTTAATCTTTTTCTTTCTATATTCTGTATATTAATCACCCTTTATTTATTATTATTACGTGATTCTTTGTTTCTTTGTTTCTTTGTTTCTTTGTTTCTTTGTTTCTTTCTTTCTTTCTTTCTTTCTTTCTTTGTCTTTTTAAGTTTTTATTAATATTCTTTAAACTTTTTCTTTCTATATTCTGTATATTAATCACCCTTTATTTATTATTATTACGTGATTCTTTCGTTGTTTCTTTCTTTCTTTGTCTTTTTAAGTCTTTATTAATATTCTTTAATCTTTTTCTTTCTATATTCTGTATATTAATCACCCTTTAATTTTTATTAAGTAATTCTTTCTTTCTTTCTTTCTTTCTTTCTTTCTTTCTTTCTTTCTTTCTTTGTATTTTTAAGTTTTTATTAATATTCTTTAATCTCTTTCTGTCTATATTCTGTATATTAATCACCCTTTATTTTTTATTATTAGGTGACTCTTTCTTTCTTTCTTTCTTTCTTTCGTTCTTTCTTTGTCTTTTTAAGTTTTTATTAATATTCTTTAATCTTTTTCTTTCTATATTCTGTATATTAATCACCCTTTATTTATTATTATTACGTGATTCTTTCTTTCTTTCTGTCTTTCTTTCTTTGTCTTTTTGAGTTTTTATTATATTCTTCAATCTTTTTCTTTCTATATTCGTATATTTTTCACACTTTATTTTTTATTATTACGTGACTCTTTCTTTCTTTCTTTCTTTCTTTGTTTTTTAAGTTTTTATTAGTATTTTTTAATCTTTTTCTTTCGATATTCTGTATATTAATCACCCTTTATTTTTTTATTATTACGTGACACTTTCTTTCTTTCTTTCTTTCTTTATTTCTTTCTTTCTTTCTTTCTTTCTTTGTCTTTTTACGTTGTTATTAATATTCATAAATCTTTTTCTTTCTATATTCTCTATATTAATCACCCTTTAATTTTTCTTAAGTGATTCTTTCTTTCTTTCTTTCTTTCTTTCTTTGTCTTTTTAAGTTTTTATTAATATTCTTTAATGTTTTACTTTCTATATTCTGTATATTAATCACCCTTTAATTTTTATTAAGTGATTCTTTCTTTGTTTGTTTCTTTCTTTCTTTGTCTTTTTAAGTTTTTATTAATATTCTTTAATCTCTTTCTTTCTATATTCTGTATATAAATCACCCTTTATTTTTTATTATTACGTGATTCTTTCTTTCTTTCGTTCTTTCTTTCTTTCTTTCTTTCTTTCTTTGTCTTTTTACGTTTTTATTAATATTCCTTAATCTTTTTCTTTCTATATTCTGTATATTAATCACCCTTTAATTTTTATTAAGTGATTCCTTCTTTCTTTGTTTCTTTCTTTGTTTCTTTCTTTCTTTGTTTTTTTAAGTTTTTATTAATATTCTTTAATCTTTTTCTTTCTATATTCTGTATATTAATCACCCTTTATTTTTTATTATTACGTGATTCTTTCTTTCTTTCTGTCTTTCTTTCTTTCTTTGTCTTTTTAAGTTTTTATTAATATTCTTTAATCTTTTTCTTTCTATATTCTGTATATTAATCACCCTTTATTTTTTATTATTACGTGATTCTTTCTTTCTTTCTTTCTTTCTTTCTTTCTTTCTTTCTTTGTCTTTTTAAGTTTTTATTAATATTCTTTAATCTTTTTCTTTCTATATTCTGTATATTAATCACCCTTTATTTTTTATTATTACGTGATTCTTTCTTTCTTTCTTTCTGTCTTTCTTTCTTTGTCTTTTTAAGTTTTATTAATATTCTTTAATCTTTTTCATTCTATATTCTGTATATTAATCACCCTTTATTTTTTATTATTACGTGATTCTTTGTTTCTTTGTTTCTTTCTTTCTTTCTTTGTTTCTTTCTTTCTTTGTTTTTTTAAGTTTTTATTAATATTCTTTAATCTTTTTCTTTCTATATTCTGTATATTAATCACCCTTTATTTATTATTATTACGTGATTCTGACTTTCTTTTTTTCATTCTTCCTTTCTTTGTCTTTTTAAGTTTTTATTAATATTCTTTAATCTTTTTCTTCCTATATTCTGTATATTAATCACCCTTTATTTTTTATTATTACGTGATTCTTTCTTTCTTTCTGTCTTTCTTTCTTTGTCTTTTTAAGTTTTTATTAATATTCTTTAATCTTTTTCTTTCTATATTCTGTATATTAATCACCCTTTATTTATTATTATTACGTGATTCTTTCTTTCTTTCTTTCATTGTCTTTTTAAGTTTTTATTAATATTCTTTAATCTTTTTTCTTTCTATATACTGTATACTAATCACCCTTTATTTTTTACTATTACGTGATTCTTTCTTTCTTTCTTTCTTTCTTTCTTCCTTTGTCTTTTTAAGTTTTTATTAATATTCTTTAATCTTTTTCTTTCTATATTCTGTATATTAATCACCCTTTATTTTTTATTATTACGGGATTCTTTGTTTCTTTGTTTCTTTCTTTCTTTCTTTCTTTGTCTTTTTAAGTTTTTATTAATATTCTTTAATCTTTTTCTTTCGATATTCTGTATATTAATCACCCTTTATTTTTTTATTATTACGTAACTCTTTCTTTCTTTGTCTTTTTACGTTGTTATTAATATTCATAAATATTTTTCTTTCTATATTCTGTATATCAATCACCCTTTAATTTTTATTAAGTGATTCTTTCTTTCTTTCTTTCTTTCTTTCTTTCTTTCTTTCTTTCTTTGTCTTTTTATGTTTTTATTAATATTCTTTAATCTCTTTCTTTCTATATTCTGTATATTAATCACCCTTTATTTTTTATTATTACGTGTCTCTTTCTTTCTTTCTTTCTTTCTTTGTTTCTTTGTTTCTTTGTTTCTTTCTTTGTCTTTTTAAGTTTTTATTAATATTCTTTAATCTTTTTCTTTATATATTCTGTATATTAATCACCCTTTATTTTTTATTATTACTTGACTCTTTCTTTGTTTCTTTCTTTCTTTGTCTTTTTAAGTTTTTATTAATATTCTTTAATCATTTTCTTTCTATATTCGTATATTTTTCACCCTTTTTTTTATTATTATGTGACTCTTTTTTTCTTTCTTTCTTTCTTTGTCTTTTTAAGTTTTTATTAATATTCCTTAATCTTTTTCTTTCGATATTCTGTATATTAATCACCATTTATTTTTTTATTATTACGTGACTCTTTCTTTATTTGTCTTTTTACGTTGTTATTAATATTCATAAATATTTTTCTTTCTATATTCTGTATATTAATCACACTTTATTTTTTATTATTACGGGACTCTTTCTATCTTTCTTTCTTTCTTTCTTTCTTTCTTTGTCTTTTTAAGTTTTTATTAATATTCTTAAATCTTTTTCTTTCTATATTCTGTATATTAATCACCCTTTAATTTTTATTAAGTGATTCTATCTTTCTTTCTTTCTTTCTTTCTTTCTTTCTTTCTTTCTTTCTTTCTTTCTTTGTCTTTTTAAGTTTTTATTAATATTCTTTAATGTTTTTCTTTCTATATTCTGTATATTAACCACCCTTTAATTTTTATTAAGTGATTCTTTCTTTCTTTCTTTCTTTCTTTGTCTTTTTAAGTTTTTATTAATATTCTTTAATCTTTTTCTTTCTATATTCTGTATATTAATTACCCTTTATTTATTATTATTACGTGATTCTTTGTTTCTTTGTTTCTTTGTTTCTTTGTTTCTTTCTTTCTTTCTTTCTTTCTTTGTCTTTTTAAGTTTTTATTAATATTCTTTAAACTTTTTCTTTCTATATTCTGTATATTAATCACCCTTTATTTATTATTATTACGTGATTCTTTCGTTGTTTCTTTCTTTCTTTGTCTTTTTAAGTTTTTATTAATATTCTTTAATCTTTTTCTTTCTATATTCTGTATATTAATCAACCTTTATTTATTATTATTACGTGATTCTTTCTTTCTTTCTTTCTTTCTTTGTCTTTTTAAGTTTTTATTAATATTCTTTAATCTTTTTCTTTCTATATTCTGTATATTAATCACCCTTTATTTTTTATTATTACGTGATTCTTTCTTTCTTTCTGTCTTTCTTTCTTTGTCTTTTTAAGTTTTTATTAATATTCTTTAATCTTTTTCTTTCTATATTCTGTATATTAATCACCCTTTAATTTTTATTAAGTAATTCTTTCTTTCTTTCTTTCTTTCTTTCTTTCTTTGTCTTTTTAAGTTTTTATTAATATTCTTTAATCTCTTTCTGTCTATATTCTGTATATTAATCACCCTTTATTTTTTATTATTAGGTGACTCTTTCTTTCTTTCTTTCTTTCTTTCGTTCTTTCTTTGTCTTTTTAAGTTTTTATTAATATTCTTTAATCTTTTTCTTTCTATATTCTGTATATTAATCACCCTTTATTTATTATTATTACGTGATTCTTTCTTTCTTTCTGTCTTTCTTTCTTTGTCTTTTTGAGTTTTCATTATATTCTTCATTCTTTTTCTTTCTATATTCGTATATTTTTCACACTTTATTTTTTATTATTACGTGACTCTTTCTTTCTTTCTTTCTTTCTTTGTTTTTTAAGTTTTTATTAGTATTTTTTAATCTTTTTCTTTCGATATTCTGTATATTAATCACCCTTTATTTTTTTATTATTACGTGACACTTTCTTTCTTTCTTTCTTTCTTTCTTTCTTTCTTTGTCTTTTTACGTTGTTATTAATATTCATAAATCTTTTTCTTTCTATATTCTCTATATTAATCACCCTTTAATTTTTCTTAAGTGATTCTTTCTTTCTTTCTTTCTTTCTTTCTTTCTTTGTCTTTTTAAGTTTTTATTAATATTCTTTAATGTTTTACTTTCTATATTTTGTATATTAATCACCCTTTAATTTTTATTAAGTGATTCTTTCTTTGTTTGTTTGTTTCTTTCTTTGTTTTTTTAAGTTTTTATTAATATTCTTTAATCTTTTTCTTTCTATATTCTGTATATTAATCACCCTTTATTTTTTATTATTACGTGATTCTTTCTTTCTTTCTGTCTTTCTTTCTTTCTTTGTCTTTTTAAGTTTTTATTAATATTCTTTAATCTTTTTCTTTCTATATTCTGTATATTAATCACCCTTTATTTTTTATTATTACGTGATTCTTTCTTTCTTTCTTTCTTTCTTTCTTTCTTTGTCTTTTTAAGTTTTTATTAATATTCTTTAATCTTTTTCTTTCTATATTCTGTATATTAATCACCCTTTATTTTTTATTATTACGTGATTCTTTCTTTCTTTCTTTCTGTCTTTCTTTCTTTGTCTTTTTAAGTTTTATTAATATTCTTTAATCTTTTTCTTTCTATATTCTGTATATTAATCACCCTTTATTTTTTATTATTACGTGATTCTTTGTTTCTTTGTTTCTTTGTTTCTTTCTTTGTTTCTTTCTTTCTTTGTCTTTTTAAGTTTTTATTAATATTCTTTAATCTTTATCTTTCTATATTCTGTATATTAATCACCCTTTATTTTTTATTATTACGTGATTCTTTCTTTGTTTCTTTCTTTCTTTGTCTTTTTACGTTTTTATTAATATTCTTTAATCTTTTTCTTTCAATATTCTGTATATTAATCACCCTTTATTTATTATTATTACGTGATTCTTTCTTTGTTTCTTTCTTTCTTTGTCTTTTTAAGTTTTCATTAATATTCTTTAATCTTTTTCTTTCTATATTCTGTATATTAATCACCCTTTATTTTTTATTATTACGTGATTCTTTCTTTGTTTCTTTCTTTCTTTGTCTTTTTACGTTTTATTAATATTCTTTAATCTTTTTCTTTCTATATTCTGTATATTAATCACGCTTTATTTATTATTATTACGTGATTCTTTCTTTGTTTCTTTCTTTCTTTGTCTTTTTAAGATTTTATTAATATTCTTTAATCTTTTTCTTTCGATATTCTGTATATTAATCACCATTTATTTTTTTATTATTACGTGACTCTTTCTTTCTTTCTTTCTTTCTTTGTCTTTTTACGATGTTATTAATATTCATGAATCTATTTCTATCTATATTCTGTATATTAATCACCCTTTAATTTTTATTAAGTGATTCTTTCTTTCTTTCTTTCTTTCTTTCTTTGTCTTTTTAAGTTTTTATTAATATTCTTTAATCTCTTTATTTCTATATTCTGTATATTAATCACCCTTTATTTTTTATTATTACGTGACTTTTTCTTTCTTTCTTTCGTTCTTTCTTTTGTCTTTTTAAGTTTTTATTAATATTCTTTAATCTTTTTCTTTCTATATTCTGTATATTAATCACCCTTTATTTTTTATTATTACGTGTTTCTTTCTTTCTTTCTTTGTCTTTTTAAGTTTTTATTAATATTCTTTAATCTTTTTCTTTCGATATTCTGTATATTAATCACCCTTTATTTTTTTATTATTACGTGACTCTTTCTTTCTTACTTTGTCTTTTTAAGTTTTTATTAATATTCATAAATCTTTTTCTTTCTATATTCTGTATATTAATCACACTTTACTTTAATTTTTATTATTACGTGACTCTTTCTTTCTTTCTTTCTTTCTTTCTTTCTTTCTTTGTTTCTTTTTAAGTTTTTATTAATATTCTTTAATGTTTTTCTTTCTATATTCTGTATATTAACCACCCTTTAATTTTTATTAAGTGATTCTTTCTTTCTTTCTTTCTTTCTTTGTCTTTTTAAGTTTTTATTAATATTCTTTAATCTTTTTCTTTCTATATTCTGTATATTAATCACCCTTTATTTATTATTATTACGTGATTCTTTGTTTCTTTGTTTCTTTGTTTCTTTGTTTCTTTCTTTCTTTCTTTCTTTCTTTCTTTGTCTTTTTAAGTTTTTATTAATATTCTTTAAACTTTTTCTTTCTATATTCTGTATATTAATCACCCTTTATTTATTATTATTACGTGATTCTTTCGTTGTTTCTTTCTTTCTTTGTCTTTTTAAGTTTTTATTAATATTCTTTAATCTTTTTCTTTCTATATTCTGTATATTAATCACCCTTTAATTTTTATTAAGTAATTCTTTCTTTCTTTCTTTCTTTCTTTCTTTCTTTCTTTCTTTCTTTCTTTCTTTCTTTGTCTTTTTAAGTTTTTATTAATATTCTTTAATCTCTTTCTGTCTATATTCTGTATATTAATCACCCTTTATTTTTTATTATTAGGTGACTCTTTCTTTCTTTCTTTCTTTCTTTCGTTCTTTCTTTGTCTTTTTAAGTTTTTATTAATATTCTTTAATCTTTTTCTTTCTATATTCTGTATATTAATCACCCTTTATTTATTATTATTACGTGATTCTTTCTTTCTTTCTGTCTTTCTTTCTTTGTCTTTTTGAGTTTTTATTATATTCTTCAATCTTTTCTTTCTATATTCGTATATTTTTCACACTTTATTTTTTATTATTACGTGACTCTTTCTTTCTTTCTTTCTTTCTTTGTTTTTTAAGTTTTTATTGGTATTTTTTAATCTTTTCTTTCGATATTCTGTATATTAATCACCCTTTATTTTTTTATTATTACGTGACACTTTCTTTCTTTCTTTCTTTCTTTATTTCTTTCTTTCTTTCTTTCTTTCTTTGTCTTTTTACGTTGTTATTAATATTCATAAATCTTTTTCTTTCTATATTCTCTATATTAATCACCCTTTAATTTTTCTTAAGTGATTCTTTCTTTCTTTCTTTCTTTCTTTCTTTGTCTTTTTAAGTTTTTATTAATATTCTTTAATGTTTTACTTACTATATTCTGTATATTAATCACCCTTTAATTTTTATTAAGTGATTCTTTCTTTGTTTGTTTCTTTCTTTCTTTGTCTTTTTAAGTTTTTATTAATATTCTTTAATCTCTTTCTTTCTATATTCTGTATATAAATCACCCTTTATTTTTATTATTACGTGATTCTTTCTTTCTTTCGTTCTTTCTTTCTTTCTTTCTTTCTTTCTTTGTCTTTTTACGTTTTTATTAATATTCCTTAATCTTTTTCTTTCTATATTCTGTATATTAATCACCCTTTAATTTTTATTACAGTAATTCTTTCTTTCTTTTGTTTTCTTTTGTTTATTTTTCTTTGTTTTAGTTTTTATTAATATTCTTTAATCTTTTTTCTTTCTATATTCTGTATATTAATCACCCTTTATTTTTTATTATTACGTGATTCTTTCTTTCTTTCTGTCTTTCTTTCTTTCTTTGTCTTTTTAAGTTTTTATTAATATTCTTTAATCTTTTTCTTTCTATATTCTGTATATTAATCACCCTTTATTTTTTATTATTACGTGATTCTTTCTTTCTTTCTTTCTTTCTTTGTCTTTTGATTTTATTAATATTCTTTAATCTTTTTCTTTCTATATTCTGTATATTAATCACCCTTTATTTTTTATTATTACGTGATTCTTTCTTTCTTTCTTTCTGTCTTTCTTTCTTTGTCTTTTTAAGTTTTATTAATATTCTTTAATCTTTTTCTTTCTATATTCTGTATATTAATCACCCTTTATTTTTTATTATTACGTGATTCTTTGTTTCTTTGTTTCTTTGTTTCTTTCTTTGTTTCTTTCTTTCTTTGTTTTTTAAGTTTTTATTAATATTCTTTAATCTTTTTCTTTCTATATTCTGTATATTAATCACCCTTTATTTATTATTATTACGTGATTCTGACTTTCTTTCTTTCATTCTTTCTTTCTTTGTCTTTTTTTAAGTTTTTATTAATATTCTTTAATCTTTTTCTTCCTATATTCATATATTAATCACCCTTTATTTATTATTATTACAGGATTCTTTCTTTCTTTCTTTCATTGTCTTTTTAAGTTTTTATTAATATTCTTTAATCTTTTTCTTTCTATATTCTGTATATTAATCACCCTTTATTTTTTTTACTATTACGTGATTCTTTCTTTCTTTCTTTCTTTCTTCCTTTGTCTTTTTAAGTTTTTATTAATATTCTTTAATCTTTTTCTTTCTATATTCTGTATATTAATCACCCTTTATTTTTTATTATTACGTGATTCTTTGTTTCTTTGTTTCTTTGTTTCTTTCTTTCTTTGTCTTTTTAAGTTTTTATTAATATTCTTTAATCTTTTTCTTTCTATATTCTGTATATTAATCACCCTTTATTTTTTATTATTACGTGATTCTTTCTTTCTTTCTGTCTTTCTTTCTTTGTCTTTTTAAGTTTTTTATTAATATTCTTTAATCTTTTTCTTTCTATATTCTGTATATTAATCACCCTTTAATTTTTATTAAGTAATTCTTTCTTTCTTTCTTTCTTTCTTTCTTTCTTTCTTTCTTTCTTTCTTTGTCTTTTTAGTTTTATTAATATTCTTTAATCTCTTTCTGTCTATATTCTGTATATTAATCACCCTTTATTTTTTATTATTAGGTGACTCTTTCTTTCTTTCTTTCTTTCTTTCGTTCTTTCTTTGTCTTTTTTTAAGTTTTTATTAATATTCTTTATTTTTTCTTTCTATATTCTGTATATTAATCACCCTTTATTTATTATTATTACGTGATTCTTTCTTTCTTTCTGTCTTTCTTTCTTTGTCTTTTTGAGTTTTTATTATATTCTTCAATCTTTTTCTTTCTATATTCGTATATTTTTCACACTTTATTTTTTATTATTACGTGACTCTTTCTTTCTTTCTTTCTTTCTTTGTTTTTTAAGTTTTTATTAGTATTTTTTAATCTTTTTCTTTCGATATTCTGTATATTAATCACCCTTTATTTTTTTATTATTACGTGACACTTTCTTTCTTTATTTCTTTCTTTCCTTTCTTTCTTTCTTTTTCTTTTTACGTTGTTATTAATATTCATAAATCTTTTTCTTTCTATATTCTCTATATTAATCACCCTTTAATTTTTTTTAAGTGATTCTTTCTTTCTTTCTTTCTTTCTTTGTCTTTTTAAGTTTTTATTAATATTCTTTAATGTTTTACTTTCTATATTCTGTATATTAATCACCCTTTAATTTTTATTAAGTGATTCTTTCTTTGTTTGTTTGTTTCTTTCTTTGTCTTTTTAAGTTTTTATTAATATTCTTTAATCTCTTTCTTTCTATATTCTGTATATAAATCACCCTTTATTTTTTATTATTACGTGATTCTTTCTTTCTTTCTTTCTTTCTTTCTTTCTTTCTTTGTCTTTTTACGTTTTTATTAATATTCCTTAATCTTTGTCTTTCTATATTCTGTATATTAATCACCCTTTAATTTTTATTAAGTGATTCTTTCTTTCTTTGTTTCTTTCTTTGTTTCTTTCTTTCTTTGTTTTTTTAAGTTTTTATTAATATTCTTTAATCTTTTTTCTTTCTATATTCTGTATACTAATCACCCTTTATTTTTTATTATTACGTGATTCTTTCTTTCTTTCTGTCTTTCTTTCTTTCTTTGTCTTTTTAAGTTTTTATTAATATTCTTTAATCTTTTTCTTTCTATATTCTGTATATTAATCACCCTTTATTTTTTATTATTACGTGATTCTTTCTTTCTTTCTTTCTTTCTTTCTTTGTCTTTTTAAGTTTTTATTAATATTCTTTAATCTTTTTCTTTCTATATTCTGTATATTAATCACCCTTTATTTTTTATTATTACGTGATTCTTTCTTTCTTTCTTTCTGTCTTTCTTTCTTTGTCTTTTCAAGTTTTATTAATATTCTTTAATCTTTTTCTTTCTATATTCTGTATATTAATCACCCTTTATTTTTTATTATTACGTGATTCTTTGTTTCTTTGTTTCTTTGTTTCTTTCTTTGTTTCTTTCTTTCTTTGTTTTTTTAAGTTTTTATTAATATTCTTTAATCTTTTTCTTTCTATATTCTGTATATTAATCACCCTTTATTTATTATTATTACGTGATTCTGACTTTCTTTCTTTCATTCTTTCTTTCTTTGTCTTTTTAAGTTTTTATTAATATTCTTTAATCTTTTTCTTCCTATATTCTGTATATTAATCACCCTTTATTTTTTATTATTACGTGATTCTTTCTTTCTTTCTGTCTTTCTTTCTTTGTCTTTTTAAGTTTTTATTAATATTCTTTAATCTTTTTCTTTCTATATTCTGTATATTAATCACCCTTTATTTATTATTATTACAGGATTCTTTCTTTCTTTCTTTCATTGTCTTTTTAAGTTTTTATTAATATTCTTTAATCTTTTTCTTTCTATATTCTGTATATTAATCACCCTTTATTTTTTACTATTACGTGATTCTTTCTTTCTTTCTTTCTTTCTTCCTTTGTCTTTTTAAGTTTTTATTAATATTCTTTAATCTTTTTCTTTCTATATTCTGTATATTAATCACCCTTTATTTTTTATTATTACGTGATTCTTTGTTTCTTTGTTTCTTTCTTTCTTTCTTTCTTTGTCTTTTTAAGTTTTTATTAATATTCTTTAATCTTTTTCTTTCTATATTCTGTATATTAATCACACTTTATTTATTATTATTACGTGATTCTTTCTTTCTTTCTTTCTTTCTTTCTTTCTTTGTCTTTTTAAGTTTTTATTAATATTATTTAATCTTTTCCTTCTATATTCTGTATATTAATCACCCTTTATTTTTTATTATTACGTGATTCTTTCTTTCTTTCTGTCTTTCTTTCTTTGTCATTTTAAGTTTTTATTAATATTCTTTAATCTTTTTCTCTCTATATTCTGTATATTAATCACCCTTTATTTATTATTATTACGTGATTCTTTCTTTCTTTCTGTCTTTCTTTCTTTGTCTTTTTAAGTTTTTATTAATATTCTTTAATCTTTTTCTTTCTATATTCTGTATATTAATCACCCTTTATTTATTATTATTACGTGATTGTTTCTTTCTTTCTTTCTTTCTTTCTTTCTTTCTTTTTTTGTCTTTTTAAGTTTTATTAATATTCTTTAATCTTTTTCTTTCTATATTCTGTATATTAATCACCCTTTATTTATTATTATTACGTGATTCTTTCTTTCTTTCTTTGTCTTTTTAAGTTTTTATTAATATTCTTTAATCTTTTTCTTTCTATATTCTGTATATTAATCACCCTTTAATTTTTATTAAGTAATTCTTTCTTTGTTTCTTTCTTTGTTTCTTTCTTTCTTTGTCTTTTTAAGTTTTTATTAATATTCTTTAATCTCTTTCTGTCTATATTCTGTATATTAATCACCCTTTATTTTTTATTATTACGTGATTCTTTCTTTCTTTCTGTTTTTCTTTCTTTCTTTGTCTTTTTAAGTTTTTATTAATATTCTTTAATCTTTTTCTTTCTATATTCTGTATATTAATCACCCTTTATTTTTTATTATTACGTGATTCTTTCATTCTTTCTTTCTTTCTTTCTTTCTTTGTCCTTTTAAGTTTTTATTAATATTCTTTAATGTTTTTCTTTCTATATTCTGTATATTAATCACCCTTTAATTTTTATTAAGTGATTCTTTCTTTGTTTCTTTCTTTCTTTCTTTCTTTGTCTTTTTAAGTTTTTATTAATATTCTTTAATCTCTTTCTTTCTATATTCTGCATATTAATCACCCTTTATTTTTTATTATTACGTGATTCTTTCTTTCTTCCTACTTTCTTTGTTTCTTTCTTCGTCTTTTTAAGTTTTTATTAATATTCTTAAATCTTTTTCTTTATATATTCTGTATATTAAGCACCCTTTATTTATTATTATTACGTGATTCTTTCTTTCTTTCTTTCTTTCTTTCTTTGTTTTTTTAAGTTTTTATTAATATTCTTTAATCTTTTTCTTTCTATATTCTGTATATTAATCACCCTTTATTTTTTATTATTACGTGATTCTTTCTTTCTTTCTTTCTTTCTTTCTTTCTTTGTCTTTTTAAGTTTTTATTAATATTCTTTAATCTTTTTTCTTTCTATATTCTGTATATTAATCACCCTTTATTTTTTTATTATTACGTGATTCTTTGTTTCTTTGTTTCTTTGTTTCTTTCTTTGTTTCTTTCTTTCTTTGTTTTTTTAAGTTTTTATTAATATTCTTTAATCTTTTTCTTTCTATATTCTGTATATTAATCACCCTTTATTTATTATTATTACGTGATTCTTTCTTTCTTTCTTTCTTTCTTTCTTTGTCTTTTAAAGTTTTTATTAATATTCTTTAATCTTTTTCTTCCTATATTCTGTATATTAATCACCCTTTATTTTTTATTATTACGTGATTCTTTCTTTCTTTCTGTCTTTCTTTCTTTGTTTTTTTAAGTTTTTATTAATATTCTTTAATCTTTTTCTTTCTATATTCTGTATATTAATCACCCTTTATTTATTATTATTACGTGATTCTTTCTTTCTTTCTTTGTTTTTTTCTTTTTAAGTTTTTATTAATATTCTTTAATCTTTTTCTTTCTATATTCTGTATATTAATCACCCTTTATTTATTATTATTACGTGATTCTTTCTTTCTTTCTGTCTTTCTTTCTTTGTCTTTTTAAGTTTTTATTCATATTCTTTAATCTTTTTCTTTCTATATTCTGTATATTAATCACCCTTTATTTATTATTATTACGTGATTCTTTCTTTCTTTCTTTCTTTCTTTCTTTCTTTCTTTCTTTGTCTTTTCGAGTTTTTATTAATATTCTTTAATCTTTTTCTTTCTATATTCGTATATTTTTCACACTTTATTTTTTATTATTACGTGACTCTTTCTTTCTTTCTTTCTTTCTTTGTTTTTTAAGTTTTTATTAATATTCTTTAATCTTTTTCTTTCGATATTCTGTATATTAATCACCCTTTATTTTTTTATTATTACGTGACTCTTTCTTTCTTTCTTTCTTTTTTTCGTTCTTTCTTTCTTTCTTTCTTTCTTTCTATGTCTTTTTACGTTGTTATTAATATTCATAAATCTTTTTCTTTCTATACACTGTATATTAATCACCCTTTAATTTTTATTAGGTGATTCTTTCTTTCTTTCTTTCTTTCTTTCTTTCTTTCTTTCTTTCTTTCTTTCTTTGTCCTTTTAAGTTTTTATTAATATTCTTTAATGTTTTTCTTTCTATATTCTGTATATTAATCACCCTTTAATTTTTATTAAGTGATTCTTTCTTTCTTTCTTTCTTTCTTTCTTTGTCTTTTTATGTTTTTATTAATATTCTTTAATCTCTTTCTTTCTATATTCTGTATATTAATCACCCTTTATTTTTTATTATTACGTGTCTCTTTCTTTCTTTCTTTCTTTCTTTCTTTGTTTCTTTGTTTCTTTGTTTCTTTCTTTGTCTTTTTAAGTTTTTATTAATATTCTTTAATCTTTTTCTTTATATATTCTGTATATTAATCACCCTTTATTTTTTATTATTACGTGACTCTTTCTTTGTTTCTTTCTTTCTTTGTCTTTTTAAGTTTTTATTAATATTCTTTAATCATTTTCTTTCTATATTCGTATATTTTTCACCCTTTTTTTATTATTATGTGACTCTTTTTTTCTTTCTTTCTTTCTTTGTCTTTTTAAGTTTTTATTAATATTCTTTAATCTTTTTCTTTCGATATTCTGTATATTAATCACCATTTATTTTTTTATTATTACGTGACTCTTTCTTTATTTGTCTTTTTACGTTGTTATTAATATTCATAAATATTTTTCTTTCTATATTCTGTATATTAATCACACTTTATTTTTTATTATTACGGGACTCTTTCTATCTTTCTTTCTTTCTTTCTTTCTTTCTTTCTTTCTTTCTTTCTTTCTTTGTCTTTTTAAGTTTTTATTAATATTCTTAAATCTTTTTCTTTCTATATTCTGTATATTAATCACCCTTTAATTTTTATTAAGTGATTCTATCTTTCTTTCTTTCTTTCTTTCTTTCTTTCTTTCTTTCTTTGTCTTTTTAAGTTTTTATTAATATTCTTAAATCTTTTTCTTTCTATATTCTGTATATTAATCAACCCTTTAATTTTTATTAAAGTGATTCTTTCTTTCTTTCTTTCTTTCTGTGTCTTTTTATGTTTTTATTAATATTCTTTAATCTCTTTCTTTCTATATTCTGTATATTAATCACCCTTTATTTTTTATTATTACGTGACTCTTTCTTCCTTTGTTTTTTTCTTTCTTTGTCTTTTTAAGTTTTTATTAATATTCTTTAATCTTTTTCTTCCTATATTCGTATATTTTTCACCCTTTATTTTTTATTATTATGTGACTCTTTCTTTCTTTCTTTCTTTGTTTTTAAGTTTTTATTAATAATTTTTATTAAGTGAATCTTTCTTTCTTTGTTCTTTGTCTTTTTAAGTTTTTATTAATATACTTTAATCTTTATCTTTCTATATTCTGTATATTAATCACCCTTTATTTTTTATTATTACGTGATTCTTTCTTTGTTTCTTTCTTTCTTTGTCTTTTTACGTTTTTATTAATATTCTTTAATCTTTTTCTTTCAATATTCTGTATATTAATCACCCTTTATTTATTATTATTACGTGATTCTTTCTTTGTTTCTTTCTTTCTTTGTCTTTTTAAGTTTTTATTAATATTCTTTAATCTTTTTCTTTTTCTATATTCTGTATATTAATCACCCTTTATTTTTTATTATTACGTGATTCTTTCTTTGTTTCTTTCTTTCTTTGTCTTTTTACGTTTTATTAATATTCTTTAATCTTTTTCTTTCTATATTCTGTATATTAATCACGCTTTATTTATTATTATTACGTGATTCTTTCTTTGTTTCTTTCTTTCTTTGTCTTTTTAAGATTTTATTAATATTCTTTAATCTTTTTCTTTCGATATTCTGTATATTAATCACCATTTATTTTTTTATTATTACGTGACTCTTTCTTTCTTTCTTTCTTTCTTTGTCTTTTTACGTTGTTATTAATATTCATGAATCTATTTCTTTCTATATTCTGTATATTAATCACCCTTTAATTTTTATTAAGTGATTCTTTCTTTCTTTCTTTCTTTCTTTCTTTCTTTGTCTTTTTAAGTTTTTATTAATATTCTTTAATCTCTTTATTTCTATATTCTGTATATTAATCACCCTTTATTTTTTATTATTACGTGACTTTTTCTTTCTTTCTTTCGTTCTTTCTTTTGTCTTTTTAAGTTTTTATTAATATTCTTTAATCTTTTTCTTTCTATATTCTGTATATTAATCACCCTTTATTTTTTATTATTACGTGTTTCTTTCTTTCTTTCCTTGTCTTTTTAAGTTTTTATTAATATTCTTTAATCTTTTTCTTTCGATATTCTGTATATTAATCACCCTTTATTTTTTTATTATTACGTGACTCTTTCTTTCTTACTTTGTCTTTTTAAGTTTTTATTATTATTCATAAATCTTTTTCTTTCTATATTCTGTATATTAATCACACTTTAATTTTTATTATTACGTGACTCTTTCTTTCTTTCTTTCTTTCTTTCTTTCTTTCTTTCTTTCTTTCTTTCTTTGTCTTTTTAAGTTTTTATTAATATTCTTTAATGTTTTTCTTTCTATATTCTGTATATTAACCACCCTTTAATTTTTATTAAGTGATTCTTTCTTTCTTTCTTTCTTTCTTTGTCTTTTTAAGTTTTTATTAATATTCTTTAATCTTTTTTCTTTCTATATTCTGTATATTAATCACCCTTTATTTATTATTATTACGTGATTCTTTGTTTCTTTGTTTCTTTGTTTCTTTGTTTCTTTGTTTCTTTCTTTCTTTCTTTCTTTCTTTCTTTGTCTTTTTAAGTTTTTATTAATATTCTTTAAACTTTTTCTTTCTATATTCTGTATATTAATCACCCTTTATTTATTATTATTACGTGATTCTTTCGTTGTTTCTTTCTTTCTTTGTCTTTTTAAGTTTTTATTAATATTCTTTAATCTTTTTCTTTCTATATTCTGTATATTAATCACCCTTTAATTTTTATTAAGTAATTCTTTCTTTCTTTCTTTCTTTCTTTCTTTCTTTCTTTCTTTCTTTCTTTCTTTGTCTTTTTAAGTTTTTATTAATATTCTTTAATCTCTTTCTGTCTATATTCTGTATATTAATCACCCTTTATTTTTTATTATTAGGTGACTCTTTCTTTCTTTCTTTCTTTCGTTCTTTCTTTGTCTTTTTAAGTTTTTATTAATATTCTTTAATCTTTTTCTTTCTATATTCTGTATATTAATCACCCTTTATTTATTATTATTACGTGATTCTTTCTTTCTTTCTGTCTTTCTTTCTTTGTCTTTTTGAGTTTTTATTATATTCTTCAATCTTTTTCTTTCTATATTCGTATATTTTTCACACTTTATTTTTTATTATTACGTGACTCTTTCTTTCTTTCTTTCTTTCTTTGTTTTTTAAGTTTTTATTAGTATTTTTTAATCTTTTTCTTTCGATATTCTGTATATTAATCACCCTTTATTTTTTTATTATTACGTGACACTTTCTTTCTTTCTTTCTTTCTTTCTTTCTTTCTTTCTTTCTTTCTTTCTTTGTCTTTTTACGTTGTTATTAATATTCATAAATCTTTTTCTTTCTATATTCTCTATATTAATCACCCTTTAATTTTTCTTAAGTGATTCTTTCTTTCTTTCTTTCTTTCTTTGTCTTTTTAAGTTTTTATTAATATTCTTTAATGTTTTACTTTCTATATTCTGTACATTAATCACCCTTTAATTTTTATTAAGTGATTCTTTCTTTGTTTGTTTGTTTCTTTCTTTGTCTTTTTACGTTTTTATTAATATTCTTTAATCTCTTTCTTTCTATATTCTGTATATAAATCACCCTTTATTTTTTATTATTACGTGATTCTTTCTTTCTTTCTTTCTTTCTTTCTTTCTTTCTTTGTCTTTTTACGTTTTTATTAATATTCCTTAATCTTTTTCTTTCTATATTCTGTATATTAATCACCCTTTAATTTTTATTAAGTGATTCTTTCTTTCTTTGTTTCTTTCTTTGTTTCTTTCTTTCTTTGTTTTTTTAAGTTTTTATTAATATTCTTTAATCTTTTTCTTTCTATATTCTGTATATTAATCACCTTTTATTTTTTATTATTACGTGATTCTTTCATTCTTTCTGTCTTTCTTTCTTTCTTTGTCTTTTTAAGTTTTTATTAATATTCTTTAATCTTTTTCTTTCTATATTCTGTATATTAATCACCCTTTATTTTTTATTATTACGTGATTCTTTCTTTCTTTCTTTCTTTCTTTCTTTGTCTTTTTAAGTTTTTATTAATATTCTTTAATCTTTTTCTTTCTATATTCTGTATATTAATCACCCTTTATTTTTTATTATTACGTGATTCTTTCTTTCTTTCTTTCTGTCTTTCTTTCTTTGTCTTTTTAAGTTTTATTAATATTCTTTAATCTTTTTCTTTCTATATTCTGTATATTAATCACCCTTTATTTTTTATTATTACGTGATTCTTTGTTTCTTTGTTTCTTTCTTTCTTTCTTTGTTTCTTTCTTTCTTTGTTTTTTTAAGTTTTTATTAATATTCTTTAATCTTTTTCTTTCTATATTCTGTATATTAATCACCCTTTATTTATTATTATTACGTGATTCTGACTTTCTTTCTTTCATTCTTTCTTTCTTTGTCTTTTTAAGTTTTTATTAATATTCTTTAATCTTTTTCTTCCTATATTCTGTATATTAATCACCCTTTATTTTTTATTATTACGTGATTCTTTCTTTCTTTCTGTCTTTCTTTCTTTGTCTTTTAAAGTTTTTATTAATATTCTTTAATCTTTTTCTTTCTATATTCTGTATATTAATCACCCTTTATTTATTATTATTACAGGATTCTTTCTTTCTTTCTTTCATTGTCTTTTTAAGTTTTTATTAATATTCTTTAATCTTTTTCTTTCTATATTCTGTATATTAATCACCCTTTATTTTTTACTATTACGTGATTCTTTCTTTCTTTCTTTCTTTCTTCCTTTGTCTTTTTAGTTTTATTAATATTCTTTAATCTTTTTCTTTCTATATTCTGTATATTAATCACCCTTTATTTTTTATTATTACGTGATTCTTTGTTTCTTTGTTTCTTTCTTTCTTTCTTTCTTTGTCTTTTTAAGTTTTTATTAA
Organism: Ascarosepion bandense; assembly: GCA_037127315.1. NCBI lineage: Eukaryota > Metazoa > Mollusca > Cephalopoda > Sepiida > Sepiidae > Ascarosepion > Ascarosepion bandense. Next base: position 117,391 of record JBBBDQ010000889.1, on the reverse strand, counting down.
TATTCTTTAATCTTTTTCTTTCTATATTCTGTATATTAATCACCCTTTATTTTTTATTATTACGTGATTCTTTCTTTCTTTCTGTCTTTCTTTCTTTGTCTTTTAAGTTTTTATTAATATTCTTTAATCTTTTTCTTTCTATATTCTGTATATTAATCACCCTTTAATTTTTATTAAGTAATTCTTTCTTTCTTTCTTTCTTTCTTTCTTTCTTTCTTTCTTTCTTTGTCTTTTTAAGTTTTTATTAATATTCTTTAATCTCTTTCTGTCTATATTCTGTATATTAATCTACCCTTTATTTTATTATTAGGTGACTCTTTCTTTCTTTCTTTCTTTCTTTCGTTCTTTCTTTTGTCTTTTTAAGTTTTTATTAATATTCTTTAATCTTTTTCTTTCTATATTCTGTATATTAATCACCCTTTATTTATTATTATTACGTGATTCTTTCTTTCTTTCTGTCTTTCTTTCTTTGTCTTTTTGAGTTTTTATTATATTCTTCAATCTTTTTCTTTCTATATTCGTATATTTTTCACACTTTATTTTTATTATTACGTGACTCTTTCTTTCTTTCTTTCTTTCTTTGTTTTTTAAGTTTTTATTAGTATTTTTTAATCTTTTTCTTTCGATATTCTGTATATTAATCACCCTTTATTTTTTTATTATTACGTGACACTTTCTTTCTTTGTTTCTTTCTTTCTTTCTTTCTTTCTTTCTTTGTCTTTTTACGTTGTTATTAATATTCATAAATCTTTTTTTTTCTTTCTATATTCTCTATATTAATCACCCTTTAATTTTTTTTAAGTGATTCTTTCTTTCTTTCTTTCTTTCTTTCTTTGTCTTTTTAAGTTTTTAGTAATATTCTTTAATGCTTTACTTTCTATATTCTGTATATTAATCAACCTTTAATTTTTATTAAGTGATTCTTTCTTTGTTTGTTTGTTTCTTTCTTTGTCTTTTAAGTTTTTATTAATATTCTTTAATCTCTTTCTTTCTATATTCTGTATATAAATCACCCTTTATTTTTTATTATTACGTGATTCTTTCTTTCTTTCTTTCTTTCTTTCTTTCTTTCTTTGTCTTTTTACGTTTTTATTAATATTCCTTAATCTTTTTCTTTCTATATTCTGTATATTAATCACCCTTTAATTTTTATTAAGTGATTCTTTCTTTCTTTGTTTCTTTCTTTGTTTCTTTCTTTCTTTGTTTTTTTAAGTTTTTATTAATATTCTTTAATCTTTTCTTTCTATATTCTGTATATTAATCACCCTTTATTTTTATTATTACGTGATTCTTTCTTTCTTTCTGTCTTTCTTTCTTTCTTTGTCTTTTTAAGTTTTTATTAATATTCTTTAATCTTTTTCTTTCTATATTCTGTATATTAATCACCCTTTATTTTTTATTATTACGTGATTCTTTCTTTCTTTCTTTCTTTCTTTCTTTCTTTGTCTTTTTAAGTTTTTATTAATATTCTTTAATCTTTTCTTTCTATATTCTGTATATTAATCACCCTTTATTTTTTATTATTACGTGATTCTTTCTTTCTTTCTTTCTGTCTTTCTTTCTTTGTCTTTTTAAGTTTTATTAATATTCTTTAATCTTTTTCTTTCTATATTCTGTATATTAATCACCCTTTATTTTTTATTATTACGTGATTCTTTGTTTCTTTGTTTTCTTTCTTTCTTTCTTTGTTTCTTTCTTTCTTTGTTTTTAAGTTTTTATTATTATTCTTTAATCTTTTTCTTTCTATATTCTGTATATTAATCACCCTTTATTTATTATTATTACGTGATTCTGACTTTCTTTCTTTCATTCTTTCTTTCTTTGTCTTTTTAGAAGTTTTTATTAATATTCTTTAATCTTTTCTTCCCCTGTATTCCTGCTATATTAATCACCCTTTATTTTTTATTATTACGTGATTCTTTCTTTCTTCTTTCTTTCTTTCTTTGTCTTTTTAAGTTTTTATTAATATTCTTTAATCTTTTTCTTTCTATATTCTGTATATTAATCTGCCCTTTTGTTTATTGCTATTACAGGATTCTTTCTTTATATTTCTTTCATTGTCTTTTTAAGTTTTTATTAATATTCTTTAATCTTTTTCTTTCTGTATTCTGTATATTAATCACCCTTTATTTTTTACTATTACGTGATTCTTTCTTTCTTTCTTTCTTTCTTCCTTTGTCTTTTTAAGTTTTTATTAATATTCTTTAATCTTTTTCTTTCTATATTCTGTATATTAATCACCCTTTATTTTTTATTATTACGTGATTCTTTGTTTCTTTGTTTCTTTCTTTCTTTCTTTGTCTTTTTAAGTTTTTATTAATATTCTTTAATCTTTTTCTTTCTATATTCTGTATATTAATCACACTTTATTTATTATTATTACGTGATTCTTTCTTTCTTTCTTTCTTTCTTTCTTTCTTTCTTTGTCTTTTTAAGTTTTTATTAATATTATTTAATCTTTTCCTTCTATATTCTGTATATTAATCACCCTTTATTTTTTATTATTACGTGATTCTTTCTTTCTTTCTGTCTTTCTTTCTTTGTCATTTTAAGTTTTTATTAATATTCTTTAATCTTTTTCTCTCTATATTCTGTATATTAATCACCCTTTATTTATTATTATTACGTGATTCTTTCTTTCTTTCTGTCTTTCTTTCTTTGTCTTTTTAAGTTTTTATTAATATTCTTTAAACTTTTTCTTTCTATATTCTGTATATTAATCACCCTTTATTTATTATTATTACGTGATTGTTTCTTTCTTTCTTTCTTTCTTTCTTTCTTTCTTTCTTTCTTTGTCTTTTTAAGTTTTATTAATATTCTTTAATCTTTTTCTTTCTATATTCTGTATATTAATCACCCTTTATTTATTATTATTACGTGATTCTTTCTTTCTTTCTTTGTCTTTTTAAGTTTTTATTAATATTCTTTAATCTTTTTCTTTCTATATTCTGTATATTAATCACCCTTTAATTTTTATTAAGTAATTCTTTCTTTGTTTCTTTCTTTGTTTCTTTCTTTCTTTGTCTTTTTAAGTTTTTATTAATATTCTTTAATCTCTTTCTGTCTATATTCTGTATATTAATCACCCTTTATTTTTTATTATTACGTGATTCTTTCTTTCTTTCTGTTTTTCTTTCTTTCTTTGTCTTTTTAAGTTTTTATTAATATTCTTTAATCTTTTTCTTTCTAAATTCTGTATATTAATCACCCTTTATTTTTTATTATTACGTGATTCTTTCATTCTTTTTTTCTTTCTTTCTTTCTTTGTCCTTTTAAGTTTTTATTAATATTCTTTAATGTTTTTCTTTCTATATTCTGTATATTAATCACCCTTTAATTTTTATTAAGTGATTCTTTCTTTGTTTGTTTCTTTCTTTCTTTGTCTTTTTAAGTTTTTATTAATATTCTTTAATCTCTTTCTTTCTATATTCTGCATATTAATCACCCTTTATTTTTTATTATTACGTGATTCTTTCTTTCTTCCTACTTTCTTTGTTTCTTTCTTCGTCTTTTTAAGTTTTTATTAATATTCTTAAATCTTTTTCTTTATATATTCTGTATATTAAGCACCCTTTATTTATTATTATTACGTGATTCTTTCTTTCTTTCTTTCTTTCTTTCTTTGTTTTTTTAAGTTTTTATTAATATTCTTTAATCTTTTTCTTTCTATATTCTGTATATTAATCACCCTTTATTTTTTATTATTACGTGATTCTTTCTTTCTTTCTTTCTTTCTTTCTTTCTTTGTCTTTTTAAGTTTTTATTAATATTCTTTAATCTTTTTCTTTCTATATTCTGTATATTAATCACTCTTTATTTTTTATTATTACGTGATTCTTTGTTTCTTTGTTTCTTTGTTTCTTTCTTTGTTTCTTTCTTTCTTTGTTTTTTTAAGTTTTTATTAATATTCTTTAATCTTTTTCTTTCTATATTCTGTATATTAATCACCCTTTATTTATTATTATTACGTGATTCTTTCTTTCTTTCTTTCTTTCTTTCTTTGTCTTTTAAAGTTTTTATTAATATTCTTTAATCTTTTTCTTCCTATATTCTGTATATTAATCACCCTTTATTTTTTATTATTACGTGATTCTTTCTTTCTTTCTGTCTTTCTTTCTTTGTTTTTTTAAGTTTTTATTAATATTCTTTAATCTTTTTCTTTCTATATTCTGTATATTAATCACCCTTTATTTATTATTATTACGTGATTCTTTCTTTCTTTCTTTGTCTTTTTAAGTTTTTATTAATATTCTTTAATCTTTTTCTTTCTATATTCTGTATATTAATCACCCTTTATTTATTATTATTACGTGATTCTTTCTTTCTTTCTGTCTTTCTTTCTTTGTCTTTTTAAGTTTTTATTCATATTCTTTAATCTCTTTTCTTTCTATATTCTGTGTATATTAATCTGTTTTTTATTATTACGTGATTCTTTCTTTCTTCTTTCTTTCTTTCCTTTCTTTCTTTGTCTTTTGGTTTTATTAATATTCTTAAATCTTTTTATTTATATTCTTTTTTATTATATTAATCACTGTTTGTTTTGTATTATTATAAATGATTGCTTTCTTTCTTTCTTTCTTTTCTTTCTTTGTTTTCTTGATTTTTTCTTCTAATGTGTAATCTTTTTCATTTCTATATTCTGTACTTATTTAAGCTCCTTTATTTTTATTTATTCGTGATTCTTTCTTTCTCTTTCTCTTTCTTTCTTTCTTTTTGTCTTTTTAAATGGATTTTTATTAATATTCTTTGAAATCTTTTTCTTTCTATATTCTGTATATTAATCACCCTTTATTTTTATTATTACGTGATTCTTTGTTTCTTTGTTTCTTTGTTTCTTTCTTTGTTTCTTTCTTTCTTTGTTTTTTTAAGTTTTTATTAATATTCTTTAATC